>CM039519.1:27872368-28047707 GCA_022433055.1 Begonia peltatifolia | reverse complement strand
TAGGCTATATAAATCTGTACTGTTACTCTTTGAGATTATGAAAATACAGAATACAAAATTGGCCTTGTTACTTTCTCCGTTTATCTATTCTCTTCTGACATGGTATCAGAGCCATAAACGACTCCATTATTCTACTCTGAAATCGACTCTTCACAAAGTATGACGGCAGATGTTCAATCGTCGTCTTCTTCTCTACCTCATCTGCCCTCAGTAAACCAGCCTCTAACCATTAAGCTTGACGACTCCAACTTTCTGATTTGGAAAAACCAACTATTGAATATTGTTATCGCTAATGGTCTAGAAGTTCTCATTGGCTCTCGACTTTGCCCTTCTAGAAACGATGAAACTCATCCTCATCTCATCAACCCTGAGTGCCTTACCTGGGAGAGGTACAATCGTCTGATAATGAGCTAGATCTACGCATCCATTCAGGAACAGATGATAGGGCAACTCATCGGCTACTCTACAGCCTTCGAGATTTGGGAAGCACTGGAACGACTCTATTGTGCATCCTCTTTTGTGCGAATTTTTGAACTGCGCACTAGTCTACAAGGTTTTCAGAAAGAAGAACTCAGTGCCATGGCGTATATTAAGAAATTTTGAAATCTCTACAATATACTAGCAGCAATTGGCGAACCATTCAACCATAAGGATCAACACATCTACTTCTTAAATGGGTTAGGAGCTGAATACAACCCATTTGTTACCTCTATTACTACTCGAGCCGATCACCCCTCAATGGAAGAAATCAATAGCTTACTGTTAAGCTATGATGCTCGTTTGGAGCGTCAAACTATCTCAACAATCATTGACCACTCTTCAAGCCAACTATACCAATATGGTTGAAAACAAACCCAAACCCAAATTTCCCTCTCCACCAGGACCTCATTCTTTGTTCCCACCAAACAGACTGAGTGGACAACGACCACCCTTTTCTCCTCCTATACTCCCCACACCTAATTGTCACCCTGCTTTTTCGTCAACTCCTCCAAATAGACCTAATTTTCGTCTTCAATGCCAGATTTGTCTTAAATCTGGGCACAGTGCAAATATGTGTTATCACAGAACCAATCTTCAGTATCAACCCATTTCACAGCCTCCACCAAATTTTTTTGTGGTTCTTCCTTCTCAATCTATAAGTCCAACTACACCAGTTCATACTACAGATCCACATCACATCATTTTACTCTTGATTTAAATATGCCGGATTCAGCCACTCCGTACTCAAATGATGATCAAATCACAGTTGGAAATGGTAAGGTGGTCTCTATCTCTCATGTTGGTTATGTAGGTCTGTCAGCTTCCTCTTCCTTTTTACATTTGCATAATGTTTATCATTTGCATGAACAATGAACATTTTACTTTTCAGTTTATTGGGGATAACTTGTTATCTAAATTGTGCACTAATGAATTGGGATTCAATCATAATATTTTATTCCCTAACCTTTCTTGTTGGTTTAGCAATAAAAATAAAAATTTGCTCATGCCATCTTTTTACCTTTCGAATTGCAATGATAATAAAGGTCTTAAAAATTGCTCGATTAGCATGCAACTCATATTTTTTTTAAATACATATTTATTTGGAAGCTAACATTGTTAAGGTTTGTAATCACGGGCTTTGAAAGAGAAGGAATCAGAACTAGGGTTGAACAGAAGGATACCCTCAAATCAAATCATAAACAAATTGAAAAAGTACCAAGGGGAACATGTTATCCACACCATTCTACCACGGAAAGAACATAGAGATCTTGTGAGCAACATAGATCTCTATGTCATTGAGAAGCTATACAACGAGATACTGTTTGATGTTTGCTTCTTGATGTTAAGCCACATGTGTGAGATCCGATGGACATGCAACAAGAACCTGTCGTACAGGCCGTTGATGCAGAAGATCATCGTGCGAGCTCAGATTAGGTAGAGCATATGAGATCACAGCAGACCACCGACACGTTTGACTGGCTTCACTAAATTCGGATGGGTATAGTTGAAATCGACGGGATGTGAACGACTAAGGTAGATTGTGAGGCCTCTACATCAACTAATGATTTTCACATGGAGGACACCACGGAGCCGTCGTTGCCTCCACAGGATGCCATGAAACCACAACCTAGACAATATGGCACGGTGCTGCCATTGTCCCACACGGATGCTAGTAGGTGGGACAATATTGAGTAAAGGAGAGGTGAGAGTAGCGTTGGGCCATGATGGAGCAGTGGTGAGACATGATAGACCAACAGATAGAGCTCATCCCGAGCAAAATAGATGAGGTCAGCTTGGCTCATATACAGCTGAGCGACACCGTTGCGCGTTGGATGGAGTTCGTGGACCAGGAGGAGGACGATGTCTCACCACCGTAATGTTGTTTACGTTGTGTATTTACTTGTACGTACTTTACTTTTTATTTATAACTCTATGTTTTATTTGTAATTTTACGTTATTTTAATCATCTAGAGTATGATTGTACTTTAATTAACGTTTTTACTATATGTTTTGACACATGAATTTCTGAAAATGTTTGGTGAATATAAAATTGTATTTTGAATATATAGGAAATGTTTAAAACTAGCTATGAGAGAGTCATAAAATAAAGAAAATTTTGTTTAATTTTTCAACTTTTTTTCACAAAATTACACGTTGTAACATATTAATTGTAAAGAAACACCAAACGATATTGGATTTATTTGATAATTTTACCGCATGTTTACCAGACCATGGGAATATAATGTAGAAATTTTTGTCAGTTTCTAACACTTGTACGATTTATTGTCATTCTTGTAAATTAAATAATAAAACAGACGTACATTACATATCATAACAAATTTATTTTATAAAAATAACAAACGATATTGAATTTACTTGAAATTACAAACCGCATGTAACAAAGCTGCCTTGCAAGCATTAAACTTTGCATGTTCTTCTGATCTGAAGAGGCCGATATGACAAATTATACTCCGAATATAGTCATACGCTTCTTCCTCCATAACCGTGTGTCTAAGATTCTTTCATAAAATGAAAACTACATTAGAAAATAATGAAAGTTTGTTTATGGAAAAAAGATGTTGATATGTATTTACGTCTCGTCAAATATGTGAAAATCTATAAACGTGTCTTGCGAAGCAGAAGCGGGAACAATGCCTGAAGTAGATCTTCTGTCAAGACAAGTGCGACTATTATGCCCCTAACGCCGACATATACGACAAGACATCGTAAATTTTTGTCGACCTCGACGGTTCATCGACATCGCGCACTCTATTCTTCTTTGGCCTACTAGGTTGGCGTCTTCTCTCGGGCAAAATTATTGCGTGCATACTGTATACAAGCTGCCACATGTCCATGCCACTAATGAGACTGATGAAGTTTGAATACATCTCCACATATGTCGTCTGGTGATAGTGTCGATAAATGAAATTTTTCAGTGCCAGTCTTATGAAATATATGCATAGAATTGAATAGACACATGAGATTTTAGTAAGCTCCCACCTGCAACAGTATCATGCATCTGCATTCAGATCGACAACATATTGTTCGTGGTCGTTGCTGATCTCAAATCACGCACCTCCAACTAACTCAACAATCCAATTTCGAGTTGCACGTTCCATCTTCCTAAGCTTTTTCTTTATTTTAGGACATAGGAGGTCTGTTGACGAGATCATCTTCTTGTATTTTTTACAATGTGAGTCATCAAACACTTTCAAATAATCTCAAATGTGATCAAGTTTGGCTTGTCCCTGGCCGCAATATACTGCATTGAACAACTCGTATAAATTATTCAAGCCCATGACACACTTGAAAATTGAGGAAAATGCATGACTAGCCCAATAACTAGGCTGTGCTCGTCGAAGCCATGCATGGGTTTCCAAGTTAATCTGATGTAGTTTACTTATTTTTATCTCAAAATGATAATTTGTGGTTGCCCTGCTTGCACTGCACATTTCATCTCTATACGTTCTGCCTCGAAATTGGCTTTTGAAGTTTGCGTACATATGTCAAAGGCAGTAGCAGTGTTCGGGTGAACCTAATTTTTCCTACACAGCACGTGACAACCCCTAATATGTGAAAGAAAAACAGAATAAACATAAAACAATATGACGATGACAACGTGATATGGGTAACCTGAAAATTAATTAAGTTAGAACCCTATTTTCAAAACCGGGTCAGCAAAGGTGAACCCGAGAGCAGTTCTTAAAAATAGCAAAATATGAGTGCCTTAAAGAGCCCGAAATGAAGTTCATGTGAGGTGCTGAAAGTGTTATGTTAGTGGTTTTTCTACACTTAACGCAAATGCACTTGTCGCTAACAAAGTAATACATAGTAATTAAAAGTCGATCCCACGAAGATATTCTTAACCAATTTTAATTGCTATAAAATTATATTAAATAAGGATAAATTAACAAGAAAAATATGGTGAACGATAAAGTAATATAAGATTGAAAATTACTTAGATATATTAAGTAAATAAATTGAACTAATTTGGGATGATTACGATAATAAAAGCCTTGGTTATGGTCGATTTTTTCGTTACGTGAATTTTACTACTGATACTACAGAAAGTTACAGCATTTCCTACATAATAGCGAGAACAAATATTTTTCTAGAGTTCTATCGAATTGCCTAGTTAAATTCAACTTAAGGTTTATTTCGACTTTGAAAGAATAAAACTTGGATTGAATTTATTTTCAGCCTTATTACCAATGCCAAATAAATTAATGTCAACAACTTTGTAACAATTTAATCTATTTAATCAATTATGCATCTTAAAATTCCTATCTATCAATCGATATAATAGAAACATGTAACGTCAAATTTGTCTGTCGACACAATTCGAATTAAACAATAAATATCATGATAGATTGTTTCATAAAAAATACATAAACTTTCATAGATTTAAGTAAGACACATAACGAATTTTTTCTCTCCTAACCAAGATTAAAAACTTAGCCTAAAATCATACTAATAAAAACTATCATAAAAATATTCATAAAGAGAAAAATAAAAACTAAAGAAGAAATTGTCGTCCTTGCTCTTCTCTAGAACAATTGTTCTCTTAGAAGATCCTGCACGTCCTGCCAAGAGGAGAGAGATGCCCTAGCCAGAAGAGAGAGCCCTCCCTTTCAAGGGTCAAAAGAAAAAAAAAAGATCCTTTTTCAAGGGAGAGAATAATTCTCTTTCCAAAATCCTTTTTTTTTTCCTTTTTATTTTTTTATTCTCTTTTAGATTCTCTCCTCAGCCAACCGCCAGATCACCCTTATTTTGTCCTTTAGTGCCACATCAACATTCTCTTTCTCTTCTCTCTCTTGTTACCAACCAAGGAAAAATATGATTTTTTTTTCTCTTCTTGATTCTTTTTAATCCATCTTCTATCTTTTGTTCTTCCATCCAAATAAATCTCTTTGATTTTAGGATATTCTCCGTCCATCTTCTCCTCTTTTAGGTCGTTCAAATGATCCAATCCAATTTTTACTAATTCTGTGGCCAAAGATAAAAACAATTATTAATGCTAATAATCTGATTTATTTGAAAATATATGTATAAAAATTATTAATATCTTAAATTCTTTCTATGCTTAATAACTTATAGTAATTTTTATAATTTTGACCACATTTTATTTAAATTCACTCAAATCATATGAATTTTACTAATAATAAATAGTATAAAATAACTCTAATTTAAGAGTTATCATGTTCAGCGAAAGAAAATGAAGAAAATGTTGAAGCCCTAAACCGGCCGATAGAGGTATGGAAGACCTCTCGGCTAATGTTTCTTCCCAAGGAAGAAAGCCGATTTTTAGGAATGGTATTACCTTTCTCTTATGAATCCAGCCTTCTGACGTGGAGAAGAGGAAAGGGTAAGAACTTACAAACTACCTCAAGCTCGCAAGTAATGGAGGTTCTCTCCAACCGGTTTAAGCAAATTGATACCTACCTTGGCACCGACCATGGTAGAATCTAATGGTACCAACCCTTGGATCTTCTTCAAGCAAACATAGGTTTTGAAGGAAAAACTTAGTATTTCATTTCACCAAAAGACCTCTACAACTACCAAAAACAATGTTTAAATAGACAATCTTAGGATGACTAAGGTTTTACAATGATCGTTGATTAAATGGGGATGAGTGGCCGAGATTAAATATGCTTGTGCTTCCTCCAAGGGTGTGAATTCCTTTCTCGCAAATATTATCAAGTACTCTTCTTGTGCAACATCATCAATCCTTGTGAGCATTACCCTTTGTCCTTGCTCCCTTTTAGCTTCGGCCTTGGATGTAGCTTTCTTGCATAGCCCAATCTCATTCCATGAACTTAACCCAAATTAGCCACCATCATACATCTAATCCTAACCACACAATCTAATCATAATCACACAATCTGATGCATACATGTGACTTCAATGACTAATTGTTTTGCCAACACAAGAAAAGATTAATGTTTGCCAAATAAATAAATAAAAAGGTTACATTGTTGGGATGTAGGGAAGACAAATTCTCTCTTTACTAACTTAACTTTGTGTATCTAAGGTGAGCACGTGAAGAATAACACCTAATCCAATACATTTTAGAGGAATTTTCAAAAATTACTATGTAAAAATTAAATTACAGCCATACAATCAATAAATATAGATTCTCATCTCTTTTCACTTTTCATGAATTTTATACCATAATTATTTTTTAAAGAATATTCGACAATTTCTTCTTTAATTTTTTTTAAAGAACTACCTATCTAAAAAAATTCAATTGAGATTTATTCTTTTAACGTTCTGTTTTTCACCTCCTCGTCATTCAAGCCAACCAGTGTTCGAATATCATCGTCTAGAATTTTGAAGGTTGAATACACCTCTATTTTTTCATTTACATATGATTGATCGAATGCTCGTAGATCATCATATGCATGTGTGCTGACATGCCTAGGAAGCTAATCACTTGATCACAAACAAATGCCCTAACTTTACTTAATCTTCTTACTCATGAATTTGTTTCTTTTACAAGCGTTGATCTACTTGAAGACTCCACGTGGGAGCCTAACGTAACGGACATGGATCAACCTCTACACACTTGACTTTGGATGCATGAATGGAGTCCACTCAAGGCCCAAAGGGAATTTGTCTTCCCAGCCTCAACACAGTGTAACCAGTCATTTGCTTTCTTTTCTTTGTGGCATATACTAGCTTTTATGTTTTTGGCAAAATATTTAGTCATTCATTTTGCTTGCATGCATGCATGCATTAGATTGTGTGGTTATGATTAGATGTACGATGGTGGTTTGACTTTGGTTTGAAATTCATGGCTAAGTTCACATAAGAAAGCACCATCACCCGAAGATCAATCCATAAAAAAGCGGTTCAAGGAGTATCAAGGACTTGAAGTCTTGGTTCATGCAAGGACACCATGTAGTGCGCCCAATGATGGATGACATGGATATTTTCCACCCTTGATCAAGAAGGCTCGAATGACACCTCCTCCCTGGGATGCAAGCACATGACTTAATCATGGCCGCTCAGTTTGTGCTTCTTCATCAATAGTTCCAAGCATCTCCAATTTGAATTCAAAACTCAAACTAGCCACCCTAAGTTTCTATTTAAGCATAATATTTGGTGTTTGTAAGAACCTTTTATCAAATTAACACAAACTCTCTCTTTTTCCAACCAAGTGGTTAGGATTTATCGAAAGGTAAGCCACGGTTCTTGAAACCGTGAGGAGTGTGCCTCCATCGTTCAACAAGTTCAAGATTGCTTGTTGAACTCTTATCATCTTCCTTTCTTTTCTCATTGAGAGTCTAAAAAGTTAAGGAAGTAGAAACTAGTCCCCAAAAGTGGTTGTCATTCCAAGAGAAGACATGCACCCGTGAGCATAATATAAGATAGCTCGCTGGTCCACCTATGGTTTGCATTCTCCATCACACTTTGTACTCCACATTTTCATCTATTATTTCAAGGTTCTATCCACTTTTCATACACTCACAATCACCTCCATTTTCGGTTCATTTTGCTACTCATTTCATCTCCATTGGTTGCTACTCATTTGCGGTTTCTTGCGGCTACCCACTTACCTGAAGCACCATCTTGTTATCGTGAGTTTAACACGGTCCTTTTCCAGGCCAGCACCGTGTCACGTGCCATCCGAATACCAATCTATTTCGGTATCACCTGTTGATCTCTCGTTTAAATCAATCGATCTATTTGAATCAGAATCCATCATTGTCGCTAATATAGAGAAAAATATTAAAATAAAATGTACATATTTTTATAATTTAGATAGAAATTGTTAAAAAAATTCAAATAAAAAATACAATGAAGAAAAAATAAGTCATAAAAAATTTAATCTTGATTGTCTTACTATAGTTTAATTTAACACATTAAGTGTGAGTTTTTTTTAAATCCCTAAAGTAAATGATAGAATTTAAAAAAAAAAAAAAAAACTTCATACCTAGCCGGTGAACGCGGAAAAATATCACTGGAGCAAGCAAATAGACGAGAGAATTTTAAAAGTTTTCAGTATGATTGAAAAAAAAGAAGAGCTCCTTAAATAGGAGAAGGAAGGGCGGTCGGTGCAATTGAACTGGCCGTACTCTCACATGGGATAAAACCTATGAATTAAATCACGAGTTTTAGCAGCAAAAAATCGAGAGAACGGTCAGACTGACTATACTTTCAGGTTTAAATTACCTATTTACGATACTTTGAGGTTTTGATCGATGAATAGTAAATTTAAAAATTTTTTTTTAAAAAAACTCATATTTTAGTATGTAAAATAAAGAAACTATATATTTAATTAATAACCATAAATATGTTGGAAATTAGAAATAAGGCAAACTATATACAAATAAATAAGCAGTTCTAATTCTTATCTCAAAATATATCACTCATTAATTTATGTAATTAATAATTTATTACATTAATTAATGAGTATTAAATTATGAGATAATAATTAAAATATAGAAACAAAGAGTAATATAACGTTATTATTAATAAATGATATTGAAGTCTACGTTGGACTTTAACTCCATCACCCATAATTGTGGTTTAACGAAGGAAAAAAAAAAATTAGGACAATTAGAGAAGCCCACGTATAGGGTACACAATTTTTGGGGTAGGTAAAAAATCAGATCAATTACTCTAAGTGCTTTGCGTGCAAACATATTGATATAACAACCTATATGTCATTTTTTCATCATAATGTTCTCTCTAAGAAATGTAGGGAATCAAAAAGCTTCTAAATTCTATCTCTATATCTCGGATAAGAAAACTGGAGGGGGGAGACCTCAGTGTCATAATTTTAGTCATAATCAATACAAAAGAAATATATAATAACTAATAAATATCTACTCCTAATTATTACAACAACAACTATCACAATAAAAAAGTATCAAGATTTTTTAAAACAAGGTTTTTATTTTTTAATAAATTTAAAATTTTGAAATTAATTCTAGGAAAAAATTTATATAATTGTGGTTATTACAAATTAATCATATGAAAAATCTTGTTAATAGAAATTAAATAATTATCATATTCTACTTCAGCGTCACAATTATTAAGTCGGTCTTTTTTTTTCTGTTGAACCACGGTTTGAGAAGTTGAAACTCAAATATTTGCCTTCTAAGCAAAATAATTTCAAATTATAACTTCTATATAGAGAATAGGTGTATTTCTATTACAATAAAATTCATAAATAAAATAGTAAAATGATATATGATTATCATTATTATTTTTATAGCGACGAACTTGTACGTTTCCAAAGAAATATTGCAAGACGCATGACTTTGACTAATTTGTGTTGGCTTTGTCAAAAGGAATTATATCATCCCATTCAATTTTTCAAAAAGAGTGAAAAGATAATGTCAATGGTAGAATATGTTTGGAGGGATAAAGTAGTAGAACAACACCTGATCCAATGCAATCAATAAATATATATTCTCATTTACAAATTTAAGTATGAATATCGTATTTTGTTATTTTATTCACGTAAAGTAGCACATTATCTAGTTTGTCTTTACTCGATTGGGCATTTTTAAGTCTTTGTTTGACAGTAACGATGGTCAAGTTGGCCAATTTTGATTTTTTCAGCCAAGATAATTTTGTTTGGTAGCATGAAAATTATTGCCACAAATAAAGATAGGTTTCACGACACATATTTTTATTGTGTGAACGATCATTTTAATTGAGAAATTAAAAAATACGAGTATCAAATTAAAACAAATAATGAACCATTAATGTATATATATATATATATTTATATTGTGTTTTTGAGGCTAATTAAAGTTAGGAATTTTTTTCCAAAAAAAATCTTAAAATTTGATTTTTTTTTTTTTTTTAACTTTAAAGTATACTATTAATCGTAAAAACCTTTAACGTTTGATAAACAATCAACCGTGAATTTCGGAGGGGGAGTGAGGAGGTCATCCTCCTCGGAGAGGACGACCGGTCCTTTTTTTTTTTTTTTTAAATTTTTAAGAGAAAAGACGACCGGTCCAATGGATTAGTCGTTCTCTCTGGGGAGAGGCCGGCTGGTCCTCAAACCGGCCGTACACTCCACGGCCAAAACCCGTGACAAAAGTCACGAGTTTTGTTTTTTCCCGCGAAGTACGGCCGGTCCGACTGGATCACACCCCTATTTAAAAACTTTCGCTCGGTTCTCTTTATCATCTCCGATCCTCCTCTCCTTCGCGGCCAACCCTCGGTTTTTCTCGCCTAACTCTTTAATTTCTTTCCTGTTCTTTCCTTATCCCGCCGATAATTCTCTGCGTTCAAGTGCTAGGTACAAAGAGTTTTTATTTTTATTTTTTATTTTAACATTTATTCTATACTTAAAAAAAATAATTCATGTACGAGTTGTCAAACCGAATTAAATTCGTTATGACGTAATATTTATGTGCTGTATTTTGATTTAAAAATTTATAGTAAAATTCTGAAAGTATGAATATTTTATTATATGTTTATTTATTTAAATATTTCTAATACTTTTCTTTCGAATACATACGACTATTTTCCTGATCCGACGATATTTCTTCGTATGCACTTGACAGGTACAATGATTTTTTTTTTTTAGCATTTATTTTAGACATTCAAATAAAAACTCAATTTTAAGATATTTTAATAATTATTTTGTAAAAATAGTCATTATATAAAAATAAAAAAAAAAACCTTTTAGGATATTTTATTATTAGTATTTTTTTTTTAATAAATTTGTTATAACGTAGTATTTATGCGCTGTATTTTGATTTTAAAGTTTATAGCAAAATTATGAAAGTATGAATATTTTATTTTATGTTTATTTATTTAAATATTTCTAATACTTTTCTCTCGAATACGGACGACTATTTTCCTGCTCCGACGATATTTCTCCGCGTGCACCTGACATGTACGAATGACTTTTTTTTTAGTATTTACTTTAGACATTCAATTAAAAACTCAATTTTAAAATATTTTAATCATTATTTTGTAAAAATAGTTATTATGAAAAAAAAAAACTTTTAAGATATTTGTTTTTTTAGTATATCTTCTTTTCATTTCTTTTAATAGTAGGAATGACGATGAATTTTGGTTCAAGTAGATCAGATGATGTAGACGAGAGATCAACTGGTGATGCCGAAATGGATTGGTATTTGGATGACACAGCTGCATATGGTGACGTACGATCATTTTATCACGCAGAGGAAAATGAAAAAATGCTCGTGTATTCAACCTCCAAAACTTTAGACGAAAAACTTCAAATACCGGTAGACTCGGATGAGGAGGATGTGGAAAGTAGACCGGTAAGAGAACAAACTACAATGAACTTCTTTTTTGGTAGAGAATATGGTTCTCTAGAACAAAGTAAAGAAGAAATACGCGAATATTCTGTGAAAAACGGGTATGCTATAAAATTCTCTAAAAGTGAAACGAGGCGACTCACGGCTGAGTGTGCAAATGGATGTGGGTGGCGACTGCATGCTTCAAAGAAGCAAAACGAGCATACGTTTTAGATAAAGAGTTTGATCGACTCTTACAGCTGTTCGAGGATAGTTGAAAATAGACACGCTTCAGCAAAATGGTGGCGAATCATTAACTGGACAGTTTCAAAAGTCACCATACTTGGGAGATTCATTCTATTATTGAGACAGTGAGGAAAGACTTTATTGTTAACATTTCACCTAGTCTTGCTACAAGAGCAAGAACCGTATCTCGAAACATAAACGAAGGGAAGTCTGACGAACAGTACGAGCAACTGGGTGCTACGCAGCTGAGATATTTAAATCAAATCCCAGTAGCACAGTCAAAATTTATGGTAACCCAGTGGAGCCTAATTCATTGCAATTTCAGAGATTTTATATGTGCATTGCTGCTTGCAAGGAAGGTTTGCTGCAGTGTGATAGACCAGTTATCTGTTTGGATGGCTATCATCTCAAAGGGTCGTGTCCCGGGCAATTACTAACGGCCGTCAGTATTGATGACAACGATGGAATATATCTCGTTACTGTTGCTAACGTCGAATTTAAGTGTGCAGACTCGTGGACATGGTTTTTACAAATATTAAAGCAAGATCTAAACACTGAACCGGGCCGTGGTTAGACACTTATTTCATATCGACAAAAGGTATAATGCATTTCTTTATGTTATGTCAAATTTTTGGTTGTCGTGATAGTAATATTATTTTAATTACCTTGTTTTTTGTGCAAATATCAGGGGCTGCAGAGAGTTGTTCGCGAAGAATTCGAACATGCTGAACACCGCTTCTGTCTCCGACATATGTATGCGAATTTTAAAAACTAAATTCGGGGCAGAGCATACAGAGATGCAATGTGGAGTGCGGACAGGGCACCCACGGAGCGTCATTTCGAGCACAAGATGCGAAAATTATACCGACTTAATCCGGATGCCCACGCATGGTTGCGAGTAGAAGAGCCTAAATTTTGGACCAGTCATGCATTCTCTTCGATTTCTAAGTGCGAACTGGGATTGAATAATTTGTGCGAGTCATTCAACGCACTTCTTTTGCCAGTCAAGGACAAGTTGATCTTGACCATGTTTGAGATAATCCAAAAGTGTTTGATGACTCGTATTGTGCAGAAATTTGAGAAGGTGATAGAATCAACTCTCCTGTGTCCCCAGATACGGAAAAAGATTGATAAGCTTATAAGCGCGTCTGGAAATTAGAATGCAACGCGTGCAGGAGCTGGACGATTTCAAGTCAGCAATGGATACGAACAATTCGTTGTAAACATGAATTTAGGTGTGTGCAACTGTACAAGGTGGGAGCTGATATGAATCTCATCTCTCCATTCTATTCCTTGCATGTACTGGATGAGAGTAACACCAGAAAATTACGTGCATGCATGCTATCACAAGGCAACATACCTGCAAATGTACTCACACTACATTCGCCCAATTAGCGGACAAGTAATGTGGCCACTCGTTGAAGGTATGAACGAAATTCTCCCGCCCAGAAGAAAGCGCCAACCTGGTAGGCCGAAGAAGACAAGAGTTCGAGATGCTGATGAGCCGTAAAGCTCGAGACTTAGCAAAAAGAACTCCACTGTGCGGTGCTGTATATGTCGGCAAGAGGAGCATAATATTCGCACATGCACTAACCGGGGATCAACTTCAGCCGCTGCTTCGCAAGACATATTTATGGGTTTCAACACATTTCACGGGACGCAAGAATCTTTTACACGCAGTCGTGACAGAAATTGTTAACTTTTTTACTCTCATTCTTTTGTTTTTAATGCTGTAATTGATAGTTTAATTGATTTATGATTTTTTTAAAATAAACTATAAATGATTGATTTTTTTGAAAACAATCATTAAAGTTTACTATTTATCGAGAAATATTCAATTTGAACATCGGGTGAGTAAACCCTCTTTTCTAATTTTATTTAAAAAAATTTAATTTTAATCTTAAAAATAATTAACTAAAATTACAGTAAATTATACAAATGTTACTAAATCACGGAAAATGTTCTATAAGTAGAACAAATTATGGAAGATAATCTAAATTACAACAAATAGTGAAAGTGTTAGAAAATTATTGTATTTTAAAGTAATTATTTTAATGTTAAATTACACCAAATCGTGCAAGTATTAGAAAATCACATAAATTTAAATTTCATAGTATAAAATATAATCATATTTTCAGAATTTTGCTATAAATTTTTAAATCAAAATATATCGCATAAATACTAAGTCATAACAAATTTAATTCGGTTTGACAACTCGTACATGAATTATTTTTTTATGTATAGAATAAATGTTAAAATAAAAAATAAAAATAAAAACCCTTTGTACCTGGCACCTGAACGCAGAGAATTATCGGCGGGATAAGAAAAGAACAGGAAAGAAATTGAAGAGTTGGGTGCGAAAAACCGAGGGTTGGCCGCGAAAGAGAGGAGGATCGGAGGTGAGAAAGAGAACCGAGCGGAGATTCTTAAATAGGGGCGCCGAGTACGGCCGATACAGTCAGACCGGCTGTCCTCGGTGGGTAATCGTTTGTGGCTTTGGTCACGAATGATTTCTTCTAGTGGGCGAGGACGGACCCGTGACCAAAGTCACGAGATTTTTCCTACGGAGTACAGCCGGTACAGCGGACCGACCGTACTTCGCGGGAGAAAACAAAACCCGTGACTTTTGTTATGGGTTTTAGTCGTGGAGGGTACGGCCGGTCTGAGGACCAGTCGATCTCTCCTTGGAGAGGACGGCCGATCCATTGGACCGGCCGTCTTTTCTCTTAAAAATTAAAAAAAAAATATGGGACGGTCAGTCCTGCTCTTTGAGGATGGCCTCCTCACCCCCTCCTCTGAAGTTAACGGTGATTGTTTATCAAACGTTAAGGTTTTTTACGATAAATAGGATAATTTAAGGTTTTTTTTTTTTTAAAAAAACCAAATTTTAAGATTTTTTTTGAAAAAAATCCTAAAAGTTAATAATAAAAGAAAATAAATAATCATAACAATAAAAGTTCATTCCATCAACCCAGTTTAATTTTCAAACAACAAGGGCGACCAACCCTTTTACCATTCTCACATTGGCCATTAATAAAACCTTTTTTCTAAAGAAAAATAATGGATCAAATTATAATGGAACCTAATTTTCTTGATGAGTTTATTTTAAATAATTGTTCTAAAAATTCAAAATCCAAAAAATATGAAAATTCTACCTCAATAAAATAAAAAATAAAAAATAAAAGGATGAAATTCAACGGAAAATCTCATAGTGAGGCAAAATTCTCCTATCAGTTGTTCATTAAAAAATAAAAAATGTAGGAATATTAATTAAAATCAATAAAAAACAATGTAAGCTTCTTTGTAACAAATCACACAAGTGGACTTGCAGAAGAAATTAAGGAGTCATTGATGACTTTAGCCTCTTCTTGACTATCCATGCTTACCCTTCTTCCTCTTTCCTTTTTAATTCAAGCTTTTACTTTTCTTTGGCTCTTAGATTTTATCAGCTCACAGCGAAGATCAGTTTGGTACGCATACTTTTAAACATTTAATCCACGTTTTCTGTCAAATTTAATGACAAAAATAGATACCACGTGTTTCACTGAACAGCATTTGTACATGTTTAAATGACTTTTTGGAAATGTATCCAAAAATAAAAAAAAAATCATAGTTAATCATGGAGTTAATGCTCCAAAAGCCAGCAATAATACATTTTCTTATATGAAAACCAGACAAAAATTAAGGATATTGGATTGTTATTAATTCGACGTAGCTGAGCTGAGGCTGCTTCAAGTGCGCCTCCACGTGGACAACAAGAACTCGTCCAAAATAGTGGTTATACTGTTTTGATTACACGTTTATTAAAAATTAAAAAAATAATATTGTCACAGCAATTCATTTTTATTCTTTTTTTTAACAAATATTATTATTTTATTTTTCTAATACTATATTTGTTTCACAGCCAAATAATGTACTAATATCAGTTTTGTTTTTTCCCTAAAAGAGAGTATATTTCAGTAATTAGTCAAAGATATTATTAGATCAGACGTAAGCTCAGGAGAGAATTGAATGTTCTGCCAAAACATGCAGGTAATAGTATAATTGTGTGATATTACTTGTATTTTCTTTAAAAATGTAAAATTCAATTTAAACACTAAAACTAAAACAGGAATTATTTTTAAGAAAAATTAAAATAAAATTTACAACCATTCAAACTTTAAATTATTAAACAAAAAATAATTTAAATATTACAAGTCGATCAGTGCCGACGTAGCATTAGATGAGGAGATGGGTTGACTCATCATTGTCCATAATTAATTATTTGATCACGGGTCGTGACTTGTAATGAGATGGCTGGACCAGGCTGATTGGACCGATTGATCAATCTTCTCTCTATTTAAAGAAAGTTTCTCTTCTATTTTCATTCTATATTTTTCGAAAGTTTGAAAATTTCTCCATTATTTTTTTTGTTCAGACAAAATTTTTCTTAGTTGACAGATAATAAAATATTTGAATTGTTATTTTTTTATAGTTTAAAGTTTTATTAACTTTTTTTTTGTAAGATAATTTTTTTTAATATAATATTATCGTTTAATACTTTTTCAACATCTTTACCTGTGAAGACCGTGATAGTATTTGACTTCTTTAAATTCATTTATCCGTTACCATTAATATTAACAGGTGTAAATAATTGACGGAACACTGTTGCAGCCTCGCTTTGACCTATAGTTGAAAAGTTGGGCTTGCTGCGGCTTCTATAAATCATGTTTAATTATTTGACTTTGGATAATTCTTATCTTCAATTGATGAGGTGTTACGAAATTAATATTAAAATTTTGAACTCGAAAGAATTGCAATTTTATTTTCTTTTTTTAAAAATAAATCAGAATAATTTGATGTAGTCAAAGTTGTCTCTCTCTCTCTCTCTATCTATCTCTCTCTCTCACCTCGATGGAGAGAGACTTTGAAACTTTAGCAAGAAAATATAGTTTACCCGTGACACATGATTGCTCAGGTGTTTTATTTATTTTATTTGAAGACTTTTATTTTTGGTGTTTTTATTTATTTAGATACAATTTAAGTAGATTTAGTTCCTAATTTCTTTCATTTCTAAACAAAATCACTTGGATATATAACCACCCAAACTTTACATCGAGTTTCATTTTTTTTAATTAACTTGAAAACTCATCTGATTATTTTGTTTAATGAAAATAAAAATGTTGATTAATAGACACTAAGAGCTTAAATTTAAATACATATATTTTATACACACAATAAAGTTGAAAAGGAAGTCTTTATTCTCGAAAGAATGCCTACGTGTCAGGTGATCATTGGTTTTTCCCCCGCACAGCTCCTCTAGCCAAATGGGCCCTGGAAAGTGAAGTGCTAACCCTGAAAAATGCAATTGGTATGTGGAAGCAAACGGTAACATTTCTGATTACATGAGTTCAAAACCGCACAAGGAAGGCCAACCGTAACAACTTTATTGTAACAACTTTATTCTAGTACAAGATATTTCATTTTTATGATAGTGAGCCAGCTACCAAATTCCAAAGACGGAAAAATACACGAGAATCAAAGTGTGACAGGATCTACGATCAACGAAGTAATGTAACGTTTAGTTTCTCCGTCTATGATCGTGTATCCATCTTCGTCCCTATAGTTGATATGGCTAGCCCTAGCAAGACTAACAATAGGCGACAACACGGTCATCGAGAACTCAGTAGGTTTCAAACAACACTCGTTTATATCCTTCCACGCATCATCTACTCGCTTCTCAAGAGCAGTGCATGCCTCCTCCTCCGAAACTCCATATTGTTTGATATAACATTCCATAGCAGATGCTGTGTGGCCACGAACTTGCTCAAACTAAGAAAAAACAGGACACTTTTAGTTGAAATTCTCTCATTTTCAATAATATTTTTTTTAGAATAATTGTTTTCATATCGATATTTTTGTTCATACCTTGTGAGAGACAACGTCGTTCATGAGCCTTCCGATGATTTCAGCCCCGCGAAGAATCTTGGGCTTTGTAAATATCCAATCAAAAGCCTCATTTGGAATGACATCTCCCATGCCAAGAAAGGCAGTGACCGAGAAAAAACGATAGCAAGTGGAAGGCAAAGCAAACTCATAATACCCATCGATGGTGGGTATATGGCCTGCGTGGAACCAATTTGCTTCACCAAAGTAGGCCTTTGCTTGTCCTTTCATCTGTTTTATCATTTATACAGATAAGTTCAAATCAAAATAGGTTAAATCCACTGATTCTTAGGGTAGCTGCAAGAATTCGTACCCCATCTTTTGCACGGAGCATTCGGAACGATTCACTCTCGATACCGTTCTCTCTTTCGAAATCGGCATAAAGTCGCAACACTTTTTGATAGTAAAATTTGAGGTAGTCAGGTAGTTGATCTTGAGCGCTACTATCCCACCTGAAAATTAAATTATTAATGTCTAAAACAATTTTCTCATTAATTAAAAATATAGTTGTTGAAGTTTTCTTCATGTATCGAACCTATCAATTGCGTCAGTCAGGAGTCGGATTTCTTCAGGTGTGCCGTGAACGTCATATATATCATCGAGAACCGAGGCCATTTGAATGACTTTGGCCATGAACCTTCTGAGAACCGAGTATTGAGGCTCGGGGCTTATAATCAAGGCCCAAAAGTAACATTCAGCAATCCTATCTCTTGCAAATGGTAGCACGCTCGGAAAGTCTAAATCCTTCCACCACCTAAATTTTCCAAATTATATAGATTTATCCTTGTTCTTTTTTCAATTATTACTTTTATATAATAATAACACGAACATTAATTTGAAGTTGCAAGAAAAAGAATTGTTAGTTTGTTTTACCTAGACACTTCTTTAAGTTCCTCCTGGTGTAGTTTTTGAAATATGTTATAATCGAGCTTTGCAAAGGTAAGAAGGATATCACTGTGAGAGGGATCTTCCTTGTAAATCGACATGAAGTGCCTCGCTTCAAGTCTCGGCATGCCTCGTCGGAGAGGATGCTTTAGAGCATATTTCACTTCTTCGGAAAGAGGGTAGCTTAACTTACCTACAATGGCTTCTAGTTTTTTTGTGGCAAAGTTAAGTGCATTATCGAGTATATCTTCTCCGTGAACACTGAAATATGCTGCTTCATACAAGCTCAATAGTCCTCTCACGTCCTCAGCTAGGCTTTCCTTGAATTTTCCGTCACTGTCTGTGTATTTCTTGAATATATCTGCTCAAATTGATTGAAACCAATAATAAAATCATGATCGAGATACCGATTTCCAACGAAGTTGAATTATCGTCAATACGTACCGGTCGAAGCTTTGTAACCCTGTTGTCTGAGCAGTCGAAAGAGAAGAGCATCCGATGGAAGACTGTGGTCATTTTCATTAGTGAAACAGTCAGTACAAGTCTTGTTAACTTGGTCCAATAAGTCTTGGATTTCTGATTGGAAGTGATCTGCAACTCCTAACCGTTGGATTGAATCGATCAAGTTTAGTTTCTGTGACGGATTCTGGGTTGGAGCTGTCAACGCGTTCTTCACGTCTTCTTTCAGGTTTTGAATTTCTTTTTCAACTTTCTGGTCTAATTTCTGCAAAGTAGATTTGAAGTAAATTAGAGAATATTAATCAAAAAGGTTAACTGTTAAGCATGTTTTTCTCACTAAACAGATTGAAAAGAATGCAATGGACGAGACTATTAAGATGCATACCAATGACTCAGAGTTGAAGGAAGTGAAATGATTTCCCCAGACAGTCGGAGGAAAGTCGGCGTATCGACGATGGTTCTGCGATTTTCCATAGTTCTCAGAAACAAGAAGCTGAGGGGCCATGGTTTTGTAGGAAGGAAGAGGAAGGTCTTGAGAGAGAAATAGGGTTAATCTCTTGAAGAACACACTGTCTTTGTTACTCTCTCAAGGGATTGGTGTTTTGTGGGAGCAATTTCGTCTGCTATTTATAGAGAAAATTCAAGCTCCTGCCCATCGTTCAGTCTAGATTTTTATTCAGTCAATCCATCAAACAAGTATTAATATTTAATAAATTCAATAATTCTGACTAGTATAGTCTGACGACTTTTAGGGAAACAATCATGCAGAGTATTTTCATAAATTGTTCCAAACGCTAACTTTTTGAAAGTAGGCTTCGTCCTTTTGGAAGGGGAATTTTAAGCCATGACAATGAAAACTAATTCCAAGCTTCGTTCCACGGAGAGATTTTCGTCGAACACCTCATTTGAGTCGTGTAAAATTTTTGAGGCTTGCTCGTTACGTAGGTATGATTAACTTACTCCCATAAGATGAATCGGTGCAAATGAATATGCCAAAAAGCTAGACACCTATATTATACTTCTTGACATGTTGTTTATCAGTCGATTATAATTAATATCTTGTTTTAATTATTTATAATTTATTTTAATTATTACATAAGTCAACGAAAAATATATAATCAATTAAAATATATAATTAAAAAAATAAAATAATTTTAAAAAATTATAAATAATTAAATAAAATGTTAATTACGTTGATCAAAGGTTCAAAGGAGTACTTTAAGACTTAAAAATGGTTGGCTTAGAAATATTGGAAGTGCTATAATTAAAGAGTGAATAAATCAACTGCGTTCAATGGAATGCTTTGCAAATTACAAACTAATTCATTGTCCTTCCATTTTGTCTGATACTAAAATATAGTTGGTGTTACCAATATGTACTTAACTTCAATTACTTTGACTTTGTATAGTAATAATTTTGATCAATTACCATGTACTCCTCGTGTCATCAATATTATTTTTTTAATTTTTAATAAACGTGTAATCAAAACAGTAAAACCACCATTTTGGACGAGTTCTTGTTGTCCACGTGGAGGCGCACTTGAAGCAGCCTCAGCTCAGCTACGTCGAATTAATAACAATCCAATATCCTTAATTTTTGTCTGGTTTTCATATAAGAAAATGTATTATTGCTGGCTTTTGGAGCATTAACTCCATGATTAACTATGATTTTTTTTATTTTTGGATACATTTCCAAAAAGTCATTTAAACATGTACAAATGCTGTTCAGTGAAACAGGTGGTATCTATTTTTGTCATTAAATTTGACAGAAAACGTTGATTAAATGTTTAAAAGTATGCGTACCAAACTGATCTTCGCTGTGAGCTGATAAAATCTAAGAGCCAAAGAAAAGTAAAAGCTTGAATTAAAAAGGAAAGAGGAAGAAGGGTAAGCATGGATAGTCAAGAATAGGCTAAAGTCATCAATGACTCCTTAATTTCTTCTGCAAGTCCACTAGCGTGATTTGTTACAAAGAAGCTTACATTGTTTTTTATTGATTTTAATTAATATTCCTACATTTTTTATTTTTTAATGAACAACTGATAGGAGAATTTTGCCTCACTATGAGATTTTCCGTTGAATTTCATCCTTTTTTTTTTATTTTTTATTTTATTGAGGTAGAATTTTCATATTTTTTGGATTTTGAATTTTTAGAACAATTATTTAAAATAAACTCATCAAGAAAATTAGGTTCCATTATAATTTGATCCATTATTTTTCTTTAGAAAAAAGGTTTTATTAATGGCCAATGTGAGAATGGTAAAAGGGTTGATCGCCCTTGTTGTTTGAAAATTAAACTGGGTTGATGGAATGAATTTTTATTGTTATAATTATATATTTTCTTATCATTATTAACTTTTATTAGCCTCAAAAACATAATATAAATATATATACACGTTAGTGGTTCACTATTTGTTTTAATTTGATGCTCATATTTTTTAATTTCTCAATTAAAATGACCGTTCAAAAAATTATCTTGGCTGAAAAAATCAAAATTAGCCAACTTTGACCATCGTTACTGTCAAACAAACACTTAAAAATGATCTTTTTACTACTTTATCCCCCCAAACATATTCTACCATTGACATGATCTTTTTACTCTTTTTGAAAAATTGAATGGGATGATATAATTCCTTTTGACAAAGCCAACACAAATTAGTCAGAGTCACGCATCTTTGTCACTTCGAAAAATAAGTCATATTTCTTTAGAGATGTACAAGTTTGTCCCTATAAAAATAATAATGATAATCATATATCATTTTATTGTTTTATTTATAAATTTTACTATAATAAAAATACACGTGTTCTCTCTATATAGAAGTTATAATTTGCAATTATTTTGCTTAGAAGACAAAAGTTTGAGTTTCAACTTCTCAAGTTGTGGTTCAAGAAAAAAAAAAAACTGACTTAATAATTATGATAATTATTTAATTTCTATTTACTAGATTTTTCATATGATAAATTTGTAATAACCACAATTATATAAAATTTTTTCCTAGAATTAATTTCAAAATTTTGAATTTATTGAAAAATTAAAACTTTTTTTAAAATATCTTGATACTTTTTTATTGTGATAGTTGTTGTTGTAATAAGTAAGAGTAGATATTTATTTGTTATTATCTATTTCTTTTGTATTGATTATAACTGAAATTATAAAACTGAGGTTTCCCCTCTCGAGTTTTCTTATCCGAGATATAGAGATAGAATTTAGAAGCTTTTGATTCCCTACATTTCTTAGAGAGAACATTATGATAAAAAAATGACATATAGGTTGTTATATGAAATCAATATGTTTGCACACAATGCACATAAGTAATTGTACCCTATGAGTGGGCTTCTCTAATTGTCCTAATTTTTTTTTTCTTCATTAAACTATAATTTTGGGAAGTCCAACATTAACTTCGATATCATTTATTAATAATAATATTATATTTACTTTTTATTTTTATCTCATAATGTGACACTCATTAATTAATATAATTAATGTAATAAATTATTAATAATTAAAATAAATCATTAATTACATAAATTAATGAATGACGTATCTTGAGATAAGAATTAGAACTCCTCATTTATTTGTATTTAGTTTGCCTTGCTTATAATTTCCAACCTATTTATGGTTATTAATTAAATATATAGGTTTTTTTTTATTTTAAAACTTAAAATATGAGTTTTTTTAAAAAAATTTTAAAGTTTACTATTCATCGCCAAAACCTCAAAGTATCATAAATATGTAATTTAAACCTAGAGGTACGACCAATCTGACCGTCTTCTCGATTTTTTGCCGCTCAAATCCGTAATTTAATTAACAAGTTTTGTCCCATATAAGAGGACGACCGATTTAATTGGACCAGCCATCCTTCCTCCTCCTATTTAAGGAGCCCTCTTATTTTTTATTTTTTTTTCAATCATACAGAAAATTTTTAATATTCTCTCGACTATTTGCTTGCTCCGGTGATATTTCTCTGCGTTCACCGGCTAGATATGGAGTTTTTTTTTTTATTCTATCATTTACTTTAGGGATTTAAAAAAAAACTCATACTTAAGGTGTTAAATTGAACTATAGTAATACAATCGAGATTAAATTTTTTATGACATATTTTTTCTTTATTGTATTTTTTATTTGAATTTTTTTAATAGTTTCTATCTAAATTCTAAAAATATGGACATTATTTTATTTTTATTTATTTTAATATTTTTCTCTATATTAGCGACGACGATAGATTCCGATTCAAGTAGATTGATTGATTTAAACGAGATATCAACATGTGATGCTGAAATAGATTGGTATTCGGACGGCACGTGATACAGTGCTGGCCTGAAAAGGGATCGTGTTAAACCCACAATAACAAGATGGTGCTCAGGTGAGTGGGTAGCCGCAAGAAACCGCAAATGAGTAGCAACCAATAGAGATGAAATGCGTAGCAAAATGAACCAAAAATGGAGGTGATTGTGAGTGTATGAAAGGTCGATAGAACCTTGAAATAATAGATGAAAATTTGGAGTACAAAATGTGATGGAAAATGCAAACCCTAGGCAGACCAGAGAGCTATCATATATTATGCTCATGGGTGCATGTCTTCCCTTGGAATGACAATCATTTTTGGGGACCAGTTTCTACTTCCTCAACTTTTTAGACTTTCAATAAGAGAAGAGAGGAAGATGATAAGAGTTCACCAAGCAATCTTGAGCTTGTTGAATGATAGAGACACACTCCTCATGATTTCAAGAACCGTGGCTTACCTTTCAGTAAATCCTAACCATTTAGTTGGAAAAAGAGAGAGTTTGTGTTAATTTGGCAAAGGATTCTTACAAACACCAAATGTTATGCTTAAATAGAAACCTAGGGTGGCTAGTTTGCATTTTGAAATTCAAATTGAAGATGCTTGGAACCGTTGATGAAGAAGCACAAACTGAGCGGCCATGATTAAGTCTTGGGCGTGCATCCGAGGGAGGAAGTGTCATCCGAGCCTTCTTGATCAAGGGTGGAAAATAGCCATGTCATCCATCCTTGGGCGCACTACATTGTGTCCTTGCAGGAACCAAGACTTCACTCCTTAATGCTCTTTGAACCGGTTTTGTATGGATTGATCTTCGGGTGATGATGCTTTCTTATGTGAACCTAGCCATGAATTTCAAACCACCATCGTACATCTAATCATAACCATACAATCTAATGCATGCATGCAAAATGAATGACTAAATATTTTGCCAAAAACATAAAGGCTAATGTATTCCAAAAAGAAAAGAAAGCAAATGATTGGTTACACTGTGTTGAGGTCGGGAAGACAAATTTCCTTTGGGCCTTGAGTGGACTCTATTCGTGCATCCAAAGTCAAGGTGTGTAGAGGTTGATCCATGTTTGTTACGTTAGGCTCCCACGTGGAGTCTTCCAGTAGATCAATACCTGTAAAAGAAACAAATTCATGAGTAAGGAGATTTAGTAAAGTTAGGGCATTTGTTTGCGATCAAGTGATTGGCCTCCTAGGCATGTCAGCACGCCTGCATATGATGATCTATGAGCATTCGATCAATCAGATGCAAATGAAGAAATGGAGGTGTATTCGACCTTCAAAACTCTAAACGATGAGCTTCAAACACTAGTCGGCTCGGATGACGAAGAGGTAAAAAGCAAAACGGTAAAAGAACTAATATGAACCCGCCTAACTCCACCTCAAAAGCTAGCTCAAGGGGGGAGGTTTGCGAACCCATATATATACCACCCAAGACTACCCTACCTAACCAATGTGGGATTCACATCAAGAACTAATCTCAATTGGATTTTTTTTAGGTAGGTAGTTCTTTAAAAAAAATTAAAGAAGAAATTGTTGAATATTCTTTAAAAAATAGTTATGGTATAAAATTCATCAAAAGTGAAAAGAGATTACTGACATCTGACGCCTGAGTGTGAAAATAGATGTGGGTGGCGACTGCATGCTTCGAATATGCAAGACGAGCTTATGTTTCAAATAAAAACGTTAATTGATTCTCACAGCTGTTCAAGGAAAATTGAGAATCAACACATTTCAACAAAATAGGTAGGGAATGAGTATCTGGATAGGATCAAAAGTAACCCTACATGGGATATCTCTTTCTATTATCTAGATAGTGAGGAAGGATTTCACTGTCGACAATTCACCTAGTCTTGTTATAAGAGCAAGAAGCGTAGCTCGAACACTTAACGAAGGAAAGTGCGAAGAACATTGAGGATAATTGTGGTCGTACGCAACCAAAATATTTAGATCAAATTGGGGTAGCACAGTAAGAATTGATGGTAACCCAATGTGCCCTAATTCATTGATTCCAAAGATTAAATATGTGCGTGGATACTTGCAAGAAACATTTGTTGCAGTGCGGTAAAACTGTTATCTGTTTGGACGACTGTCATTTGAAAGGGTCATGTCCTGGCCAATTGTTCTCAGCCGTCAGTATTGATAGCAACGATGGAATATATCTTGTTGTTGTTGCCAACGTCGAATCTGAGTGTGCAAACTCATTGACGTGATTTTCGCAAATATTGAAGCAAGACCTAAACACAGAATTGGGGCGTGGGTGAACAATTGTTTCAAATCGACAAAAGGTATAATGCATTTTTATTTGTTATTTTAAATATTGGGGCGTTGTGGTAGTTATATTATTTTATGTTGACTCTGTTTTTTGTTCAAATATCAGGGGTTGAAGAATGTTGTTTGAGATATATTCGGACAGGTCGAACACCACCCCTGCCTCTAGCTTATGTACGCAAATTTTAAAACCTATTTGAGGACAATGCATATAGAGATGCGATGCGAAATACAGCCAGGGCACCCACGAGTTCCCATTTCAAGTATGAAATAAGGAAATTACATTATATTAGCCCGGAGGAAGCTTATCTTCGATGAAAAGAGCCTAGTCATTGGGCTAGTCATGTCTTCTCTTCAATTTTCAAGTGCGATTTGGACTTAAATAATGTATGTAAGTCATTCAATGCACTTATATTGCATGTTAGGGACAAACAGATCCTGACTATGTTCGAAATAATCTGAAAGCGCTTGATAACTCGTATTGTGAAAAAATTTGAGAAGGTGGCCCAATCAACATACCTTTTTTGTCCCCAAATAAAGAAAAAGTCTGTGAAGCTAGTAAGTGCATATGGAAATTGAAGTGTTGTGTTTGCGAGAGCTGCACGATTTGAGGTCAGTAATTGATACGAACAATTCGTTGTTGACATGAATTTGGATGTGTGCAACTATAGCAGGTGGAAGCTTACTAAAATCTCGTGTGTCCATTTTATTTCTTGCATGCACAAAATGAGAATAGCGCCCGAAAATTACATGCGTGCATGCTATCACTGAGCAACTTACCTGCAGATGTACTCACAATATATTCATCTCATTAACGGCCAACAAATGTGGCTGCCCGTAGAAGGATGCAAGAAATCCTTACGCCCAAAAGAAAACGCCAACCTAGTAAGTCGAATAATACAAGAGTGCGAGATAATTATAAGGGACTCATTGTTCCTTTTTCACTTTATAAATTAATTTTTAAAAACTATCAAACGATATTCAATTTAATTGAAATTTTTACCGCATGTTAACAACACCATGGGAAGATAATATGAAAATATTCGTGATTTTATAATATTTGTACGATTTATTATAATTTTTTATAAAATAATTAACTAAAATTAAAATAAATCGTACAAGTGTTAGAAAATCACAAAAAATTTTAAATGATCTTTCTATGATGTGGTGAAAATTTCAAGTAAATTGAATATAGTTTGGTATTTTCTTAAAATTAATTTATAAAATGAAGAAGAAATGAGAGAATTGAGGGCGTTAACCCCCACGCGGCCCCCCACTCTAAAGTTTATTTTAAAAAAATTGATATTTTGAAGTTTAAAATGATTTTTACCAAACTTAAAAACAAAAAATGGTAGATCCAAAAGTTCTTAATTCCATCTTAGAAAAATTGATATGAATAGAATTAAACTTGTATTAGGAAGGTCATTTAGATGTTTTTATATTTTTTTTTTAGAAATACAAGCAAAAATTAACAAAATTACACTAAAATTGAATAAAAAAATACGTGAAAACAAAACAAAACCTGAACCAAACAAAACTAAATAACATGACACAAATATGTCGTATAATCGAGTCGCACAGGATATCGGGCGAACTGATCGTGACATGAGAAAATAAAGATGAAAAAAATAATATTTTTAAAATATTTGAAGAAAGAAATAATAAAAAGCAATTTAAAAGTGAGTCAGACATAGTTTTAATTTGCAATAGACAAAAGGTGGTCCATAATTCTCAACAAAATTTTATATGTTATGCAAATATGATATTTTAAATAAAATTTGATAAAATTAAAAAAAAAAAAACTTCATACTTAGGTGGTGAATGCGAAAAAATATCACTAGAGTAAGCAAATAGTCGAGGGAGTATTGAAAGTTTTCGGTATAATTTGACAAGAAAAAGAGGAGGGCTCCTTAAATAGGAGGAGGAAGGACAACCGATCCAATTAAACTAGTCATCCTCTTACATGAGATAAAACTTGTGAATTAAATCATAAGTTTTGGTGGCAAAAAACTGAGAGGATGGCTGGTCTAACTTTTCATAGAAGACGATTAGATTGGCCGTAACTCTAAGTTTAAATTATTTATTTATAATACTTTGAGGTTTTGGTCGATAAATAGTAAAATTTAATAATTTTTTTAAAAAAAATTCATGCTTTAAAGTTTAAAATTAAAAAAAAAAAAAAAAAACCCTCTTTTAAATATATCTTGAAGAAAGGTACAACCGAAAAAGAGTGCACAAAAATAGAGGATGACGTATTTGAACATTATCAATCACGATAGTTTTGTGAAACTTTTGGGAGTTTTAAATATCGTGCACCTAAAACACCTCTACTAATTATTTTGTTATCTCCTTTTTATTAGATCAACTTTTTTAAAGTTAAGTTCTTTCCGTGATCTTCATTCATTCCCCACTCTAGTAAATGAGACATAGGTAATACATTGAAGTAGAAGATTAAAATATAAATTACACATAAATTTAATTGCTCTACAAGTGTAGTCTAGGACCGTCCATAGATGTAGAATTTTTACTATTTTATTTCTTAATTTTTATTCTATGAGCCTTCCCCCTATTTTATTTTATTAACATGGAAGAAAGAAAAGCAATCTTGAATTAAAGTTTACATTGCTCAATAAATAAATTAATGTTTCACTCACTTGTATAATTTAATTTATATTTATATTTTCCTTTAGATGATGTTTATTTATTATAGATCCAATTGATGCACGTGAATATTGAAATTAGCTTTAATAAAATAATAAAAAAGATAAATAAATAGAAGGGAGAAGCAATAATAAATAAATAAGTTACAACTAAATTAAACCTTCAACTCTATGATTTTTTTTAATTAACTCTCAAACTAAAAATATTAACAACTAAAATTTTAAATTATTAAAATGTAAAAAAACAAACCATAGTTGGGATCACCACCCGATCTCATATTGAAGCCGAGATCTTAGATCGACCCCCCGATCTATCCATTGCTTACGTGACATGGACAGATTTGATCGAGAGATCTAAGTGGGGGTGGAGATCTCCCGTTCCACGTGTACCGCGTGTAATTCAGAACGGGGGGCCACCACCAACGGATCAGCCTCGTTACTGTTTTCCTATTTTTTATTGTTCTCAATAACAAGTGGTCATCACCTCGAATCGGTCCCCTGTTATCTGTTTTTTCATTTTTTAATGCTCTTTGGAATGACGGGTCACCACCTCAGATCGACCTTCTATTCTCAAAATTATTGTGGAGAATGGAGGGTCACCACCCTGAATCGACCATAGTTCTCAAAATTATTGCTGAGAACCAAAGGGTCAATCCTCGACTCTATATAAGGACAGACCCCATTCTCACCTCTTTTTGCTGAAAACTTTAATTTTCTCTCAACTCGCTACAATTTCAACCCAAAATTCAATCATTTTACACCCTCACCTTATTGATTTCCCCAAACCTATACTCTTTCTTACTGCGGTGAATTTCCTCTATATTAGCGACGTCTATGGATTCTGATTCGAGTAGATTGGTTGATTTATATGACACAACAACTGGTAATGTCAATATGAACTGGTATTTGTACTCCACGCCTATATACAGTGATATTCAGACATTCGATCACTTAGAAGGTAATGAAGAAATAGAGGTGCAATCGATGCAAATTATCGTTAGCCGAACACCACTAGCACATATACGCAAATTTCAAAAATCAATTTCAGGGAAGGGTATATAGAGATGCAATGTGCAATGTGGATAGGGCAACAGAGAGAAATGAGGAACTTACATTAGATTAACCCAGATGCTCACGCATATCCTCGACACACAGACCCTAGATATTGGTCTAGTCATGTATTTTTTTAGATTCCCAAGTGTGAACTAGGATTAAATAATTTATGTGAGTCATTCAATGCAATTCTATTATCTGTCAGGGACAAACCGATCATGACCATATTTGAGATGATATGAAAATGTGCGATGACTATAAACGTGAAAAAATACAAGAAGTTGACCTCATCAAATGACGTCTTGTGTCCTTAGATAAGAAAAAACTTGTGAATCTAGAAGATGCAGCTCAAAATTAGAGTCCTATGTTTGCAAGAGCTGCACGATTTGAGGTTAGCAATGACAATGAACAATATGTTGTCGACATGAATGTATGTGTATATAACAGTTACAAGTGGGAGCTTACTGAAATTTCGTGTGTCCATTCTATTATATGCATCCATTTCATGAGACTAACATCGAAAAATTACGTTCATCAGTACTATCACCAATGAACTTATTTTACAAATATATTCAAACTTTATTCATCCCATTAGTGGGCAACACATGTCGCCGCCTGTACTAAATATGAATCAAATTCTTCCTCCCAAAAGAAACAGTCAACCTGGATCTACTTCAAGCACTGCGTCCGCTTCTGTTTTGCAAGACATATTTATGGATTTTCACACATTTGACGGGACACAAATACATTTCAACATATTTCGCTTATAAACCCACTCTCATTGTTTTATAATATAGTTTTCATTTTGTGCAGAAATCTTCTGCACATACGGACAAAAAAATATTTGACTATTCAAGCTGTAATTTATGTATTTATTAAAATGTGTAATGTATGTATTTATTGTAATGTGTAATTTATAGATTTGTTATAATCTGTAATGTATATATGTATTATAATGTCTAATTTAATGAAATAAATTTGAAAAATTAGTTAGAATTTCATTTGTTTTATGACTCCCTTATAACTAGTTTCAAACAAGTCATGCATATTAAAATCACAGTTTTATAACAAACAGCCAGTTCTAAATAACCCAAAGTACAAATATAAAGTAAAGTACAACTATACACCATTATGCATCTAAATGAAAAACATATAGTAAATTACAATCATACTACTTATATAAAATACATAATTACAAACATAAAGTAAAGTACATACACTGAAATACAAAACATAATATAAACTATGGTGCGAGATTGGTGTCATCCTGCGCCTTCCAATCCTTGAGGGTTTACCTCAGATCTCTTTGTAGGACTCCATCAGCGTTCTCTGGGACCCCATCATCTCTCTCTATGAGAATGTGAGCTCCTCAACTCTACTTACAAGAAACTCTATCATCTGCTCCATCATGTCTCACCTACTGTCCGTCTTAGGCAAAAATAGCCCAGCGGGGGCGTCCTCCATAGAAACATCTGCAGAGGTCGAGGCCCACTGATGTCCCTGAACTTGATCTCTCTTGAACACCCACGTCCTGTCAACTTCGACTAGGTCCATCCGAAGCAAATGGAGCCTATCAAATACATCGACGGGTCTTTGTTCTCTCGGCTGCTCTCAAGTCAGTAGCTGAATCTGAGCTCCCTCGACGAGCTTTTGTATCAACATTCCATAAGACATGTTCTTGTTGAACGTCTAATCAATCTCGTGCATATGACCTAAAATCACAAAGCCTAAGTCGAACATTTTTCTGCTGTACATTTTCTCCATGACATAGAGATCTATACAGCTCACGATATCTCTACGTTTGTCCTGCAGTAGAAGCATGTGGGTTATCAAATTGTTAATATCCCGAGCTCTGAAGTTCAGATTCTTCGACTTTGGCTTCACGAACCCCACAATGTCGGCATTGTGATGAATTTCCTTGTAGAACTCTAGTCATTCGGCTGATTTGAAGAAGTTGTAGTCTCGAGAAGCGTGATAGTATCTATCCACATCATGTCCTTCACCAGCAAATCCGAGTACTTCATTTACCGTCTGTACAGTTTTGAGCATCTTCATACAAAGAATGTACATTTTCATCAATCCTGCCCTTTTAGTAGAGGTCAAGTTCACGTAAAACATGTGACTAATACATTCGTTATTGTCGCCCCTCAACCCGTACACCCTGTGTAGAGTGATTTTGTCGAACAACTTCTTGACCTATAATGACCCACAACTTCTGAAGTTAACAATCTTCGAATAAACAACTCAAACCGCTTTTGACACTCCTGATTTCTAAAATCCATAGAGACACACCCAAGTGGCGGTCGTTGCTATTAAGTCAGAGCACCTTGTGACGCCGATGTCTGGTTTGTATGACCCTTATGAGATGGTCCACCTTGTGACGAACCTCATTGTGACGAAGCAACTTTTTGTTTAAAAACTATTTTGGGAACAATTTAAGGAAATTTTGGGGATTTTTAGGTAGAGCTTGGATTTTTCAGATTTTTTGGCTGAAAATTAAAGAAAAAGGATAGGATTGGATAAATCAACACGCAAATGATCGAATTTTGAGTTGGAATTGCGGAGGGAGTTGAGATAAAACTGAAATTTTTTACAGCAGATGGCAAGAATGAGGGGGTTAATTCCTAATATAGAGTTAGAGATTGGGGGGCTGATGTGCGGGGTGGTGACCCACTGTTCTTTACATTAATTTCGAGAACGGGGGGTCACCACCTCGACATCGGCCCCCTTATCTATAAAAGAGAATGAGAAAGGGCGGTCACGCCCTGGATTGGGCCACTGATTTCAAACATTGAGTTTGAATATGGGAGGCCGATCTTGGATAGGGACCCCCTATTCTCATCTCTCTTTTTTAGATCTGGGGTGGTGACTTCATGTTCCAGAGAACAATGAAAAATGAGAAAACAGATAACGGGGGGCCAATCCATGAGTGGTGACCTCCCGTTCTCAATCATGTGCGATGCACGTGGAACGGGAGGTCTCTTCCCCCACCTCGACCCTCCGATCAAATATGTTCAGTGTCACGCAAGCACTCAACTTTAATATGAAATCGATGGGTGGTTGTAATGGCCTTAAATTTACGTACGTGAAAATTTTCATAAAATTTAAAATTTTCTTGCTTTGATAACACATTACTATTTAAATCTAAAATTGTTTGAAATAAACTTAAATCAGTTTGAAACGCGTAGCAAAAGACTTTTCGTTTTGGCAGAAAACCGTTCGTTCAAAACCCTATGCTAACATTTAAAAATGATAAAGTATATTACTTTTTTTATTTTTTTTTTTCAATTATGGACTGATCGGTTGGCTTAAGGAAAGCCGACCGGTCGGCTTTGGTTTTGCCCAAACGCACAAAAGGGCCGATCAATCTATTGTGAAGGCCGAGAGGGGGTTGCCACAATACCACATCGCTAGATGGAAATAAAATAATATAAAGAAACTCTCCCAAGATAGTAAGACGCGTTGTGGGAGCACGATGACATCAAATCTCATAAAAACTCTGAAATTAAAAGTGTTTCGGCGAAAGCAATACTAAGAACCAAAGTAAACAACATCTTACTAGGAGAAAACGGTTCGTTATAAATGTTATTAGAGTCTGTACCCAACCTGAGATGTGGTCCGAAAGGGAGCTATCGGTTTATTGTGAATGCCGAGAGGGGCTTGTCACAATTCCAAATCGATTGGGGGAAAGAGATGGCCCGAAAGAGGGTTATCGATCTATTGTGAAGGCCGAGATGGGCTTGTCACAATACCACATCACTAGATCGAAATGAAACATATGTAAAGAAATCCTCTCAATATAGTAAGACACTTTGTGAGAGCGCGATAGCATCGGATCTCATAAGAACTTCGAAGTTAAAAAGACTCTGTCGAGAGCAGTACCAAGTTAGGTGACCACTTTGGAAGCTCTCATTGAAAATAAATCTGTGATGGCGTGAGGTTACCCAAAGCGGTCAATATCTTATTGGAAGGAAGGAGTTCATTAAAGTGGTGACCCCACCAGAATTTGATTTATTACATTTTACATTATTTAAGGTTTTAATTGTTAAAAGTTTTAGTTTTAAGATTAATTAAAAAAAAACTCATAGTTGAAGGTTTAATTTGGTTTTAACTTTATCATTGTTTTTCTTTTTATCAATCTCAAGCATTTGAGATACATTTTTAATATTTGAGATGAAAATATAATAACTCTTGTCCTTGAGAACGAAGGAAATTTTTTTAACTAAATTTAAAATAAAATAATAATTTAAGAAAAAAACGAGTAATAATATTTATAAAACCATAAAACACAAAAGAAAGGATTTTTCTATAGAAAAATGTTATGTTTACTTTCGTATTCTATTCTCTTAAAAAATTTATTAACGTGTTAAACAATAATTACTGTAATTAAAATATAATTAATATAATAAATTAATCATTTATAATTTATTGTATTAATTGTACCATTAAACCCAGCTTCCAGGTCTGGCTTTTATAAAAAAGAAATTGAGCTCGCCTCAAACTATTTGTTAACCCTGACCTAAACTAGTTATCCAAAATACAGTTATTATTATTGGCTGGACTAGATTGGGTTGGTTCTTGGTTGTCAACTAAAATCCATAAACTTTTTATTCAATTTTGTGGATTTTGCTTCACTCCATTATCGAACTGAATTTACCAGTTCCCCAAGCCCATAACCTTTCTTTTAGAACTGTTAAACGAGCCAGCCGAACCTGCAAAGGCTCAGCTCACCTAAAGAGTCTGCAGAGCCTAACGAGCCGAGTCTAACGAACTAACCCCAAAAAATTTCTAACCCGAACGGGCTCGCGAGCTACGAGCCTAACAAGCCGAGCCGAGCCGGCTCAATGATCTTAACAAGCCGAACTTATATAAATAAAATTATTTTAGATAAATATATTATATATTTCATTTAACTTTTTATGAATCTACACTCCCTCACTGTTTTTACGCTTATTTCGATATACGTAGACTGCATGAATATAACACCAACAGATCAAGTCGAACAAGATTGAAAATCGTGTGCAAGATTTTGAATTTAACTTTGTAAGCTCCATTCACACAAACTAAAATTTTTTTTCTATGAGCTAAAACATGAATTTATTCAAAATTTAAATAATAGATATTTCAACCAGGACTTCAGATTGCATAACTAAAATATAACACAAAATATAACAAAGTCATAAGGTAAGCTAAAATCACTCCCAAACTTATATTGTCCTGAATACATAAAATAAATTAAAAAGTAGGCGAAAAATAACATAACTCATGAAGTGCCGAGTTTATCGTTGTCTTCACCCTCTTGTGGAGGGTAATATGGCCTCAATAGGTCCTCTGAGAAGATGGATGATGCTGGAAATCAATGGTCATAATGAGCGTTTAATGCCCTCACATATCGTGCAAAGAAAGTTGTCTGCTCTAGTGAATGATTTTGCATGTTCCTCAACCAATGTTCCATGCGGCTCTATTCTTGTGATAACTGTGTTTGCTGCTCATAAATATTTTTCAGTCTTTGTCTTATATCGTGTTCAAAGCTGGTTTGTTGAGCAGCTAGATTGACAAACATTTGGCCTTGTTGGATGCGGATAGTGAGATTTTCCAACATCTGCCCCCCATCGTTAGTTGAGTAAGAGCGAGGTAGCATAGCAGATGATAAAGAGGTGTCTTGATTGGGTGGCATAATTGATTGGTTTTTATATCGCTATTTTTGGCGAGCCTATACGCGGTCTCTTTTTGTCTGTGCTATGTTACATTGTGCACCCGTCATAGTACCATCTATGATATGCCGGATACGAGACAATGACATTAGTTGAGGAGGAATTTTAGCATTAGTATCATACTTAATGAATCTCAATCCATTGTTTCTAGCGGTGCTATGCAGCCACTTAGCTATTTTTGAAATATTTAAGGAGTCATAAACCTTTTGCTGGATCCAAGGCTCGTCAATTAAGCTCATAGGGACATTTTCTACAGCGATAGGTGCGTGATGAGGATGGGGTGGATATGGCTAGCAGTGGTGGAATCCTTTTGGCATGCACTGATATTATTGTGGATAATTCGTTCGACATTTATAGATCGACTAGTGAGATTGCAATACAAGAGTACTGCCCGCTCTTTAGTGAGATCAGAATTCTGGGACGTCGTCATCAAATTTCCTCTGATGAACTTGCACTAAGCTTAAGCGTAGCAGTTGAGACAACTTAATATCAAATATAATGGTTGAGCTGAGTTAACGATTGAGTAAATCCACTGTGAACCACGATGGCCTATCTCTTGTATAATCATCTTATAATCTGGCCACTATTCCATCATGGTGTGATAATCATATTCATTTAAGTTGTCCAAACCAATCTTAGCATTAATGATCTCGGCTGAGAATTGGATGAGCTTGTTGCGAACTTGAACGGTACTATCTAAATTTGATGTCTTGAGATTTGCGTAGAATTCCCAAACGACACTTACGTTCGCATCACCACATAATACAACAAGTGTCTCTCATCATCTTTGCTTAAGAATGTCTAAAATATCTCCATCAAATTGATCGGGTTGAATTAGATTTCGCATATAAGAGGTTTATTTTTTGTCATGAAATCCATGAAGTATTTCTTTGCCTCAAAGTTGATGAATGAGTGATTTATTTGGCTTACTACAGCTGAGCTCGAAGAAGCTTTCAAACGTTTTAGCGGCATCTTTTCAACTTGTAATCTGTAAGGCTCACAATTGTTTTTATATCCCAAATCAACCTCAAGTTTTAAATTCAGCTATAAAAATCAAATAATACAGCCCTAATTCACCAACAGAAAACAAAAAAAATTCATTTCGGTAGTCGTAAGGCACACAATTGTTTTTGTATCTCAAACCAACCTCAAGTTTAGAAATCAACAATAAAAATCAAATAATGGAGCCCTATTTCGACAACAAGAAACAAAAAAAATTCATTTCAGTACCATGTAAATTTCAAATAATATTCAATTACATTATCAAATTGTGGAAAAATGGAATATGTTTGGATGACTGAGATTTACTGAGCTTCGAAGAAGGAGTCGGAGGTCGAAATTGTGGAGGTGTCGACTTTCATCAGGAAAATTGTTGATTTCTCTCGACTGCGCAGCTAGCTTTAGCCGAGACTCGGGAGGCGTTGTGAAGATTGACTGGAGCTTTTGGCAGTTTTCAGCGTTAAGTTTCGTTGTTGGGGATTATCGGCTATCATTTTGTCAAATTTACTCCACTAATTTGGAAATTTAGAAGTCCACGCTCTGCGAGTGCGAAGTTTAACAGTAGATTTGATGGAGAGAGTTGAATTGCAAACGAAATATACGATAGGTTTGATTGGGCGAAAAAAAAATATTAGAGACCAAATAAAAAATGACCTCATACGATAGGATATGAATTGAATTTTTCCAAGCAAATATATAAAAAATATATCATTCATTATAAATTTGACATTTGCATCCCTATAAACACACTTGATAATGCTAGTACTACATATTAGTTTCGTATGGATTTTTTAATTATTGTTCGAGTACTAGAAAAATGAATATCTTTGTGGCTTTTTGGCCTTCAAAGTTTGTGAGGTAGAGTAATGAAAATAAACTGAATATTCATGCTCCGCGTGTTTTATATGCAGGTAAAGCCTACAAGGAAGCCATGTAAGGAAGGATGTTAATGGTAGTCCTAGCTTTGCTGTTGTTCCCATTTTGCTTGTTTTGGACATATCAGATAATGTAATATAAGTATAATGACTGGCAAAAATGTTTCAAAATATGAGTTTCTTTATTGCAGATCTGCAAAATAATTGAATTTTATATTTTGATGGGACGAGAAATTTGGTTTCTTATGCTTTTTTTTTTTTTTAGATTTATTATTTGACTTGTAATTTCTTCGCAGCTGCATAGCCAAAACCATGAGAGTGGAAGTAATGTAACCCAATCAGCTCATTATGGTTTATTTTTTTCACTATTTTTTATCAAGCAGCATAGACCTGAACATTATACAAGGAGACTTGTAATGTATTATATCCATAACGCCCACCAGTGGTTTTCCAATCGGCAAGAATGGTTGTCAAATTAATGAATTTTTACTGTAGTTGAATTTTATAGATTCTGTGCAAAAGAACTGATTTTTATGATTGCAGATTGAGGCAACTATTAACACCACGAAAGCCATGCTTTATTCGTAGGAAAACAGAACATGGAAAGCCATTCCCTCATCAGTGTGGGTCCTCCATTATGATGAGGTGGGTCCTCCATTATGATGAGGGACTCATAAGTCTTTTTTGTTTTTCTTCATTTTCTACGAGGGTTTGTCATGTGACGAACCTTCCCTATTTACAAGGAAGCTCATCCGAGTAATCATCATCCGAAAAAGAATAAAAGATGAGAGAAATCTTCTTTGAGAAAAGAGGAGAAATATGAAAATTTTTAGAGAAAGAAAAAACAAAGAATGTAAGAGAAAAATAAGTAGGGTGTTTTTGTATACATTGAGAGTTCTAATAGTAGTAATTTATTTTAGTGAATATTTTCTATAATATTCAATATGTAGAAAAATATTGTAAATCCTATTTTTCATAATGAAATTTTTCTATACTCAGTCTCGAAGGTTTTTTCTCGGTTTGGATTTCCTCCAATTTTTTCACTTATCGTAAAAATATCATCCATACGAGTCGTATTTGGATTAGCCTCAAATCTCAATTTAGAGATCGAGCAACTCGATATGAAGACGGTTTTCTTGCATGGTGAATTAGAAGAAGAAATCTATATGAAACAATCAGAAGAATTTGTTGTCAAAGAAAATGAACATCTGGTGTGTAGACTGAAGAAGAGTCTGTATGGATTAAAGCAAGCGTCATGACAATGATACAAGAAGTTTGATTTTTTTTATGAAAAATCAAGGGTACAAGAAAACTTTTTCATACCATTGCGTGTTCGTGAAAAAATTCACAGATGATACATTTATAATCCTCCTACTCTATGTCGATGACATGTTGATTGTGGTCCATGACATGTTGATTGTGAGCCCAGACAGATAAAATATTGTTAAGTTGAATAATGAATTTAATAAGTCTTTTGCCATGAAAGACTTAGAACCAGCGAAACAGATGTTTGATATGAGAATCACTCGTGATAGGAAGAATGAAAAATTATGGTAATCATAGAAGAAATATATCAAGAAAATTCTCAACTGATTCTGTATGAATAAGGCGAAATCGATCAGTACTCCACTTGCTAAACATTTCAAACTTACTTCCGAACAAAGTTCTTCCACGGAAGAATAAAAAGTAGAAATGCAAAAAATTTTATATGCCTAAGCAGTTGGCAGCTTAATGTATGTCATGGTTTGTACGACACCTGATATTTTATATTTTGTTGGAGTAGTTAGCTAATTTCTAACAAATCAAGGCAAAGAGCATTGAAATGCGATGAAGTAGATTTTTAAGTATCTTAGAAGTACTTCTGAAATTTAGTTTGTGTTTTAGAAGTAAAGAGCATTTATTATTTGGCTATACTGATGCAGACATAGCTTGAGACACTGACTATATAATATCAACATCAGGGTATTTGATTACATTTGGAGAGAAAATAGTTTCATGGCAATCTAAGCGGCAAAAATCTGTGGCATTGTCTACGACAAAAGCTGAGTTCATTGCGGCTACAGAAGCTTGTAATGAAATTTTGTTAATGCAAAAATATCTGACAGAATTGGTTCATCAACAAGATAGATATATCTTGTATTGTAATAGTCAAAATGCTATTTATTTGAGCAAGAACCCAATCTTTCATTCGAAGTTCAAACACATAGATATTAAGTATCCTTTGATATGAGATATGTTGGACAACAAGCAAGTATATCTTGAGAAGTTTCCTACAAATGACAACAGCTCAAACATGATGGCAAACACTTTGCAAAAGAATAAGTACGAATTCTGTAGAGGTTCAGCAGGATTGGAGATACCTCATAATAAATCGAGACAGAGAGATTTCTGGGATCCATGTTGCGAAAAATCCTACGCAAGTGAATGTGTCGCAAAAGTAATAAAGTTTGTAAGTACGAGTCTATCCCACGAGGACTATAGTCACAGATTATTAATGTCACGACCCGGAAGGGGGTCTAACAAAAACGCCAGATTAAACGATCAACCTCAGAGAGGTCCACCGTCTAACCTAAGGTTAGTTACGAAAGATTTTAAGAGCAATCCCAGAACTCCTCGAAAGAACAAATGTGAAAATAAAAGCAATAGTAGAAATACAGGAATTAAAAAAAATACATGCTAATGATCAGTACAATACCAAATAAAATTCTTACATGAAAAAAATATCAATATAAAATCTCTAGGGAAATCCACAATATCGGGAGCCGATCAACCTCGGTTTCTGCTCTTCTTTCCTCTACCTGTAGAGGGGGAGTCATTGGAGTGAGTGACAAACTTAGTATGGGATGTTATACCTACCACTTATCTCATTATGCATGCTCGATTAAAATCAATGCACGTGTTTTTAAAATTCAAAACCAGTTTCAATGTTATCAAATTCTCCATTTTCAAAACGATTGATGGGGCTAGTTTCAAAAATACTGTAGGTATAATAAAATAGGTCCGCATCAACCCTACAATAGCATAAAACAAGGTGAACAGTGAAAAGGGAGGTCGCTCAAGGATCCTCCGAGTCATACCACAAAGAAAGACCGTGATAACACTGGCATGGCCTCATAGGAAGAAGAGAAAAGGTCAACCAACAAGGAGGGACACAACCACTCAATCCTAGGCCCAACGGGACTACACAATGGACTTATAAACCAAGGGTAGCAACGAACAGACACTGGCCAGGTCGAGTAACAGGACTAGTAAAGCTCAGAGTCCATCACTCCATTCGCGGGGAGTACCGCACAACAATCAATCATCCAGGAGGGACACAACCACTCAACCCTGGGCTCTAGGAGGGTACACGACCCGTCAACCTCTAGGCTATTTCCAACCAAGTGTGGGGAGTACCACGGCAACCCTCAAACATGGGTGCGTCTAGGCAAAATCCCTTGATACTCTCAGCGTATGGGCCCGACTGAGAGTATCAAACGATTATCTCCATAATCAAACTCTAATGCACATCAGAAAACAGTGGCGTGCGTGAGAAAACCAATGCATGAATAAAACACATATGCATGGTAATATAACAAATCTCACAGTAAATCTCAAATCAAGACCGTCGGCAAGAGCGAGTAAAACATGGCATCCAAACTCAACTAGGCAGTATAAGTACAACAAAACATGTACATGCCTCAACAATGTAAAATGCACGTGCTTGTAAAATGCCGACATCAATACTAGTGGTATTCCACCAAAAATAATATGCGTACATGCTAGGCTAGGTATAACGTAATAAGTATAATAACTCATACCTCTGTGATGAGTCCTTTTAATCTCGGCACCCAGTGGCTCCTCGGGAATCGCCTCAAATTCAGTAAAATCCTCCAAATCTAGAAATTAACACAAAGGAGGAACTCTGTTAAAGTCTAATAGGGTCATAAACGATATAAACGGGAAGCCAGGGCAAAAACGAGCCAAAACGGCTCAAGTCGACTTTACGGACGGAAAGTCAACGGGACCCGTTACGGCCCAATCAGGGTCCGAAACGATATAAACGCGCGAACTAGGGCGAAAATGGGCTTAAAATGGTTTGGGTTGATTTTTTGTAAAAGCAACACCGTTGACTTTTTGGTCAAAGTCAACGATCATCGTTGACTTTGATCTCGATTTGGGTCGGGTCAGACCCTGTTCGGGTCGGTACAAACTGATTGGGTTCATGTCGGGTCAGATCTGAACCAACTGGATCTGAGTCGAGTTGGACCGAACCAATTACGTTCGGGTCGGTACAAACCGATTGAGTTCAGGTTGGGTCAGATCTGAACCAACTGGATCTGGGTCGGGTCGGACTGAACCAATTACGTTCGGGTCGGACTCGAACCAGTTGTGTCTGGGTTAGACTCAACCAGAAATGAGTTGGGTCCTGACCCAACCCAAGCCTAGCTTGATCTTGAGCCTGAAGTGACCCGGCCCAACTGGGGTTGGGTCGGGCTTGGCAGGCCCTCATTGGGCTCGAGTCGAACCCGACAGAACCTAATTGGGTCTGGGTCGGACCCGGCCTGGCCCAACTCGGCCTTGGGCCTGAATCAACTCGGCCCAGGGACCGAGTGGACTCAGCCCACAACCAAGTTAACTCGTTGTCGGCCGAGTCAACTCAACCGCCGACGTCCGAACACTAGGGGTCGTGGAAATCGTGATTTTCGACCCCGTTTTTTGCCAAATCTCGTTTCCAACAACTTTCTCAACTTAGATCCGGTCGAATCCTACCGAAAACACAAATAAAGAACCTCAATCTCGGGTTTTCTAAAAATCTAAAAACTCAACACTTTAAACTCCGATTTAGAGCGAACGAGAGCTTACCTTTGAAAACACTCTTCACAAACGCTGTTGTACTCTTCGAGACGAAGAGTTTGAAACCAAAATCACTCCGAACAGACGTCGTTTGGCTGGCGTCGCCCTTTTCCTCCCTCTCGGTCGATCTCTCTGTGTCTCTCCTTTTCTTTTGAATGAAAACAATAGGTTTTCTGAAAAAAGAAAACCTATTGTTTTAAATAAATTATTTTTTTTTTATTTTTTTTAAATTTATTTTTATTTTTATATTAAAATTATTTATTTTATTCAAATTAATTTCATTTAATAAATTTTGATTTTTTATTTCTTGAATTTTTTTCAAATAATTCTTTCGTTAAATTTTAACGTCATCTACACGTGAATTAATTTATTTAAATTATGCGATCACTAGCGACAAATCTTGTTAAATTTTTTAAATTACACGGACGTGTTACGTGTGGTCAAAAATTTGTACACTGCACTACTTTTAAAATTACACATAAAATCCCTAAAAATTTACACGAAATTCACCTTGAGTAAATTTTTGACGAATTTTACAATTAAACTAATTTAATTCTAATTAATATTAAATACTGAGTTTTCGATAATTTTTGGATTTAAAATAAAACATCAATTCAGTTTAATCAAATAACAGACAATTAAATAAAGTTGTAGAATGTAACAGGATAAAATTCTAGGGTTTTTGATTTCACCTGAATTAATCATGTTTAATGTTTATAATCCAATTCATTAATATATATTCATATGTGTTGATGGCAATTTCTCAAAAATATTTATCTGTCCCTCTCAAGTGCTGATAAATTTATTCAACTAACGGGTTACTACCTCTCAGTCTCTAACCCTAAGAATTAATTGAAAACCTTAGCATAAGAAATTAAACTACCACATAAACTCTCTAACTATTTCTAGCTTAAGATCATTTTCATGGTAATGTATTCATTGCACGATTAATTATCTCCTCTCGGTCTCAAAATAATCTCATTAACATGTAATTGTTGATCAAACAATCACAGACATTAAAAACAGAATAAATTAATCAGCACAAAATAGGAACAGAGAATTGACAAATTGAATTAAAAAATATTAAATAATCATAATTCGGCTACATCATAGCCTTAGAAAAGAAAATTAATTCATGATAGAGTAAAGAAGAACAACGATAATAATATTGTTCATAGTTGCAAAAGAAAAAGAGAAAGAAAACGAGAAACTGTGCTGGAATCTAGAAGCTCTCGCCCCGTCTCAATCTCCATCTTCAGGTTTTAGCCCCCTCTCCGCGATAATGCCTCGAGTTACCTTCTCTCTAAGTTTATAACCTATTTCAGAGTTATAATTGGCGTCCATCTGATCTGATCAATGAGTGGCGTCCATCTGATCTGATCAACGGTTGAAATTAAAAACCTAAAAATCATATCTTCTTTTAATCCTTGACAGCGGATCGATCGGCTGAGATGTAGCCGATCAATTGGCGCCTCTTATGTTCTCTATCACGCTAGCTGATCGATCGCCTGAATGTGGCCAATCAATCGACTTAAATTCTACCCAAAACTGTCTGAAACGAAGTTTAGCCAATCGATCGCCTGGATGTGGCCTATCGATCGGCACATGTTCTGTTCGTGGAATTGATTTCTTCACTTTAGCTGATCGATCGACAGTTCTTTTGTTTCCTCACTCTTCTGGTTTGTAATTTAACTGATCAATCACCCAAATATGGCGATCAATCAGCTCTCCTTCGGATTTTCACACCATTAATGACTCCCTTTGCGAACAGTTCCTCTATTGAAATGTCAACCTGTTATATTTTAGTTTATCTGCATACTTATACCAAAATCGTCAAATGCTTTAAAAAACTTGAGAAAAAGTTATCGAATCAAGTTATAAAATAACATAAATAAGTGTGTAAAATACACAATTATCAATCCCTCCATTATGATGAGAGACTCATTGCATTTAATTCAAATGTGAAAACAAAGATAAAGAAATTTCTTCTTTCTTCATTTTTCTTCGTTTTTGGCAAAGGTTTGTCATTTTATGACAAACCTTCCCTATAAATAGGGGAGCTCATCAAAGCAATCATCATCCTAAAAAGGAGAAGAGGAGAGAGAAATATTCTTTGAGAAAAGGAGAGAAATAGTGAGGATTTTGGAGGGAGAAAAAAAAAAGAATATAAGAGAAAAATAGATAGAGTGTTTTTGTGCACTTTGAGAGTTCTAACGGTAGTCATGTCTCTTAGTGAATATTTTGTAGAATATTCGATATTTAGAAAAATATTGTAAATCTTATTTTTCATAATGAGATCTTTCTAGACTCGATTCCCGTGATTTTTTTTTTCGATTTGGGTTTCTGTGTAAAAATTTTCGGTGTTCATTTTAGTCATTATTTATCTTACTTCTTAGACGTTATAATTTTACGGCGTGAGAAAATATTCTTAGTATTTTTCAGATCGCATCTGCTATCGTTTCTCATATCGCTTGGTTAGTGGTGTAATTATACTGTATAAGTAAGTTCTGTCTAAGAGACTTAAGTGGACCATTTATGACCCTCCAGCCTTTCTTGGAAACTTACTTGAAAAGATAATTCTGTCTAAAGAAATTGCTAAGAACATTCTTTCCTGAGAATTATCTTGATCAGTACTTTCCACGTTTTACAGCAGTGATATTATTATTATCGTTCCCGTCAATTTTATTATTTTTCCCAACAATTGATCTCAGAGTTTCGTTATTATAGCGAGAAAGATTGAAATCAAAAAACTCAATGAAAATAATTTCTCTCCTTTTTTTCATACAAAACCTTCGTCTCTTCTCTTCAGATCTACATGTTTTGGATACTTCTCGAATGCCATAAATTGATTGTTGAAGTTTCTGTTTATAGTGGCTTCAAGAGGAAACACCTTCCTTAAAATAAGGTTCCTTTGCAATAAATGGAGACTCTAAAGTCTCCATTTCATACACACAAGGTGTGTCAACAAAAGAAAAACTCGTTAGATGCGATGCAAGATGAGACGACATCATTGCATGAAAATCATACTTATGAGTTGATTCGGCTTCCAAATGGGCAAAAGACACTTAAGAACAAATAGATATATAGACTCAAAAAAGAAAATTCACAACCAAAGTATAAAGCACGAATGGTCGTGAAAGACTTTGGTCAGAAGAACGACGTTGACTTTAAGAAAATTTTTTCACCTGTCTTGAAAATGTCATCCATACAAGTCGTACTTAGATTAGCCTCAAGTTTCAATTTAGAGATCGAGCAACTCGATATGAAAACGGTCTTCTTGCATGGTGAATTAGAAAAAAAAATCTATATGGAACAATCAGAAGAATTCGTTGTCAAGGAAAATGAACATCTGGTGTGTAGACTGAAGAAGAGTCTGTATGGAATAAAGTAAGCCCCAAGATAATGGTACAAGAAGTTCGATTTTTTTTATGAAAAATCAAAGATACAAGAAAACTTTTTCATACCATTGTGTGTTCGTGAAAAAATTCACAGATGGTACATTTATAATGCTCCCACTCTATGTCGATGACATGTTGATTGTGGGCGCAGAAAGAAAAAAGATTGTTAAGTTAAAAAATGAACTTAACAAGTCTTTTTCTATGAAAGACTTAGGACCAGCGAAACAGATGCTTGGATGAGAATCACTCGTGATAGGAAGAATGGAAAATTATGGCTATCACAGGAGAAATATATTAAGAAAGTTTTCAGCCAATTCTATATGAATAAGGCGGAGCCGATCAGTACTCCACTTGCTAAACATTTCAAAGTTACTTTCAAACAAAGTCCTTTTACTGAAGAAGGAAAAGCAAAAATGCAGAAAATTCTATATATCTCAGCAGTTAGCAGCTTAATGTATGTCATAGTTTGTACAATACTTGATATTTCACATTCTGTTGGAGTAGTCAGCGAATTTTTAACAAATCCAGGCAGAGAGCATTGTCATACAATGAAGTGGATTATTAAGTATCTTAGAGGTACTTCTGAATTCAGTTTGTGTTTTGGAAGTAAAGAGTCTTTGTTAGTAGGATATACTGATGCAGACATGACTGAAAACATTGACTTCAGAAGATCAACATCAGGGTATTTTGTTACATTTAGAAGGGGCAGTTTCATAGTAATCTAAGCAGCAAAAATCAATGGCATTGTCTACAACAGAAGTTGAGTTCATTGCGACTACAAAAGTCTGTAAAGAAATTTTGTGGATGCAAAAGTTTCTAACAGAATTAGATCATCAACAAGATAGGTATATCTTGTATTGTGACAGTCAAAGTGCTATTCATTTGAGCAAGAACTCGAACTTTCATTCGAAGTCCAAACACATAGATATTAAGTATCATTGGATACGAGATATGTTGGACAACAAACAAGTGTATCTTGAGAAGTTGCACACAAATGATAATGGCTCAGACGTGATGATAAAGATTTTGCAAAAGAATAAGCATGAATTCTGTAGAGACTCAGCAGGATTGGAAATACCTCATCAGAAGTTGAGAGAGAGAGATTTGTGAGGACCCTTCATTATGATGAGGGAACCATTGCATTTAATTCAAATGAAACGAAGAAAGAAGAATTTTCATTTTCTTCGTTTTCGACAAAAGTTTGTCATTTATGACAAACATTCCCTATAAATAGGGAAGCTCATCTGAGCAATCATCATCTGAAAAAGGAGAAGAGAAGAGATAAATTTTCTTTGAGAAGAGGGGAGAAATAATAAGGATTTTTTTAGGGAGAGAAAAGAAAGAATGTGAGAGAAAAATATGTGAGGGTGCTTTTGTGCACATTGAGAGTTCTAAGAGTGGTGATTTCTCTTAGTAAATATTCACTAAAATATTCGATATCTAAAAAAATATTGTAAATCATATTTTTCATAGTGAGATCTTTCTGGACTCGGTCCATGTGGTTATTTCCTAATTTGGATTTCCACGTAAAAATTCTTGGTGTTAATTTTAGTCATTATTTCTCTTACTTCTTAATCGTTATAATTTTACGATGTGGGAAAATATTCTTAATATTTTTAGATCGCATTTGTTATCGTTTCTCGTACCGCTTGGTTAGTGATGTAAGTAAGTTCCGTCTAGAAGACTGAAATTTAAGTAGATTATTTGCGATTCTTCAATCTTTCTTAACAACTTATTTAGAAAGATAATTCTATATAAATAGATTGTTAAGAACTTTCTTTTCTGAAAATTATTATGATTAGCACTTTTCACATTTTACAGCGATGTATTATTATTATCATCATTTTTATCAATTTTATTATTTTTTCCAACAATAGGAACGGTAGAGATCGCAGATAGTGTAAAAAATAAGAAGAAACTAAAACAAGGCAAGGAGAAAAATGAGGTATTTACCACAAAACTCTTTATATCAATCTCCAATGGTGGACTTGCTGAAGTTCACAATTGAAAGGCAATTTCTAGAAGGCAATATTTTGACCCATTATTTGCAAAATAAAATAGATAAAGTGAGCTTGAAGTGAAGTGGCCCCACTTCCATGGCTATGGTTCTGATTTCCCACTGTCAGCGTGGCTTTCTGATTGAGATGGCTACCTAAGTATGTAAAAATCAGGATGCGTAGTTTCCGCACCGGATCATTTCTCCTCGTTAGGATGAGTCATCATACCATACAGAGAAGGTGGATTACAGAAGATATGTTCTTTCCTTTATAATTATTTTATAATATTTATGACGGCAAGCTTTTATTAAACCAGGAGCCTCTGGGTTTCTGGAGGAGAGAGAGAGAGAGAGCATAGAATGGAGGATTTTTCTGCAACAATAGAGGGGAAAGGGGAGAGAGAGAGAGGAGTAAGAACCACATACTGCGTGACTGGAGCCAGTGGGTTTATTGGGTCATGGTTGGTGAAAACTCTTCTTCAAGATGGCTACACGGTTCGTGCCACAGCTCGTGATCCTGGTGTGTACAATTCATTCATCTCTCTGTTTTTTTTTATGAAAAAAAAATTATTTGAAATATTGAACTAAAGCTTAATTTCTTGGCTTTTTCTGAGATCCGTTGTTTTTTTAGGAATTTTGAAAAATTATTTGGATTAATTAGATTAAGCAACTGCTGCAGCAAAGTGTTTGCATCTATCATCACAGTGGAGTGGAACCCAGCGTTTAAGATTATTCAAAGCGGATTTGAATGAAGAAGGAAGCTTTGACGAAGCTGTTAATGGCTGTAATGGCGTCTTCCACGTTGCAGCTTCCATGGAGTTCAGTGTGAATCACATTGAAGATAATCAAAATATTGGCAAGCCGAAGTTTTTTTTTTTTTTTTTTAATAATTATTTATATATTTTTTGTAGTTTTAAAACATTTTGAAGTTTAACACAATGGTTCATGTAGTGGGTAAACTATTTTCCAAAATTGTAGAGAATTATGTTCGATCACAGATCATTGACCCTCAAATCAAAGGTGTTCAAAACCTTCTGAAGTCGTGCTTGAAATCTAAATCCATCAAAAGGGTCGTCTTCACATCCTCGATTAGCACTGTCACTGCAAGAGACAACAATGGCGAATGGAGGCCGGCCGTCGACGAGTTTTCTCAAACCCCTGTCGATCTTGTTTGGCAAGCAAAACCGACCGGTTGGGTAATTGATTAATATTTTCTCCTAACCTTTCTCGCACTATGTTTTAGATATGTCACATTTGTTTCGTTAGACTACTTGTGACAGATTTTGTATCGAAAAATACCCTGTAGTCAACCTCATCCCTACCGGTTAGATGAAACGAGGCCTACATGGGGCCCGACGAACCTTGGCTTGGACCAAGGTCCAGGCCCGACCAATTCACTTATTTTTGGGTTGTCCATGGTCGTGGCCATCGACTCTAAGACTATTGATCCGACCTTCTAGCCAGCCTATGGACTTTTTTTCCTTCAGTGCTGCTGCACTCTTTACAAAATACCAACCCACCTATTAAAACAGCTCGATGCCTGATCTGAGGTTGGGTCGGACCGGGATCAGGGCTTAAAAAATGGGTCTAGGCTGTGTCGGGCTTGGGTTGGCGTGGGGGTTCTCGGGCTATTTGATGACCTTGACTTTGTTGTTTTAATTTTATGTTTTTGTGTGATAGGTTTACATACTTTCAAAGATTTTAACTGAGGAAGCTGCATATAAATTTGCTTCTGAAAATGGAATAGACCTTGTTTCGATAATCACGAGCACCGTCTCCGGTCCATTTCTTACGCCTCATCTTCCACTGAGCATTCGGGTCCTCTTGTCTCCTATCACAGGTAATGTTTTTGTGCATTTTCCGATCTAAAAAAATAACAGGACAATACAATAAAATGCAAGACATCATAGTAAAATTGTATGTCAGCTAATGAAATCTTTAATACAAACACTTGTAAACATACGATATAAGGCTAATTTGTTAATTCTGTTTAGTTTTAGGGATCAACTTAAATAAATTCTCATTATACGAGGGTAATATTTAATGATATTTGGCAGGAGAAGGTGAGTTATTAAGGATATTATGTTCAGTGAAAGAGAGAATGGGGTCAATCGGAATGGTTCATACTGAAGATTTATGCAGAGCTCACATTTTTGTAATGGAGCATCCCCATGCCCACGGTCCGTACATTTGTTGTGTCGATAGCTGTACGATCTCAAAGTTGGTCGATCTTCTCGCTCGACAATGGCCGACGTCGGGTCTAAAGAGGTAATGCCGTTTTCCTTTAGTTGAAAAAATGGAAAATATTCGATGAATTAGTATGCATCAATCTTATTCTTCTCCAACGCAGGTACGAGGAGGAAGAAAGAGGAGTTCCTACAGAGATATCATCTAAGAAACTCAGAGATTTAGGGTTTGAATATAAACATGGAATTGAAGGTGTAATTGGCCAAACAATCACCTTTTGTGTTGCTAATGGCTTTTTATCATCAAGTGTAACATAGTATTTATCGAAATATTGGTCAATCAAATTGTAAGGACATAAATTAACGTGTGACGTCGTGACCACCCCTATTACGATGTCACAAAATGATTTTAATTATAGAAATAGTGAGATGAGTAGTGAAAGTGTAATACTATGACACAATGTTGTAAGAGTTTGTCACAATTTTATTTTAAAATTTGAATATAAATTTGCAAGAAGAAATTTAAGGTATTTTCATGAAATTTAATATTTCTATAATTATAAAAATAAATAAACCACGAAACCTTTATATTTTCCTTTCCCTCTTTATCTCTGATTCTCTGCTTCCCCGTTGCGGGAACCTGTTTTTTTTTTTCAACTTTCAGACACCGAGAAGAAGAAAAACTTTTGAGAGGGATAAAGGTCGCACTTTTATTGATAAATTGTGGTGGAGGAGTGGATTCTAATTGAGCTCCTCGATAGATACAACAAATAGGTATGAATTTTTGCAAGACCCAGTCCCAAAAGAATTTCCAGTTCTACTGAACTTTAGTGCAGTTTAGTTCCTGACCCTATTGTTTGCTGATAAAAATACGTTTTTTTGTTTCCGATTATCAATTTTCTGAAGCGTCAGAGATTTTTGTCTTTGGCAGTGTAAGATTGTCAGTGTAGCTGTGGAAGCTTGGATGAAGGTGATTCATGGACCGTAGGGAGTGATGAACGTGTGGATTTGGTTTTAAAGTAAGCCTAATGTTGAAACACAACTGTATAAAATATATTTTTCATAGCTTTCATGCCATGAAACTGTTTTCAACGTCCTTTCTCACCAGTTCTATCTTTACCAACTTCTCTCTCGCCCTCGCCCTCCTAGGTGCCTTCTTTGAAGGTTAAGTTATGTTTCTAGCTGACCTATTCAAATTTCTAGTTAAGACTTTTTAATTTATTCGTTATACTTCTGCAAGTTTGTAATCTCATTGTTTTGAATTTGTGGATTTTACTGCAGTTTCATTCTTCTCGTCGAAAACCTCTATGGTTTGCCGCTGTAAAGCTGAAAGATGCCATCCATTCCCATACCCAGATTGCTTTCACCATCCTCACCTAGCAGCGGTTTTCATGCCTTGTTCTTTTCATGTTTTGTACAATGCCGAATGCCAAAAAGGTTGTTTAACTCTCCGTGTCATTTAACACTCAGTAACAGGATAAAAGCAATCAATAAAGTAGTTTTGGATGATAAATCCAGTGTTATTAGGTTTCCATCTGGTCAAAATGAAAGAGAGGAACTCCATGCCGATTTGTATAGTTGTTTAATTCGTGACTGTTGCAAAGTTGCTGATGTTGATGGAGCCTTAGTTTTTCTTGCACAAGTGGAAGCATTAGGTTACCGAGCTAGATTAACATCGTATACTTCTCTAATTGAAGTACTTGGAAGTGTAGGTAGGACTCTGGAAGCGGATGCTTTATTTCAAGAAATGATTAATTTTGGGTTTAAACCCGAAGTGACAGTCTTCAATTTTTTACTCAGAGGGTTTTTGAAGAAAGGCCAGTTAGATCTTGCATATAAAGCGTTGGCTGTAATGAGTGATTTAGGTGTTCAGAGAAATCAAGAAACTTATGAGATCCTCTTATATTGTTATGCTAGTGCCGGGCGGTTGGAAAATACTGGGGGTATTATCGATGAAATGAGAAAATTGGGATTTTATCTGAATTCATTTGTGTATAGTAAAGTTATTGTCTTGTATAGAGACAATGGCATGTGGAAGAAGGCTGTTGGCATCATTGAAGAGTTTAAAGAAAAGGGTATTCCACTTGATAAGCATATTTATAACAGCATCATCCACACTTGGGAAGTATGGTAAGTTGCTTGAGGCCTTACAAAAGTGTTTGAAAAAATGCAACAAGAAGGCATAAACCATGATATAACGACTTGGAATTCTATGATTCGATGGAGTTGTCGGAGTGGGAATCTAACTAAGGCTATTGAATTATTTTCGGCGATGCAAGACAAGGCTTATATCCCGATCCAAAAATCTTCAATATGTTAATTAATCACTTGGGTGAGGAAGGAAAGTGGGATTTGATAAAAGAAATTTTTTAAAATATGAAATGTAGAGGGCATAAGCAAAGTGCCACTATCTATGCAGTTTTAGTCGATATTTATGGGCAATATGGGAAGTTTCAGGATGCTGATGATTGTGTTTCTGCCTTGAAGGCTGACGGTCTTCTTCCTTCGCCCAGCATCTTTTGTGTTTTAGCAAATGCTTATGCTCAACAGGTGAATTTGCTTTGCTGATTCTTTTTATGCTTCTTTTTAGATTCAACAGTATGCATTTTGCAGCTAAAAAGGGTTGACAATAGTTTTTAGGTTCTATTTACCAGCTTTGGATTCTTGAGACATCTAAAGAGGCAGATAGATATCGGGCTTTGCCAAATCATCCTTCATATGAAGCTGTGGATTATCGAGCTCTAATGTCAAAATCGTGTCAATAGGGATAGAAGTGGAGAGTGGTAGATTTTCAATATATAAAGTGTTCTCGCATATATATCATACGATATTTTATAATGTTATCATTACGTGATATCTATTAAAATAGTTAATGTATATTAAGTTATTGGGTTGGCTATAAAATGTATACAATAATATGAGTAGTCCCATTGGAGTTCAAAATATGCGTAGAGACATATCTGTAATTATTTATTCTTTGATAGATAAAATAGTAATTACACACACTTCATAATCATTTCACGCGTTATTTTTCATTCTTTCTTCTCGTTGAGTTTCCATTGCTTGAGAAAGATTGAGATTTTGAAAAATTTGTTGAAAGAGAAGATCAAAGTGCTTTTTACTGATCTCTGCTAATATTTGAAATGAATTCAGATGCGCTTTTCTCTATCTATTGATATTATAAGTGGTAATAGATCTTTAGCATGCTTCTTAAGTTAAACGGTTTAAACAACTTCAGATTTTGTGAATTTCAACAAAGATTAGTGGTTAAAATGCTAAAATATAGTGTGTTGGTTATGAGCTGGTTGAATTTTTAGCATAATATAGCATTGTTTTATATCATAACAGCTGCTTTCTTTGGATCTAGCCCTTGTTAACACCAGCTGTTGATCAATCTAAATTTGTTTTCAGTTTGTTCACTTTTAATGTATTTAATCCTCTCTTTAGAGCTTCCAGGATTATTTTTTTATTTTTTCTGTTGGCAGGATCATGTGAACAGACAATAAAAGTGTTTCAACTAATGGAAGCAGAAGGAATTGAGCAAACCTTATCATGCTTAATGTTCTAATTAATGCATTTGGAAATGCAGGTAGATACATGGAAAGCACTGCTCATTTATCACCAAATAAAAGAACTTGTAAGTCCTCTCATTCTTTAATTATTTATGCGTGCTAATTAAGGCCATATGACATGTTATAGGGGGTGAAACCCTGATTGTCATTGAAAGGATATCAGTCCTAATGTAGTGATATATACCACAATTATGAAGGCATTTATTCGGGCAAAGAAGTATGATAAGGTACATCATCATTTGTCTTCTTCGGGCCAGACAGATGTTAAAGACTGCACAAATTGCCCCTGATCAGAAGCATTGTATGCGCTGCGTCTATTAAAGCATCGATGAAATAATAGGTCTCGTAAGATTGATCATCTTCTTCTCATTTCAGGATTTCAGATGGAGATTGGTATAAGAGTCCTTGCTTCTTCAAGTGACATTCTGGTGCTTGAAGACTAGATAAAGACCAATTTGAGCGAATGAGTTAGTAGCTTAAGTCCCGGACCTGGACTAGGGGAAATGGAAATAGTGTGGAAACATGCTCGAAAGAATGATGTTTGGTGAAAAGCTTATATTCACGTAAATTACTTTATGTATTAACTCTGAAAAGTTATGTATTTGAATTGTAGTTATATACTTCCCAGGCAAATTTGCTCAAAGTTTAATAAAAACGAAACAAAACCAATTTAGTGAAGCAGAAGCAAGAATCAGTAAGATCTTCGTTGCTCTAAGCCTGAATTGATCCTCATAGCTTACAACTTTGTCATACAAGGAGATACCTGCAATCATAAAATGAGAGACAATTTCAAGATTTAAAAGGAAGTTTGCTGAGAGCTGCATTGATTCTCTCCTCAGTAACCAGTCTGTGGTTTTCATAGAAGTCCAGTATCTCCATAGATATATTTTTTACCTGTAAAAAAAAACAGAAGAGAGACAGTAAATCTGCTGATTTAGGCACAAAATTACGAAAATAACATGATTAACCATGCAATTATTCGGTCTGAATCAACACAATTAACACCAATCTTTTTAACCAGCATGCATGGTCCAGAAAATTGTATAAAGAAATGAATTTTCACTTTACTTAGAGAACACACCACGTTCATATCGACGTGGAGTTCTTCAAACCACGATGTTGTGTCTTTTTCTCGGAGAACGCTTCCGATGTACATGCAAGCTAAAGCTATCAAATGTGGAGGGTAGAGAAGAATCAGATCCATCTTGTAGGTGTCGTTGACAATTCCCCTAATAAATCAAAAGACGTGCATTAAATTCATCCAACCATAACCAAGAAAAATAGAAAGAAAGCTAGTGAGCCTAACAAACTCTATCAAGGCCAATGGCATCCTTACCAAGTTAACTGAGTCATACTTACATCATTCAATCCTGCATCTTGAAGCAACCTAACAAAATAATAAAAGAAAATCAAGAGGGGAAGTTCACACGTGGAGAAAAGAACTATTATTTTGAAAAAATGAATTATAATGTAAACATTTCCAATGAGGAAGCAGTGATAAAACTGAAGCACTTGAGAACGTATGCATGATAAACCATGATTGATGAAAATGAATTCCACGAAAAAGTAGACCTGTAAAATCTATGCAGTTGGAGCTGCAACATGCTCCTAATCCAAAGTTCGATGAGCACAGTAAGAAATTTAAAGACAAGCGGAAGCAAAGTAAATATATATGCATCCATCCAATCTTAGCATGGGATTACCTCAAACCCATAAATGTATGTTGAGGAACTAATACTGATGGACACCATTAAATTTTCAGTCTTTTAGATAAAGTCATAATGCTGAAATACAATCAGTGCAGCCAGAATCTTGAATGCAAAATGCGAGAAATCAAATACCTTTTGAGAGGCAAAATATTTGAAGATAAGATTGCATTTTATTACTATCCCCTTTGCAAGTGGCATCGAATGTTGAAGAATTGATGAGAAAACTCAATTTAAGGTGAAGTACATTATAAAAGGGAAGAACTTACTGAGATAGTGCACGGTAAGGGTGGAATACAACCAGATAATAATTGAGAGCTTCTAAAACCTTCATTTCCATTTCAAGTATGTCTTTGATTTCATATATATATTTTTCATCCGAATCTGTCAAGCACAAAGTAGGTCTAAGTATACATATTAACGTATGGCTCTCATTCATAGAAAATTTAGGTTATATTTGCTCCCTACTTAAAATAAGCTACAGTTTCATATTAAATCTATCTCACAATCAATCTTCGGACTATCCATGAAATAAAGAAGATAATTATTTAAAATTACAAGCAATCATCAAATTTAGAAGCACCGAATAACTAATTTTTCAGTGACAACATACATATTTTTCTGCTGTAAAAGGCAAGAACTCTAGCTTGAACTGTGCTTTCTTCTACTTTTGAAGCCAAGTATAAGCAGGTTGGAGCCACAAGACGAGGATCATACTCGGTCATACTCTTTCTGAATGCACAAAAAATATTGGATATGTTTAAGTGGGAACTTAGATTTGTGTCAAATGGAAGGATGAATTACCAAAAGCAGTAGATTGATATATCAAAACCTACGTCTGTTGACTGTCATTAAAAAAACCGCTCATAGAAAGCATTAGAAAGAGGTATCCTACGTAATTCCTAAATTTTCTTTCCAGCGCAGCCATTTCTCATATTTTACTGAGATCGTATTTCTTTGGCTATCTAATAAGATTATTTACCTCCTACGTCTGGATCAGCTCTCCTAATTATTAAAAAAATAGACCATGAGCTCAGCTATTGCTGATGAAAATGGTCAATCCTATAGTATTATCCATCGAATATGTATCCACCATGGATAACAGTTAAGCCTAAAAGGCAATTAGTGAAACTATAATACGACTCAAATCGGAAAGAGAAAATAAACCACTAGCATACTATGCTATGCAAATTTTTCATATGTACACCTTGCCTGTATAAGATCTACTCCCGTCACAATAATAATAAAGCATAAGAGTAAAGCATTAGAACATTTTGTTCTTTTCTATCTTAGCTCTGCCCAAAATCAGGAACCTCTACCTGGTATAAACACGTCTCATATATGTAACAGCAGTTGCCACAACCCTGGCAGATGAAAATGAAAAGAAAAGTGAGAAAGGAATTCTTACATTCTCAAAGATAACATAACAGGCAGGATAATAGAATATGTTAGTCTCCGCTGCTTTAGGATCAGAAGAGAATCCATACTCAACAACGATGATTTTCTAACATGAAAAATAAGCAAATTAAATAACGATATCCCATTTCAAACTTTTTATGAATTAGTCCCTTGTGAAAGAGTTCATTTGAGACAAGTATGCGAAAAAAAATGAAAAAGTTGATGAAGATAAACATGAGAGTTTTTAAACAGAGATTCACAAGGAAAGAGCAAAATCCACAATCTTCACAATGGTGAAATCCCGCTTGTTTATAACTAATGCCTGTTAACACAACAAAAAGGTGCAATTAATACTAACTTTTTAATTTAGCGATCAAGTATGCATTTACATACTAAAAGAACGAAAGCACATGGAAGGAGGGTAAGGCTCATGACTCAAACTAAGAAGTCAAGCAGCAATGCATTTTAAAAGGAATTTAAATATAGACAAACCTCTGTCTCACTTTCACATGTTGAGCCAATTTTATTGTATCTGAAACAAAATAATCATACCCAAAAAAAATCATGAGCTGATAATTGTTATTGCACAAGGACAGAGGAGACGGTCAACTCATATTTGGTGAAAGATAACTCAGAAACATAAGCACATAGTACGAAATCAGAACTTGTGGATGCTGCCATTTTAGAAAAAATACGTAGAAGAAGACTATACTTGAATCCATAACCTTATTACAAAAGATGTTTACTGGCAAATGAGACAGTGTAACATTCAACAATATTTTATTTCTTCTACCCGAGGTAAGTGACATCCTATGACGAGCAGTTTATAAAGTAAAATTAAATTGTGTTAAATTTTTATTACCGTTGCCCAACTATATGTTATTTACACGAAAACGTGATAGATTTAAGTTTGAAATATTGTATAAATTTTGATTCAGTCATGCTTGAAAACCGTTGGAACTTTTGGAGAAAGAGTCGCAGAGAGGAATATATGTTATGACCTGTTTCCATATGACAATTTATATGAGTAAAACTTTTATAATTTCATCAAGTGAGTTTAAGCGTGAGATTTTTTGGTTTTTAAGCTATCAGGCTATTAACCAGTATGAATTACACGACTCCTCTAACTTTGCCTTGCTCAGTTCAGATCATTTTTCTTGAAACTTGATTTGAACAGCATTATACTGAGTAAATCACGATTAAACCATGACACTAATCAAAGACGGATAGTCCGTGGATTCTCTAGGCAATACCTAATTCAACCTTCTGCAACCCATCCTTATTTTAAAAAAGGAGGACAATCCAGATGATCCCGTATTTTGAAGCCACAATATTAATCCAAAGCAATGAAAATCAATGATCAAATAGCTCAAGTCTAAAACAAAAAAAGAAAAGAAAAGAAAAGGTGAGTAAGAAAAAAGATATTACAATTAGCCATATGCATCTTAATGAGCTTGAAATCTTCAAGAGTGATGCCGTTGTCCTTATCCAAAGCTTGAACAAAATCAACCTCCTGCTGATCCAGGAGCTGTTTGCTGCCAATTGCGCAAAACCCCCAAATACGAAAAAAAAAAAAAAATCACAACGAAATCACAGATTCATAGTCAAGAAAACAAGCATAGAATTCAGTAAGATTTCAACACATACTAGTGGGAAGACGTCCAGAAATTAGCTGCCATTTCCTCCTGCAATTTTCGTCCAGTCGCAGCAGAAGGGTTATTTGAATTGTATGAATAAAGTTCACGCAATTTCATCCCACATGTTTGAACATTAGCGCCGTCTCTCCTAGTCCTACGTTGGTTCGATCCGGTTGGGTTCAATTGTATCATCAAATACTTTAATATTTAAATGATGAATGATACTATCTTTATTTTATTATTATTTTATCTTAAAATATTTGAAATAGTAATTACACACTCCATAATAAGAATGGTCATGTTCATGTTCTTCATTTCACGAGTTACCTTTCATTATTTCTTCTCCTTGAAGAACTTGTTGAAATAGAAAATCTAAGTGTTTTAAACGATTCCAGCAATTTCAGATTTTGTGAATTTCAAGAGAAACCAAGGGTTAAAATGTTGAACTGGTTGAATTTTTATATCATAACAGCTGCTTTCTTTGGATCTAGCCCTTGTTAACACCAGCTATTGATCAATCTAAATTCGTATTCAGTTTGTTCACTGTTAATGTATTTAATCCTCTCTTTAGAGCTTCCAGGATTATTTTTTTATTTTTTTTGTTGGCAGGGATCATGTGAACAGACAATAAAAGTGTTTCAACTAATGGAAGCAGAAGGAATTGAGCAAACATTATCATGCTTAATGTTCTAATTAATGCATTTGGTAATTCAGGTTGATACATGGAAGCATTGTCCATTTATCACCAAATAAAAGAACTTGTAACGCCCAAAACTTGGATCGGCCCTCGTTCCATTTTAAAGCGAGCGAGAGCTCTCACAGTCTCTGTAACGCTCAGAATTTCCGTTAAAATAATTTTTGGAATTTCATATCGATAATCGGCGAAATTTTAGTCGGAATTGAGAGCGCATAATTTCTATCATTAAGTATAAAATTATTTTGAGCCTAATGGGCAGGAGAAGAAAATTATAAGATTTCGACTTGAAACGAACTGAATAATAGTTTAATTAAACGGTTAAAGGTTGAGAGTGTTTTAGTAATTATTATTTTTTTTTAAAATAAAAGAAAGGAAAGAGGAAGAACACCTCTTTAGTGTTTTTTCGCTTCCCCACCCATGAAAGCCCTCCCTCTTTGACGATTTTCCCTTCTAGCAACGACAAGCGACGATCCTCCTCCATTTCTCCAAATCAACAGTAAATTTTAGCTAGTTCTTAGTAGATAGTTAGTATTTTAGTTGTTTTGAGTGTTAAAAGTGAAGTTAGAGGGAGTATTGAGTAGTTTTGGTGAAACCTAGGAGGAAGATACGAGATTTTGAAGTTTGTAGTCAATTTTATCCGTGTATTGGTGTTCAAGCTGGAAGTCGGAGTAGATTATGAGTTTTTATGGAGAAGAATGAGCGTTTGGATAACCGAATACTCGGGTTAACAGAATAGTTTCCGTTTGGTCACATTTGACCAAGCTGTATGTGTTGGATTAGGAATTAGATTAGACTGTTAGAAATTAGACGTCCTATGGAATCTGTAGCATTTCGAATCGTCCAAATCGGACGAGTATTAGATAAGTTATGCATTTCCAAAGGTTGGTCGGAAATTGAGTCAGAATTCGGGTTTAAGTAGATTAGATGTAAAATTGTGATTCCCTTTAGAGTTTTATGAATTAGAAAGAAAGTATAGCTGATAAATGTGTGGTTGTATAGGTTCTCCAGTTTAGCGAGCGAGCTACAAATTTCGAAATACGAATTGCTAAGGACGCCAGGTAAGTAGTGTAGTAGGTGCTTTTGCCTTCGGGCCTACATCACAGTTCGGTAGGTTTCATGCACGTTTATTTTATGTTATACTTTAGTGATTATGTATCATAATTTTAAAGTACGATAACGAAACGGAAATGAATTTTCATATTTTTACAAAATGAAACAGTAAAATGTGACGTGATAAACGAAATGAGAAGATAATGAAGGTGGGGTTGAGTGATCTTGTCTCTTGAGGTGGACCACGAGATGTATCACTTCTTCCTCTGCTTTACGTGGTGCCCTTGTCCCGAGAGGTGGACTGCGAGGTGTGTCACTTTACTAAATCAAGGTTGGCGTTGTCCCGTGATGTGGACAACGAGGTGTGTCACCTTGATCTAGCACGTAAAGAAAAACCCAGTAATAAGAACATAAAGAAGATGTAAGAAATAAACGAAAATGAAAGTAGAGACGAAACTGTAGAAATTGCATATGTTAGGATATGTGTGTTTTCAGTATTATGTTTATGTTTTTATGTGCATTACTTACTTAGCATTAGTCTAATAGATGAGTTCTATGATGTAGGTGATGAGACGGTAGCTGTTGAGTACCCTGAGCAATCCCAAGACTAGTAGGCAGTTGTAGTAGTGCGCTCGTGAACGGTCCGGCCGGCAGTTAGGGCATTTTGACCAAGGCGAGGGTATGTAAGGGAGTTTAGTTATTTCAAGTTTGGTCGGAGTTGTTTTGAGTCGATTTGAAGTGTAAATGAATTTCAGACTTTTGTAGTCGTTCTGAAGTATATAATGGTTTTGAATTGATTGGAAAATGCATGTTTTGTTATTTTCAACGTTGAGTCAAAGTTCAGTTGTTTTTGAAAAGTTTAAGGTTTTTATGCAAATTTCTGTGAAGGAGGTGTCGATCTATAAGCTGAATGGTCAACCAAGCCTAGTAAGTGTCGACCAGTATACTGGAGGTGTCGACTAAACTTGGCTAATATCGACTGCGAAGGTCGACCTACGAAAGCAGAGTCGATCAAAGTGTCGACCTGCGCAAGAAGGTGTCGACTGTTTAGTATAAAAATGAGTACAGAGTGTCAACCTGCATGTAAAAGGGTCCACCAAACTCTGTATGTGTCGACCGCTTGGGTCGACCTACTCGGACATAGAGGAATGACGTGTCGACCGTTTGGGTCGACCTACTTGGACAGAGAGGAATGACGTGTCGACCGGTGCATTCAAGTGTCGACCGGTAGTGTAAAATAAATGGGAGTGTTGATCTCAAGGATCGACCAACGCAAACAGAGAGGAATGAAGTGTCGACCGACATTCACAAGTGTCGACCAGTTAGCGTGAGGAGCAGAGAGGTGTCGACCGATGAAAACAGAGACAAATGAAGTGTCAACCGGGTTTACAGGGGTCAACCGAAAATTATTTTTTTTATGTTTTAGGAAACTTGGAACTTTATTTAAACTGGTTTTTTATCGAAGTCTTCCGCTGTGATGATTTTAAACGTTTTTAAAATGGTCGTTTTAATTCGATGAATGAAGTTTTAAATTTTTATACGAATTGTCCCGAGTGCGTGCGTATGAGTAGAGTTAGCGACCCGCGTCTGGGGACGACTCGGGGACACTACAGTTAAGGTATCAAAGCAGTGAGTAGTAGTAGTGAGCGTACCGGAAACCGCATGGGTTTTCGAGTTGCCTACAGTCTCACTCACTCAACCCTCGCCCCTCCTTATCAATCCCGAATTCCCGATCAATCGCCCCGTCGAAAGCTACTAGACGAAACTCAATGCCGAAAACCGACAAAGCTCCTGTAAATCTTCACAGCGCCTCTCGTCAATCTCTCCACAATTTCGACCTCCAATTCCTCTGCCGAAACTCAGTAAATCTCAGTTATCCTACCAGATTCTATTTCTTCTGCAATTTGATAATTTAATTAAATAGAGCTGTAGAATTTGGGTTGTATAACTCCGTTGTTTGATTTTTCTTTTGATTTTGATTGCTGAGGTTGGTTTGAAATACAAAAACAATTGTGAGCGAAGTTTTACAACGGTGCACACAAGTTGTTCGATTAAATGTCTATGAGAATTCGATGTTTTAAAAATTGATAATTTTATTTTGCTGATTAGTAACTAATAAATTGTGTAACTTACAGGATAAAAACATACCGCCAAAACATTTGAAAGCTTCTTAAAGCTCAAACTCCGCTATAGTCAGCCAAATCGATCACTTTTTCATCAACTCTGAGGCAAGAAAATTTTTCATGGATTTAATGAACAAAAATAAACCTCTCATATGCGAAATTCAATTTCAACCAGATAAGTCTGATGGAGATATTTTAGTCATGTTTAGGCAACGAGGATGGCAAAATCTTGTTGTATTAAGTGGTGATGCAAACGTAAGTGTCTACGCAAATATGAAGGCATCAAATTCAAATAGCACCGTTAAAGTTAACAAAATCATTCACTTCTCAGCCGAGATTATTAATGCTAAGCTTGGTTTGTACAAGTTAGATCAAGATGACTATCACACCATGATATAAGAGGGACCAGATTATGAGATGATCATAGAAGAGATGGGCCACCGAGGTTCACAGTGGGTTTACTCAAACGTCAACCCAACTCAACCAATACACTTGATATTAAGTTGTCTCAACTGCTACGCTCAAGCTTGGTGCAAGTTCATCAGAGGAAACTTGATGTCGATGTTATAGAATTCTGAGCTCACCAAAGAGCAAGCGGTACTCCTGTATTGCATTCTCACTGGTCGCTCTATTAACGTCGAGCGAATTATCTACAATAATATCAGCGCATATCGTAAGAGTTCAACCATTGCTGGCCATATCCACTTCGTCTTCATCACGCACTTATGCGCTACAAAGCATGTCTCTATGAGTTCAACAGACGAGCTTTGGATCCAACAAAAATTTTATGTCTCCTCAAATATTTCAACAATAGCTAAGTAGCCGTATAACGAAGCTAGAAATAATGGATTCGGATTCAACTAATGCCCTTGCCTCGTATCCGGCACAACAAAGATGGTGGTATGAAGATTGCACAATGTAGCATATCACTGACAAAAAAGATAGAGCGTCGAGACTCGTCGAAAACAGCGATATGAAAACCAATCAACTATGCCTCCTGATCAAGGTGCCTCTTCATCATCTGTCGTGTCACCTCGCTCTTACTCAACTAACAATATGGGGCAGATGTTAGAAAATCTTACGATCCAACAAGGCCAAATATTTGCTAATCTAGCTGCTCAACAAACCAGCTTTGAACATAATGTAAGACAAAGGATAGAAAATATTTCTGATCAGCAAAGACAATTATCACGAGATCACACCCGCAAAATCATTCAGTATAGCAGACAAACTTCTTTGCACGATTTGTGAGAGTATTAAATGTTCATTATGACCATTTGGATCCATCAAACCCAAGTTTACCTATATTCCCGGAGCAACTATTGAGACCATATCACCCTCCACAGGAACGTGACGACAACGATTAGCCCGACACGACATTAGTTACGTTATTTTTCATCTACTTTTTGGTTTATTTTATGCATTGAGCACCATATTTATTTTAAGTTTGGGTGATTATAGAGTACCTTAAGAATTTTTTGTATTTTTTTATATATTTTAATTATACAATCTGAAATTTTATTTATATAAATTCGGCTCGTTAAGTTCGGCTCGTTGGGCTGGCTCGGCTCGTTAGACTCGTGACTCGCGAGCCGGCTCGGGTTAAAAACTTTTTAGGGTCGGCTCGTTAGGCTTGATGAGCCGAGTCTTTCTGAGCTCAGCTCAACTCGACTCACTCAATTAACATCTCTATCCCCAACTATTGGGATCTTTTTCTATTTCAAGAAAATAACCGGTCCCACTTTTCTTCAGCCCTTCCCATTTGTGCAGAATGTTTTGTTTTGAATCAGATTTTCGAGTAATTTTCATTTCCATTTCTGGGTATCTTAGATTTGATCAATAATGATCCATGAAATTTTTTCACTGTCGGACAGAGCTACGGAGATGGAGAGTTATAACGTTGTCCTACATCGAGCAATGTTCTTATTAAAACCGAGCATTGTTCCATATCAGAGGGTATTCGAACTCCCAAAAAATATGGTTGATTTGTCAATACACAGAAAATGGTTGTGCCTATTTGTTGACCTCATGATCCAGGCTATATCTACAAACCATTCGATCATCTCTCTATTTATAGATTCTCTGGGTTTTTATTCTGCACCAGATCAAAAATGCTGACGGGAAGAACAAAAGGAAAGCAAAAGGTCCTGTTGAAAATTGACATTGCTGCTCCAGAATCAGATTCATTTCAAAACTCACAGAAAAATTGTTGATTTGCTTTTACTCAAAAAGCAAGAACTCACAAAAAAATCTATCATACATTGTTTCATTTGTATCTTCAGTTCTTGAAACTAAAGAATGAACTCACACAAAAAAAAATCTAAAGAACTTTTCAGCTATTTTTAAGACCTAAGAAAGCATTTCACTTCTCACTTTCTACTCGCGATTTTCTCAACCAATACCGGATCTTCTACTCAAGAAGAGCCGCCGAGTGTTTCCCTCACTGATTTTGCCCGACGCTTCATCACTCTGAGTTTCTCCAAGAAAAGATCCAGCTCATTTGCCCTCCTCTCCGCCCATTCTTTATCAAATTCCACCCTTTTCGATCTCTCAACCAAATCCAGACTCGTACCCACGTAGTCCACAATGTATTCCATGTAAGGATTGAAATTCTTAATCCAGATATCTAACCAAGATGTCAAGACTCTGTCCAGAAGAGACTCTTGATCTTCCTCAATATTTTGATCCTTGGGTTCTTCACCAGCCACTTCTCGACCATCTGTATCCGTCTCTTCAGATTTCACGCTAACCGTTTTCATTTTATTTTCGCATAGCTCCACCAAAGTTTTAATCACAGATTTCCCGAGATCTCCCTCAATACTTTGATCCATCGGTTCTTCAGCAGCCACTTCTCGACCATCTGAATCCGTCTCTTCAGATTTCACGCTCATCCTCTTCAGTTTATTTTCGCAGTGTTCCATCAAAGATTTAATCACGGATTTCCCGCCTCTTTCTGAACCAGCAAAATCAAAGTCTTTGATGAACTCGCCAATGGATTTTTCATCCAGAAAAGGAATATCACATATCTCGGCGTGGTACAGGATAAATCCATTCAAGGCTTTCGTCTCCTGGCAGTCATCGGTGCTCTTAAGCCACTGGAGGAAACATTGGCATCTATCTTGACTTTCAGACCCGACTTCCATCTGTTCTATTTTAATAGAATCTTCAGCATTGGCACTCATCTTGATGGTTTCTTCCGACGGTTTGTTTCTTGAGGGAGAAAATTCATCCGAAGAAGCATCTGGAAGAGACATGGCGGAGTTCTTGACTTCTTGGTAGTGGCGACGAGAGAGAGCTTTTACGAGGGAAGGGTAATGGGAATTCGAGTATTATATTTATAAGTATTATTTTTCACTGAATATTATTCTATTAAAAATATTATTACATTGGGATATTATTACATTCGTGTTCATTCAATAATAATTCTGTTCCTGATTTTATGGCAACCTTTTTCTTAATTTATGAACTAAGAATGAATTCTGTAATTTAATATAATATATATATTATTATCTTTTCAAAAACGTTTATTTTAATGTTTACAATTTAATTATTTTTAATCTGATTAATATTTTATTTCTTAGTTTTTATTATGAAGTTTGCCGTTGCGTAATTTAGTTTATTTTGTATTTTTTTTTAAATCATATGCTGATATTGTTTATTTATTATTAATTTTATCACAAAATTACGAACAAAAACCTGAATTTCATACACAAATGGGCACGCACGAAGCTGCCATAGTTAATATCAAGCTCGTCCTTGAGCTGATGCATTGGAGAAGTCGTAGTCTGTTGGGCGGCATGCATCGAGCGAGAGATTAGCAAAACAGGAATGATGATTGCACCGTCGCCTCGTTGGGTTATGACAATCTCACTTTTTCATCGATAAAGAAGAAAATAAGAGATCTCACGAAAATCGTAAGAAACTCATCAGTACTTAAAAGTACAATGGAGTTAATAATTTCTTATAGTTCACGTGCTCGAGAACATGTGTGACATTCAATAAAATATAACGGTATGGTTTAAATCGCACACGGGTAACACATTAAATTTTGATTGGTTAAAAAAATAGTTCTAAGATCTACATTATTAAAAAGGGTAAGGGTTCAAGTGCAATTTATCCAACGTCAAGGACTTTGAACAAGAAATTAGACTTTTAAAGCCCAATATGAAGCCCAAGAATCTATAAGCAACAAGGAAATGACGGATTTATCCATCGCTTCCAATTCCACTTTCCCAAAAAACCGATTGAAGATGCTCTTTTCCCGAGAAAACCATCCCGCTCTAATTTTCTCATCTTCCAAACACCCATCGCTTTTCTATATCTCACTCCTCCGTCCTTTCCTTACCACCCGTTTGCTCACTGAGAAAATCATTGTCTGATAATCTAAGCGAAATGGTGTCGCCGGAAAGTACCATTAGGCTCTTTGACTACGGATTGATCGACGATATCCCTGTCTCGGATGCGGCTTTCCCTGTCGCAAATTCCGGTTTCTCTTGGTCCATGCAGCCTCTCAACGGCTCCTCTTGTGTCCGGTACCTTTTACATCCCTAGCAATTCAGATTTTCAATTCAGTTATCCTGTTTAAACAGCTCGATCATTTTTGAGTTTTTGGTGCACTTTATGTCACTGTGGCGTTCTATTTTTTTTTCTTTTTTTTTTTTTGTTTGGTGTTCGTATGGGTTTTCAGTTTTAACATTCATATCTCTCAATTGCATGCTAGGTTAGAAGCTAAAATCTTAGATAATTTTGAAATATGGGAATTTTTTTTTTTTTTACATTATTTGGTTAGTTCGGAAGAAAGTTAATTGGCTTAATTACCTTTCAGCTTGTTTGACAAATTGAAGATTCGCTAATGAGCGACAATAATCTCAGCGTCAGTAATTTCAGAAGTGGTCTTCTTTTGTTTCATAGACTTCATAGTTTAAAAAGTTGCCCATTAGTGAATTGTAGAAACTATACTATCATGAAAAGCTACAAATTTGTGCAGTAGCTTGTGTCGAGTGGATATATTACGATTTTTTTTTTTTACTTCTTTTGTGTTTTCGAGATAAGAAGAAATTTTAATCCGCTTACAAATTTCCCTTTTTTTAACCTTTTTTTTTATATTGTTTTATCTTTTTTAGCTACCAAGTGTTCAATTTCTCATTTGTTTTTTGTAACAATAAAACTAGAATATGCAACGAAATGGAATAGGAACATACAGATTAAAGTGTGCATGACAATTTTACTTTTTACCAAGTTTTGGAAATTTAAAGATCTCTAGGGGAAACAGATTGCCTCAAGGAACCGGGCTCAAAGAGGAGGTATTACTAGTTTTTTTGCTTTTCCCTTTCTATGCATTGAATGGAGTTGCTTGTTGTAGTTTTTCTATTGTACTAGTTGTATGGACTTGTGATTAGAACATGCTGTATGATCAAATTAGGTGAGTTGGTGATCGAGATGGAGGAAAGACTATAAAATGTTGCTCAAGTTCAATGAAAGCTGATAAAATAATCAATTCTCATGCCTTTACTCTCTAATTATGCATTTTATACGGCAGAGTAAGACCTGAATCCAGTTGTGCATCTAGCTCCAAGGCATGTAGAGAGATGTTGCGAAGGGACAGGCTGAATGACAAGTACTCTAGTTTTGTCTTATATTCTCGCTTCCATCGTGCTATCCCTTGGGCAAAACTTGCATGATTAAGATACATCGCTAAATTTTCTATGGGTTCCTGGAATTGGGCGCTATATTGGAGCCTGTAAGGCCCCCCAAAACAGACAAGACAGCTATATTGAACGATGCCATCCAAATGGTAACCCAGATAAGGACTGAAGCTCAGAATCTGAAAGACTCAAATTCAAGTCTACAGGAGAAGATTAAAGAGCTGAAGGTAAGTGCCTTTTAGTCTCTGTAGTCTGGACATCAAATCAAGTGTAGAATTCTCATCAGTCTATCGAAACTTTCTTCCTTATATAGGTGGAGAAAAATGAGCTTCGCGATGAGAAACAGAGGCTAGAAGGAGAGAAGGAGAAACTGGAGCAACAAATGAAATCTATGAAGACACCGCCCAGCTTCTTGTCTCCTACTGCAATGACAGCAGCATTTGGTGCTCCCGGCCAAGCTCCTGGCAGTAACTTGGTGCCTTTCATCGGCTATCCAGGAGTTGTCATGTGGCAGTTCACGCCACTAACTTCAGTCTACACATCACAGGATCATGTCCTCCGTCCTCCGGTTGCTTGAATCGACAACCGAAAGCAGATGCTAATGATTTGGGTTTGCATTTTTTGCCCCAAATAGTTCCATTTCATGCTGCCATATCTTGATTCTGTTAGTTTCTGTTAAGAGTCGACTGAATTTGAAGAACAACTTAACTGCATTTTCATATGGATGGTTCTATGAACTTCTTCCTGGGATTTACAATGTACATATAAACAAGTCTGATTCAGCCAAGTGATTTGGTATTAACTGTTTGTAGTGGGGTGTTTGAACAATGACTTGCTTGGAGTTATTAGATCTTGATTGTTGTCTTCTGAAACCTTCGTTGTTCTATCGTGGAACGGTCTCACTATGTATTGTTTTGAAAGCCTCGTAAACTTCCTGCAATTTTAGTTTTTATAATTTAGCTGCCCTTTTTAGTTCACTCTTATGATTTTAATTTTAGATTAAGGCAGTTTGAGCTCAGTTTTAGGTTGCTTACGTTCGGTTTAAGGTTGATTTTGGTCAATTTTATTGTTTTTTTTGTAATTTTTAAAATTAAATAAAATATATATACGCAAATACATAAAATGAATTTGGTCAGTTCAATTTTGCCAAATTTTAAAAGAGGAACGAGAGCTTCGGTTTTACTCGACTCGATTCTAAAATCAATTTCTCAAAAATCAAACCAAACGAACTCAATCTTAACCATGGACTCCATATGGTTTTACCCAAATTTGTACTACCTATTTATCTTTTCTCTAACTTAATATTGGTTTTTATTTATTTAAGAATCTTTAGTTTTTATATATAATGATTAAAATTCAACAAATATATTTATTCACTTTTACGTAATTTAAATTTTAAAATCAATTAAGTATCATAATTTACCAACACTTCATAATAATATGTGAATATTACGAACATACACACGGGACATATTTTCTGAGAAATATCTTTGCAATAATTGGGTAAAAGAGTCTTGAGATATTATGAAGACAAACAACCTTATCTTCCTCTCTCTCTCTCTTGCCTCTGGTGTTTGAGAGCAATCGAAGCACATCAATGGCTTCCTTACTCCATCTACTCTCTTCTCCACACAGTCTTCTTGTAAACACCACCATTACAGACCCAATCATCTCTAACCCATCTCATTTTTCTCCTCAAACAACACCAAAGAAACACTCCTCCATCAAATGCACCCCCTCAGATTCCAATCCCGACCCTGAATTTCCACCCCTTGAACTCCAACACAACACCCTCAATCCACCTGAATCTTTCCCCATCGAAAAGAGGAGGAGATCTGAGATAACCAGGGATCGAAGAGGGAAAGAGGAGCTCGTGAAACCCGAACCACCAAACTTTCAGATAGGTTGGAAGAGAACGAAAGAGATCAAACTAGAGAAGCCAGTAGGGTGGGTGGTAATGGACTTCTTAGACAAGTTGGAAGGGTTGATGGAGAGGGAATTCGGCTCGACTGAGCTTCTGGCGAAAGTCGGAGAGATTGTAGCGGAGAGAGCTAGAGAGGAAGCGGAAGTTCTTAGAGACGAAGGAAAAGTGGAAGAGAGAATGGTGACCGAGTTATCTAGGGTTCTGAGGTTGATGGAGATGGACTTGGCTATGGTGAAAGCTGCTGTGAAGGAAGAGACATTTGTTGAGAGGCTTGAGCAGGCTAAAGCAAGGTGCAGACAAGCCATTCTTGTTGCCAAATCTTTTTGAAGATCTTCCATTTTCACATAAACAAAGTAAAATTGAAGGAAACCAGGATGATAGTTTAATTACTTCTGTATTTTCTTTTATGAGTTAGAAAATTTGGAGATTTGCCTCTTTTTTTCAGCCTATTATGGAACAGAAACTTGTTCAAAACATGCGTAACTAAACTTGTTCAAAAGGCTAAAATGTTTTAACAACCATCTCATCTAGGTAGAACGCTCCGACTTCGCTGAACCGTGATCCAGAAATTGATCTAACCCACTCAGAATTGATCGAACCAACTCAACTCCCAAAGTCGAGCCGGACTTGCTGACGGGTTGTCGCCATTACAGCTGCGATTCATACTAATCTCTTAGGAAATATTTTCAAATGGGTCCACAAAGTCAGGTAACACAATCAATAACAATGGCTGCCATTAAAGCTACTATTTTTTTGGATAAGTATTCTCGTGCTACAGACTCAGACTGTCGTCGTTAATGGCTCCCCAAATTATTTTTTTTACGCCACAGAGACGAAAACAGTAGCAAAATTATTTTATAATATGAAATGATATTGTCCTATTTTCTAATCACTTGATAAAAAAAGCAATAATCAGTATAAGAAAGCCAAGTAAATGGCTAAAGTGTTGTAAGCAACTGATTTGATTAGGTTTAAACCCTTAAAATTTACATTTTCTGATCATTTTTAAACGTAAAATGTAGTTGGGTCAGACCAGATTTCATAATTAATAAAGAGACGTTCAGGTGATTAGTCAAAAACAAAATGCTCAGATTGCAGGTCTTAAATTAATTATTTTAAAAACTCTCTCTGATCAGAATTCTTCTTCTCTTTCCCTGCAATTATCTACTGTTTTAATCACTTTTTTCTTCATATATCCTCCTAATTACAAGAGAAATCTTGAGAGCCCTACTTTGTTTCCTGTTTCATAAACATCTTTGTCTACTTGCTTTCTGTATTCTCCATAACTGAATTCCTTGTAAACTCCTGGTTTTGAGCAGCTTTCAATAATGGCGTTACTCGAAGGACAGTAGAAGAATGCAAATGATAATCTCTCTTCTCCTTTTGCTGCCATCACTCTATGCTTCAGGCTTTTGTACAGATCGTTGCTCATTGCCTGCATCAATCGAATAACATGATTCTCCCTCCTATATCAGCAAGTTCTCAGGTTATTCTTTTATTTTATGCTTATTTCTTGATGAATCCTCCATTTTTGCTTTTGTTCCTTTTTTTTTCTATTTCTTGGAAGTGAGAAAAACTGGAATTAAGAGAATATAAACAGTTTTCCGTAACACAAAACCAAATCTGGGTGTTTGATTTCTTCAGTGCCTTAATTTAGCTCATGAATACAGTTAGTTTTTCTATGATTTTCGTGTGAATTATTTAGAAGATTGAAAGAAAAATCAAACTCAAGTTTTTCAGGGATCGAATAAACTAAATCAGAAACAGTAAGAATAAGAATGAACAGAAACAAACAGAAAAAGTACCTGAAATAAATCTCCAATGTTGATAATCAAAGCTTGAGGATTAGGTTTGACTCTAAACCACTCTCCATCTTTAAACAACTGCAGTCCTTCGACTTGATTTTGATATAAAATGGTGAGGAAATCACTGTCTGTGTGAGGAATCAAACCATAAATCTCGGAATCCACCGGACATGGAGGATATCGATTAAGGCGAAGATAACTTTGGCCAATCGGACAATTGTCATCAAAGTAAGTAGATTTTAAACCCAAATTCCTGCCTAAAATCTCAGCTAAGCTTTTAGCCATATTGGATAGCTTTGCTACCACAGCTTCAATGGTTGGTCTGCAAAAAAGACATTGATAAATCTAGAAACAAACACAAGGAAAAGCTAAGACAACTTCAAAAAAAAACAAACCATTTTATGCCAGATGATATCAATTTAGTGCTTAATAAATGATCCGAGCTCAAACTTAACGAGTCGGCTTGGGTTGGGGGCCCTCTATCTGCTTGGATACAAGTCTTGAATAGTAAAACGACAGGCAGCATGGGAGCATAGTTGGATTTGTGGTATCAATTTAAGACATTTCTATTGCAACCAATGAAAAAATAAAGAAAATAATTGCTATTGTCAAAGTGAGAAGATAGGTGGAAGACAACAACAGGGGGGAACTATTCGACCTTTGCTCGTTCAATTGAACAAAAACACACCTGATCGACCCCAAAATTTTGTAAACAGTTTGCAACAGAACACTTAAAATTACTTTTTAATTAAATTATTTAGCGTCGTGACCTTTGTTAAAATAATGTTCTAAATTAAAAATAGTATATAACTTATATTACAGAAATGCATTGAAAAATGAACGCCTTGAATTCTGAAAAAAATTAAGAACACTTATTCTTGTAAGAACTTGTTAAAATTCAAAATCAAGGGATGAAATTACAATTTTATATTAAATTGTTGTGGTTTAAGTCCAAATCAGATGATATTGTACTTCTTATACGAGAGCCCAACTTAAAATGTGGTTGACTGCTCCTAGATCTTGAGGAAGGGTGATTGTGATAATCTTTTATTATGAAAGCTTGTCGAAGTCTAAGGTAAAATGTGATATTACAATCTTACGTTGAATTGTTATAGTTTTGATCTACAATAGGTAACATGTGCCAGTATGTCTTTAAATTATTCAAAGACTAGGAACAATCAGATTAGTAAGCACAGATTGATAAATTAAAAATAATAATAAATGACTATGAAGTCCACTGGTTGTTTAGTCAAAAGGATCTTTTTAAGGAATTCACTTTTACTAAAGCTCTAGTAGACTAAGATAATTGAATTTATTATTAAATAAGCAATTTTTGTTACGGAGTCTTTAGTTTTTCTAATACAATATTATCTACTTTAAGTCAAAATTTGTATGAAATTATTTTACAATTAACCCAAAATGTATTGTGTTTGTTGAGAAAATAACAACGAAATCGGTGGGAACAATGATAATAATGCTACCGTTGTAAAACGTATAAAGTACTGATCAGTATAATTACCAAGAAAGAATGTTCTTGACAATCTTCCTAGACAGAATTACATTTCCAAGTAAATTCTCAAGAAATGCTGAAGGGTCACAAACGGTTCACTTAAATTCCAATATTCTAAATAGAACTTACGTACACATTACTATTACACCACTAACCAAGCAGTACGAGAAATGATAGCAAATGAGATGCGAAAAATACCAAGAATATTTTCTTACGCCATAAAACTATAACGGCCAAGAAGTAAGAGAAATAATAGTAAAAAAAATGAACACCGAGAATTTTACGTGGAAACCCAAATTGAGAAAAAATCACGGGGACCGAGTATAGAAAGATCTCAATATGAAAAATATGATTTACAATATTTTCCTAGATATCGAATATTTTAAAAAATATTCACTAAAAGAAATTCACTACTATTAGAATTTACCATGTGCACAAAAGTAACACAATTATTTTTTCCTCGTACTTTTTCTTTTCTCTCCCTCCAAAAATTCTCATTATTTATAGAGACTTCAGCGCCTGCAAAGGAAGACTTCTCCCTTTGCGAGGGTAGGCGCCCGCAATGGAGGAATTCTTCTTTTGTGACGGTGCATAAAGAAAGAAAGGTTTCTTTCTGTATTTTATTAATGAAGTGAGACTTTAATCATAATAGAAAGACTTCACAGTATTGGTATAGAAGAAAACTCTAATTATAAACTTATCAATTTCTTCTCTTTGAAACGATATGAAATTATGCACTCTTACTAATATAGATTGAAATCTTATAATTAACAGAATTTTAAACCATATTTGTAATTAGAAATCCTAATTCCAAGTTTAGGTAAATAAAAAGTCCCTTTCAACTATTCTACTTTTTTCAATCATTCATAATCACTTGGAAAACTAGCTTTAGGAACACAAACTTTGAATTAAACTTTGTATTAATTTTCTAATACTAGGATTTATAGTACCTGAGATTTTTGTTTTGATCCAACCTCGAAACTTCATTAACAGCAATGTGAAAAGCTTCAGACCAAGATATCTGGGTTGCAGAAGTAGCAACTGGATTGCCCAAACGATAACACTCCCTCAAATTATAAAACCCACTTTCATTTTTGCTGTATTCTGGTTCGTGAAACGCCTTCTTCTGTTCATGTTTCATAGCCTTCAACACCTCTTCTGGGACTCCATGGTTCACCACTTGGAAGAAACCCCACTCGGTTGCTGCTCGAACAATATCATTTACGCATTCCGATCGATCGAAATGACTGTTCGATAACCGGCCTAAATCAATGAGTGGTAAGTCTTTAATTTCAGCCTTTTGAATTCCACGTTCTGAGAACGATTCACGCCCATTAAGGCCATCTTCCATTAGAGCATGGTAAAACACAAGTAATAGAGCATCGGTATTTTCTATTGTCTTGATCAGAACTGAGATGGAAAAAACCAGAAAGACCCTGTATTGATTAAAAGACGATGATCATAGATAAGTAACGCTAAGATTCAAATTGCAACGTTAAAAAGTCAGAAAATACTCGCGTCTGTAGCAATATTATTAAGTGCGAGTAAATCACTGTTATTAAACAATAAAAAAAAAATGGTAAAAATTCATACTTCTAGATCACACAAGATGGATGAACTTGACCAAAGCTGTGTTTAGATGCAACTTATTTTCATGGTTTTACTCACCTTCCTACTGCAGCAAATACTATTTGCGATTATGAAACAGCAAGACAGACAAAGAAGGAGAGGTTAGATTAACCATGAAAGCAGCTCTGAAAAATGGAGCTTTTAGATAGAGATCAGTAGGTCCCCGAGAAGTTTGGAAAGGTACTTATTTATAGAGTTGAAAACTAAGGTCATAAAGCTGTCCTACTCTGATCAAGAAATCTATGGCTACGCACGAAACCCGCGTTTGAGGATGATGCAAGCGGAAATGATGAAAGAGAAGGGGATGTTCAGAGAGAGAAAGTAATTATTTTTAATGTAAAAAAGCTAAGCTAAGATCTTCTACCTCTTCTTTTTTAATATATAATTACTTCGTCTTTATTTCTTTTGGTTCTCATTTTTCCAAGTCTGACATCTCCTGCCCTTCACCAAATCTCCAACTGCACCAAACCATAGATTAAATCTATGTTGTTGGGTTTGGGAGTCGGCAGATTGGATTCTGGAAGCGTGTAAAATCAGTGTTGCAACTTCTTTGTCGATCTCTCTCATAAATAAAATATTAATTAATTAATTAATTAATTCTGAATTAGGAAGTCGGCTTTGCTTGGCAACATAATATATCTATGTTAACATCAACAACATCTCGTTCTTAACTGCTTTCGAGTCAAATTTTTAACTCACAATTCGGTTCAGTTTTTACGATTTTCAACTCCCAAAACCATGAAATGGCCTGTGAAAAGCGAGTCTTGAGATTTTGGAAATGAAAACGGTACCTTTGATGGGCAAAACCGGGACTAAAATCACAATTCCGAATAAAACCATAGATCCGTGTAGAGGACCCAAACCATTCCCTTACGGCGCTTTCGGAGTGAATGGTTATGAATATGAATGGGTAGGTTTAGTTAATGTTTGATTAATGAACCACTGTTAAGAGTTACAAAATTGTTAATATACCAACATATAATATCTATTTATCATAAATATAAAGATGATTATTTGTAATTTACATGAGCAATTGTTATTCTGGTGCATAACATGTGCTAATAACTAACAAATATTATTTACTTGATGACTCCTTAATTGTTGCTAATCAAAGTTATAATTATTTCATTTAATGTGACAATTTGATTCTTATTTAATGAGTAATATTTAAATAGGATTTTCAATTGTTTTTAATCTTATATTGCATGTATATGATTTTATTAATAAAAAATAAATTAAAATTAAAAAAGTCCATATACTGATTGCCCATTTGCACGCTGTCCACTGGCTTGAGGCTTCCTCCGTTTCTGTCTGCGCCTCTCTCCCTGCATCCCACGCTATTTCTTTTCAATCCATTTAGTAAACCTTCTCAACAAAGACGTTGTCTCTCTGCTGACGTCACATCGCTCGTAAGTTTACAATCTCCTCTTCCCACCATTTTTCGCATCCTCTCCACCATCCAATTATGTTGCCATTCCCAACAAGTTGCTTGTAATTTCTCATTCTTTCTTCATTTTCGTGCAAGTTTCTTTCATTTCAATACCAAAGTTTTGAGTCTTTATCGATAAGATTTCCATTTTCTTCCCTGGATATGAAGCTCGATTTTTTCTCCCTCTGTTTCTGATTTTCTTCTCCCTTTCATTTTCTGTTTCTGATTTTGTTCGCCGGGTTGTGTTTTGCTCTCACACAGGTGTGTAATCTTTGGGTTTTTGTTTTCTGTTCAAACGCCCTTGAATTGTTCGAAAAATTTCCTCATCGAAAACTAACATAAAAACTTTGTTGTAGACTTTTGAATTGTTTCACTGATCATTCTAAGCCCGATAAATTTTAAGTTACCTACAATATTTTCTGAGTTTTCTAGAAACCCTGACTCTTTCTTAACAAAAATAGGAGTTTTCTGTTTGGGTGTTCTGATATATCTGATTTATTCTGTTTGTTTTCCATCAACTCAGTTACTGTGTTTGAACACAAGGTGTTTGATGAATAGCCTGTAAGAGCTTTTTTCCCCCAATCTTTCTGCATTTTTTTTATGTATAAATGTAGTTCAATATGTCATGAAATGGGTCTAATTTACACTTCCATTTTGTGTTGTAGGAGAACAATTCATTTGTTACAGCGACACTCACATAAATTGGTTTCCCTTCTAAGAATGTTATGTTTAGTGGGTAAGCTTGTCTTTTTTTTGTATTTTTACTAAAAGTCGTACCTAAACTCTATACAGTCAAAACGTAGCATCAGTATATGACTCTTCATATTGATCGTCATATAGACTTTTGTTTGATTTCATAATAGACACGTGATCAATCAAATACTAATTTGTTTTGCAGAAGGATTTTTTATGGTCTATTCAAACACAACATGATATTAAACTTTGTCCACCATTGTAGAGTACGTAATTTTTGTTACAAGTTCCATAGACTTCTACTACAGTTATTCAAAATTCAATGTAGATTATTCTATGAGATTATTCTTTTGTCGGGAAAATTACCCGTTAATTGTGATGGGTCGTAGGTTCGAAAAGTATATCATTTCTATATGTTCGTCCTTCTCCGTTTTAATAATGAATTATATTTAAACTTTTGTATCAACGTATGAGTTGAACTATTTATACTAATAGAAGAAATATTGAAAAGTTGCACACTTCCTCTCGGACATCAACCTTTGAAATATTTTTGTCGTCGTGAACATGTTCACCTAAATAAAAGTAAAGACACGTCACGTTCGACATAAAATTTATGACAAAAATTAAACCGATGATTATTTAAAAAAATTTAGACTATGAGGTTTTTAATGAAAAAATCCAATTAGGAGGATCAAATCAGAGAGAACAAATATACTATTTTGTTGTATAATTAATTATTTTGAAAAAAAATACAAATATAATAATTATGGAAATACATTTGTGTAGCACAAAAGCACAGATCTCAAATCGGTAAGCCCAATACTTCAACAGAGGCCCAACATAAGGTAAAGACTTATATACCCTTAAACAAGAAAATCCTATCTGCCATTGGACTTCTTACTCTCACGCAGGAGCAGATCTTCATTGTTGTCACCAGCCGTCCGATTGCGCGCGTGCAATTCACAATCTCCTACGAGAATACGAAAATCTTCTTGTCGCGGGCAAACCAATGACCGTCTCGGTCCTTTTTCGTAAATCTACAATTATAATCTTTGTATTTGTTTTCTTTTCTTTTCAGGATTTTCTCTGCTCCCAAACAGTTTTGCGAGTGAAGAGAAAGGGCGAGACTTTTTGCAGACTTGTCCGGCATAGGGTTTTTGATCAAATCGACAGCTTAATTCACGCCCTAATTGTTGGATCAGGTGAGGTTCTTTTGTTTTTCTTTCAATTTTTCCAAATTCATTTGCTGTATTCTGAAATTAGGGTTCATTAGTTTGTTGGTTTTAGTTTTTTTTTTAGAATTCTTGATTCTATATCCACTATTCAAATCGTGGATTTTTGTTCTCTATGATCTGAGCTAAGCTTGAATTTCTCTTTCTCTCTCGTGCCTGTGTTCGAAAATTCAGAGCATATTTATATTTCATAACAAATATGTAGCCATCAGTTGAGAAACGCTACAAAATGATTTTGAGAGTCACAGGATATATTCATCAGATCGAATTTTATTGGAGGTCGCAAAATCCTTCTTCTTTGTAATTTTAATTTTGGGGCGACGAGAAAGGTGAGTTGCATTGCGATTCTACACTCGAGTTAAAGGAAACAGTATCCCAATTTTGCGTTGATTTTTCTATGTTTGGTATGATGTCCTATCCAATACAGGTAAACATACATATGTACTCGTATATAGAAAATCTGAATTTTATATGTTTGGCTGGTAATATTTTATATGTTGATTTATTATTTTAGACTGTAATACGTTTTGCGGACGTTTTATGATGATCAGGTCTGTACATTCTGGTGGTCAGGTCATTTTACCATTAGCCAAGTTTCATGTCTGAACTCGACGACCAGATTCCTACCGCCTTTGGTATCTTTCTTTCTTGGAAAAGACTGCTGCTCTTTTTCCCCTTTGAAATCTATTAAATTGTTATTGGATTAATTTGCAGTTTTATTTTAATCAGGAATATACAAAATAGTCTGTTTATGTAGAAAATATATGATTATGAAAGTGGTCTTTTCTTCCTTCAAATAACTTGAAAGTGATCTGATGAGTTTTCTGCTTTATTTGGCATCATAATTCAACGGCGAGAATAGATCCGTTTGCTGATGCAAATGCTGAGGACTCTGGTGCTGGGGCAAAAGAGTATGTGCACATTCGAATTCAACAGCGGAATGGTAGGAAGAGTCTCACAACTGTGCAGGGACTGAAGAAAGAATTCAGCTACAACAAGATATTGAAGGACCTTAAGAAGGAGTTTTGCTGCAATGGTACAGTTGTTCAGGACCCAGAGCTAGGACAGGTTGGTCTCTCGCCCTTAATTTTTTTGCATTTGTTTTTTATTTCTTTACATTCTCACTTCAACGTGTATTTTTGCAGGTTATTCAACTTCAAGGCGACCAACGGAAAAATGTGTCTACATTCCTTATCCAGGTGACAACCCTTTATCTTGATGCTTTTTCTTGTCTTAGTATATGATTATAGAACAGTTGCACCTCTTTTTCAGTGAATTCTTAGTCTGACTTTTTTTACTCAATTATTGTTTATTTGTTTATGAGCTTTTGTTTAATTTTAAGGTAATTTTAGATTTACCTTTTATTTTTTCCTCCTGACACGATGTGTAGATGTCACTTAATTGTAGTACTATTTTGTTTGTCTCCCCTTTTCTCAATTTCCATGTTTGTCCTTGTATTAACAGGCTAATATTGTGAAAAAGGACAATATCAAGATTCATGGTTTCTGAGCAGCAGCAAGTTGAGTATCTCCACAATACAACCCCGGTGTATCAGCGCGAAGCTTGTTATATGAACTCTTTATAATAATCCAATCATGTTACTATCATCTTTTAAGTTTTGTGCTTTGTGCTTGTTCTTATATGTCTACGACGGAATGGATAATGTGGGATGATTACTAAAAGTTAGACTATCTTTGCTTCTAGTATGAATCAGTATTCGGACTTGTTTGCGCATCCTCACTTATGCTTTTGAAGTTGCTGTAGTTGAGTGGTATATCGGTGTAGTTTCAGTGGGTGAAGATAGTACTTGCTAAGTTGTCGTTGTGGTGTTGACTTTGTTGAAGAGCGGGCGAGGCTGTCATTGTGGTGTTGACTTGTTGATGAGCGGGCGAGGCTGTCACAATTGTTTGGGGTAAAATAATAAATTATTTTAATACACAAATGAAGACGTGACTGGGGTTACTAAAATTAGAATGTATGTGTTTGGCCTGTAACTACATCCCTACTCGGTGTGAACTAAGGGCTTTTGAATGAAGTAAAGGGAATTTATAAATCGAAATAAACAGGGGATGACTTGTCACATTTTGAAATTAGGTGGTTGTTGCAATAATTAGGTAGAAGAAATTATGTCATTTTAGTGGCATGAAGGCTAAATGTAGTAATTATTTAATCCTGTGTTGCTATCTTCCAAGATATTTTATACGACCCATCACATCAATTCATCTACAAAAAATCTGAAATGAAACATAAAAATTTGCCTTTGGGTTTAGCAGAATCTTATGGGTTTTTCCAGTCCGATTGGTCAAAGAGTCAATTATAATTTTTCACGAGGAATAATTTGAATTAATCTTAAATTACGAGGAGGAATATATTATTTATTATTTTTAATTAATTGAACTAATAAATTATTTTAAAAAATCAGGAGATTTTATTGCATGGAGAAGATATTGGAATCCGTGGGACGCAACAAGACAAACGAAGAAGTTAGAGAAAAGTGCAATCGTCTTTACACTCTTTCTTCTTCATGGATGCCACTTGTTGCAGACCCAGACTCTTCCTCCACCCATTTTAGGCCTCTCGTGCTCTATCCTCTCCCCACGTACTCTCTGATATTTTCTTTTTCTTCTCCGTTATAATCTCCCCCACCCCTCTTCTCCTTTCCGTATCTGCTAAAGCCATGGCTTCTTCCTCTATGGCCTCTACGCTCTCTGCCAAACTCCACGCCGCTTCCCTCTTTGAGTCCTCCTTCAATGGCGCTCCTTTGGTGTCCCCCCATTCCCTCCGTCCCCTGCCGCTTAGGTCTTCTGGGAAGAGTGGGCTCTCTGTCTCTGCTTCTTCTTCCTCGTCGTACGATCTGCAGAATTTCAAGTTCGATCCCATCAAGGAGTCCATCGTGTCGCGTGAGATGACGCGCCGGTACATGACTGATATGATCACTTACGCCGATACTGACGTTATAGTCGTCGGCGCTGGCTCCGCCGGTCTTTCCTGTGCCTACGAGCTCAGCAAGAATCCGAATGTTCAGGTCGCCATTATCGAGCAGTCTGTGAGCCCCGGCGGTGGCGCTTGGCTTGGCGGTCAGCTCTTTTCCGCCATGGTAACCCCTTCAGATTCAAACAAATTAATGCACTAAATCCTTAATCAAACACCAATTTATTCAATCTTCGTTTTCATCTACAGGTAGTTCGTAAACCAGCCCATCACTTCCTCGACGAGTTAGGCGTTGATTACGACGAGCAAGACACCTACGTCGTGATCAAGCACGCCGCTCTCTTCACCTCAACAATCATGAGCAAGCTACTGGCTCGCCCTAATGTGAAGCTCTTCAACGCCGTTGCGGCCGAGGATTTGATTGTGAAAGGGGGGAGAGTAGGCGGCGTGGTGACGAATTGGGCCTTGGTGTCTATGAACCACGACACCCAATCTTGCATGGACCCTAACGTGATGGAGGCGAAGGTGGTGGTCAGCTCCTGCGGGCACGACGGGCCGTTTGGTGCCACCGGAGTGAAGCGGCTAAAGAGTATCCAGATGATCGATAGTGTGCCGGGAATGAAGGCGCTTGATATGAATGCGGCTGAGGACGCCATTGTTAAGCTGACAAGAGAGATTGTGCCCGGAATGATCGTCACTGGAATGGAGGTTGCAGAGATTGATGGATCTCCAAGAATGGTACTTCTTTTCTCATCAATTTCAATCGCTTCTCGTCGCTTTCATCCTCTATTAGCATCATTAATTCTTGAGTAATTTCGTTTCAGGGGCCAACGTTTGGAGCAATGATGATATCAGGCATAAAAGCAGCTCACTTGACCTTGCAATCACTGGGGCTTCCGAACGCCATGGATGGGTCTTTGGGGAGCAATATTCATCCAGAGCTGGTACTGGCTGCAGCTGAGTCTGCAGAGATTGCCGATGCTTGAAAATGGCAGAAAGCTAGTGTCTTTATATTTTCTCAGATGTTATGTTCCGACCGTGAGAGATGATGAAGGATGGGTGTCATCTTTTAGCTTTGCTTCCTTTTCTTGTTAATAATAATGTGGATTTTGGCCCTCGAATCTTCCTTGTTTACTGCAATTTCTCTCTTTCTAAAGCCATTGACATCCAGCTTTATGATAATCTAGAGAGTGGAGAGGACAGAGCAGAGCCAGGGGAAGTGGAATTTTGATTATTTATTATATTAATTACGTTAATAAATGATTGACACGGTCGTATATAAGAATCAAAAGTGAAAATATAATATTATTTTTCCTCTTTTTCGTAGTTAAGTCCCACCTGCTCCCCTCGCGGCGCCTCTACGTGGCACTAACCGTCTCTCTTTGATTATATGCATAAAAGTAATATTGGATTATTAAGTTGTCCCCATAAATTAAATTGATTTCCATACACGCATATATCAAAATCTTGTTACAGTTTGGATTTATTAAGCTAAAATAATGTCTAATAAGACGAAAGTAATTCAAAAATAAATAAAAGTGAAGTGAAAAATAAAACCTACTTTTAAAAGTACAAATCCCACATCGGGAAAACAAAGTCATTTTTGTTGCTTTAGAAATAAACAAATCAGCTGCCCAGTCCGTGTTCGATTAAAGGAGAGATGGTTGGCATCTCCCCTGACAGGGACGGGATCGGCCTTCGGGCCTACCTGTTAACACATCCGGTTAAGGCTACCCACCTTTCAGGTGGATCTATAACCCAATTTTTTTATCTCTAAAATTTAATTTAATTCTATTTTTTAAATTTCAAAAAATTATTAAATACTGGTTTTAATTACTTTATTTATGATTGAAAGCAATGGAGAGTTGTGATAGATCAGAATATTCTCTGAAGAAGAGAATATATTTCAAAGAAAAGGAAATTTCAATCATGGGTGTATTTGTCACCCTTCACTTGTATTGTTTTCAAGTTTTTACAAACAACACATGGTTTACACACATTGAAAATTATTTAAAGAATGTTAAGTTATGATGAGTAATTTCACATACAACAACAGCTCGGGTCTACGATTTTGTTCTCGATTGCTCGTTAAACGGTCGAGAATGCTTCTCCTTTCTCTCTATGTTATGTCTTTTTAGCCTGTAGCTGCAATAACACATGAAGGTGAGTTCTAGATGAAACAGAATTTTCCATAATCAAAGCAATTACCTTTTTAAGATATTTCTTGTGAAGTTTCATCGCTCCATTGCAAGCTTTTTTGGCATCCAGATTTCCGGTGATGTCATTCAATATCTGCGAGAAAATTGAAATTAAGACGACTAGAAAGAATTTTAGAAATTAAAAAAATAAACGACCTTAACGACATCGTCCAAGCCTCGAGCCTCGTGGAGTAGCTTAGAGCTTTTATCTTTCAAGACACTTGCAACTAGAAAAATGGAGATGGGGAGGGGAGCTTCTGAAGTATTCGCCTTCAGATTATCTCTCTCGTACTTCCCGTACTGTCGCATCGACCTTGCTCTTCCTTTCGATCCTTCTGCTTTTTCACTTGCCATATCTGGATCTTCATACATCGAGAACAGCTCGGGATCATATTCGAGTGCCCACATCATCTGTTTAACAAAAATAACACTAATTTTGTAGCAGTTTCCTCATCTTTTCACAAAAGCATTAGCAAAGTTGATAAAAATTTAGAAATAACAACTATACCTCCCAAAGATAAAGGGAGTCGCAAAACGAAAATTCGCGACGAAACATAACCATGAGCATCCGAAAAGCAAATAAATAGTCACCTCCGCCAAGAGCCTCTGTTCCCCATTGTGAAAAGATAAGACTCAAAAACGATGAGATGTGTGTGGAAATAAAGAAGATGATCAACTGTATAAACCGACCAAGATAAACTATTCTGCTTCGATGGCCAAAAAATAGGAGTTTATAAAATGATCAACCATTCATCCTCACTTTCGTTGTGTTTTTAAACATCGAATTTGCTCAAAAATTATACTTTAAAATTCTTTTAGTTTGTAACAAGATTAATCAATTCAATTTAGTGTGCAAGAGAAATGGACCATTGTTTATGAGCAAAAATGACTTTTTGTCACATTTGAAAAAACTAAACAATTACAAAACAATAGCTCGAAGAAATTACCCAAGTGTTGATGAAGCTTCGGGTCAATAACTTGAGTAATTTCAGCCAAATTACTAAGCTGTGTCTCCACGCCAACAGAATTATCAGTGCATCTGAAATTTCCTCGCTTTAAAGTCCGAATAAGAACTCGTTATGAGAATTTAAAATTATATTTAATAATAGGAAAAGAAAATCAGAAGTAATCGATATGAAGCTTGTTAAAAACATAGAAAATTTGAAAGGAGTGTACAAAGAGACAAACAAGAACATATCCCAAAGAAGTTATGAGCAAAAGCAACTGAATTGTTTTTCAACCAATAAAAACTTTAATAATCGAATCAAAACACTCACTAATTTTATTTAAAGAATGAAAAATCAATGAATATGAATACGACAGTTAGACACTTTTAAGTCCGAATGAAATATCAGACTCGAGTAAGAATTTACCAATCTTCTCATCAGGCGTTCAAAGCACCAAAATGCATCAGCTTCATCTTCAAGAAGAATAATCATTGGGGAACAAAGATCACTCATTCCTGCTCAGAATTGCCATAATGTGCAGATTTCAGAACCAATAATTTCTACCAAATAATGGGTCTGCATTACTTTTCAAAGAATAAAAAATTTCTAATTATCGCCATTACTTCAGGCAATGAAGATTAAAAATAAAAATTTATTCTTAAGAAATTTCTCAATGCAATTGAAATAACATCTTGAAAAATCATTAACGGTGACAATTAGTGCAATTCGTCCCAATAAGTAAGGTCCTATTGGGATCACTAACCTTGACAATAACCTACATCTTTATCAATCCAGGCATATACAGATAGAATATCCCAAAGTTTTGACAAATGCTCCGGCTTTTCATAAAACACCAATGTTCTGTCGGTGCGAACCACATCAAGACCTGAGATAAAATAGAATCCACCAGAAGGTCAAATCAAACTAAGAATCGTTCCATTCCAACTGAATCAGATCCAGTTCCATTCCGTATATCTCAAAATGGTTGTATGAATGAATTCTTTCTCGAGGATTTTAGAAATGACCAAACATCAGACAGACCTATTTGATGTAGAGTAAGCATCCATTGAATGACCTTTTTGTCACTTACAATCTTCAAACCATTAGAAGCTTTTGACAGTGAACCACCCATAAGATTAGCATCTGCCTGGGCATCATTTTCATATGGTAAAGGAAGACCATTGGCTAAATTTGTCTCCTTAAGTACTATCGGATCCTGAATGGGATGGCCGTGTTCTGTTATTACAGGCGCTGTGATGTACCTACCACTTCCAACAACAGGGAACATTTGGCGGCAATCTTCCTTCCACCTAGCATATTGCTGCCTGAAAGTAGAAAAGATCATTTTTAACAAACCATCTAAGAAGGAAAGAGGTGAGCTTTATGTGGGCATCCTTGTAATTCCACAAACTAGCATTAGGCTGAAGTTGACTTCTGAGATTTGTAGCCAAAATTACATATCAATGTTCTTTTAGAGACCTGCAAAATATTGCCACTAATAGAAAACAATACATATATTTAAAGATGAATCTATAATAATCGATTATGGGATAAGTGAGTTTATAAATTTAAGTATTTTTGGAGTTATCCTTTTACTGTAATTCTATCTAATTTGAGGTAAATTATTTTTCACTAATTTCTTAGGACCCTTGTATGAGAGGATCTCAATTTCTTCCAACACTTTGTACATCCTTTCTTAATAAATTTCGTTTCTTATCAAAAACAAAAATAGAGAACAACAAATGAAGTTGACTCCTTAGATTTCTAATGCAAATTACATGTCAATGTTCTTTTAAAGATCTGCAAAATGTTGTCACTAACAGAGAACAATACATATATAAAGAAAAATAAGTAATGGACCTGCCAAGTTAACTTTTGTAGGAGCAAACTTTCACCATACCCCACCAAATACACTAAAATAAAGTGTTTTAAAACCAATTAATATGCGCTATGATTCAGCTAATAAAAAAAAAAACAAGAAAAAGAAAAAAGAACAACCTTCGACGCTGCCGTAGCTTCTCTCTTTCATCAAACGTGCTATGGGGATCATAACAGCCAAGAAGAAATTCCCAGACTTCTCCTCTGATAGAAGGATGAATTCCCTATTTTTGAAGCAAAAATGGAAAAGTTAAAAATACTTTCACAAGGACAAGACAGCAGATAAAAGAATAACACAAGCGTACTGCATCTTGCATATAGGCAAGAATGTAATCAATGTGATGAATTTGTTCACTTATTGGAGGTGTACTTAACCAATCATGTGCCAGGACAGGCCATGACTTTATAAGTAAAATTTACAATAACAACCAAACTATTCGTTCACCAAATAAGTTTTCTTTTCGATAATTAAAACCAGCTCTGACAAGAAGAGGGAACGACTATTATATTTGGTGATGTAAAAGGACTACAGGATTGAAGTGACTAATGACAGAAATGATATGTTCCACAATGACGAAGAACAAAAAAGTACTAGTAGTTCATCATCATTACTTACCCCACGATGGATCCGACTTAGAGTTTTTCGTATATCAAGATATCCTTCTGGAGTAAATGCCGCGTGCCATTTCCTCACACTCAAGGTCCTTCCTACCTGGGGAAGAATATCATATAGAACATGTGGGTCTTAAACTAATTTTCAAATCAATCCAACATGGAAATATTCTTGAGTCAAAAACAACGGATAATGCTCTTTCTAACTGTAGTAATGTTTAAGTTCATGGATAAGGGGATAGCTAGATGACACTTACAGAGGTTGACAGTTAATATTAACACAAAAGCTAGAGTGCAAAGGTAATTCTACTAAGGCTTAGTCTTCCTAAGCAATGAAAAAGATCAAATTTCCTGCAAGAACTAGAAGAGAACCATCCTACTTCACTGATCAACGAAGAAATGTAGAGCAGATTTTAGTTTTTTCGTCGTATGAAGTTGTAAAGGCATGGGTTAAAATAAAATTTTAGAAGTAATTTCAAATTCATATCATGTAGCGGTCAACGTGATCCAAAAGTTTTTGACTTACTTTCCTCTTTTCCAACAACACGAAGACCAGTTCTCAAATGTATAACTTTGTTTAAGAAAGCTAAACACCATAATGCAGCAACCATGTCCCAGGAACAACCCAAAACATCAATTACAAAAAATATTATGTCTATATTCTTTTGCTCATTGCATCTATCTACTTGATCCATAAGATCCTTCAAAAGTATTCAGCAAATAATGGTCACCCAAAATGAAGTCCCCTACATAATTACACAGTTCATATAAACAAAGCTTTTGGATGAAAAGAAAAAAGTATAATTAATCACAAACCTTGATCTTGAAGCGGGTTTTGGGAACATCAGTGCATTCAGGACGGACCTCATAGAAAGAATCAGCAGGAGCTCCAGCGCCCCTCCACATTCCTTAAAACACTCCCCAAGAAAGGAAACTTCCAAATCAAAAAACCCCCTCACACAAACAGCACCCAGAAGCCAAATTCTCTTCAACAGGTCAACGATAAAGCTTCATTTAAGAAACCCATCTCGGTCTCCCAAAGCTGAAATGATCAGAGAGGAACCGAGATGGGTTTGCGAGAAAAACAAAGGCTAAGAGATCCCTCAAACGACCTGTTCAAATCTCCCCAAAAGAAAATGGAAGGAAATTCGTTTCTATAATTGTCTGAAGTTTTAGACTAATTTCGTTAATGGAGCTGATAACCCATAATCTCTTACTTTGTCAACGCGCCTGTCATTAAAAAAATACTGCCTCTTCATTCCCATCCCCATAAGAGTCTTCCTAATCAGCTATTTTCCTCGGTTCTTTAACAATTTTCTTGTTTTTTCTTTTAACTATTCTTAGTTAAAACATCGTACTCCATTCGTGGTGGATTTTCCTTGAAGTTAACTGGTTTCTTTTTCTTTTTTTTTTTAACTAAGAATTATTCAATATTTAAATATTTCTTAATGGTCAATTTTTACGTGGTTTCGATAGGATGGCATTGATTTCGCCACTCTATTGTCCTATTTTCGCGTTAAAAAAAACGACTTTGTGGGCAAAGCCGAATAGGAGTTTATCATCACGCGCGTTTTCTGCAACGCGCTAGATTCAACTGTGTATTTGTAAGGATCAAATTGGGGATTGTAGAGAGAACATGGGCCCACGTGCGCTAGATTCGGCTGTCCCAGTCCAGCTCATTGAGGACAAATATGGTTGACTTTGACCTATTCTTAACTTCTACCTGGCCTGGCCCTGGGCCTGAGTGTTAAGCCCATATAAGTAGTGAGTGCTCATTAAAATTAGACTTAAGATTAGTACTAAATTACGGGTCTTACTAATTCTTCTTTCTTTTTTTTCAATTTATTATTTTTTAATTTTAGAACAATGAATTTCTTTTTCAATTCTATTTATCAATTTCAGAATTATAAAGAGAAAGTAAAAAAGAAACTTATAAATAAATAGATAATTAATTTTATCTAGAAAATGAGATTATTATATGATGATTTTTAAATTTTCTATTTATATAGAAACAAATAGACTAGAAAATTAAAAATGATACCTCCTATCTCAGTGGTACCATAAGGATATTAAAGATATTAAATTAATAAAATTGAGATACAGCTGAAATCTAATAAAATAGAATTATTTTGAGGTTCTGTATCAAACAAGACATCGAAGAAGTCTATTACGAAAAAATTCTGAGAGTTACGAAAGAAATCTCAAGCTCATTTTGGTCGTAGATTGAAAACGAGAATTGAATTCTATGATATCTAATTGCCCGTGGTAGAGTGGCCGGCTATTAACCTACTAGTGGTAGATTCAAATCCTACTCGTGAAGATTTGATTCGTTCTGAAATCCTTAAAAATCAATAAACTATTTACGGTTTTGCTAAAAATTATGGGTCTTGCAACTTCGATTTTTTTAAATTTATTTTTTCACAATTTTTTTAAAGGTGCGATTTATAGTTCTATTTGACTATAAAACTGTTTTCTAGAAAAAAAAAAAAAAAAAAACTATTCTAAAAACCCTCAAACAAAATGGATTTCCCTATTTTAAAACATAAAGAAACAAAGATGTAATAATATAACTACAATCATGTATTCGTAGTCCAAAATTAATTATCAAACAAGTTTTGATAATTCGAAAAAAAAAAAAAAAAAAAAAAAGGCAAACTGAAGATTTAAATGAATTTAAAGTTAATTTCTAAGTAGAGTTTACATGTCAATCTGTGAGTGTGGTAAAACTTGAATTCTTCGTAATCATTCCAACTTATACAAACTACCTTTCAAAAATTCTTGCCAAGCTCAACCTTTCTCATGATTCTTATGGTATTGTGCAGAATTGAATCCAGTATTCCTGCAACCTGCAACCAAAAAAGAAGAAATAGTGATTATTAAGTAATTGTTGCAGCAGAAATTACTCATTTGTCCTTTGAATCGTTACCAACCGTAAAAACGCCTCCAATTATTGCACAAACATTTGTTATAAAATGCGAAAACGACTTCTGATTTTCCGTTATTACAACCTGATGAAAGAAGGGAAGAGAAAAGATATTAACAATGACAACTAAGGAGTCATCAGCTGAAGAACAAGAAATGGTTTCTATTTTATTTCACTTCGAAAGTAGATAATCGATTTTTAAAAACCTGCAAAGGCGAAAGCTCATAATGGAATTTGGAAACCGGCACGTGCAAACTCTGGGTCAAACTGCTATGGGACGTGTATTCATACTCCTCGAGAACTTTACCGGATCGTGTTGTCATTACTTCTGTTTTGACTACTTGAAGATAATGCTCTATCTAGAAATCAATAATCATAAACCAAAAATGTACAGTTAAATACTAAATCCAAAATGATGTAAGAACTTAGGAACACTGAATTATCTACTCATTATCATTCACCCACTGAAGTAATAATTAATATGGTGGCCATACACTAAATGAATCTAATTTTGATTACCACTTAAACTAATCTATAGCTGACAAATCGGCGTGTTAAAAATGGATAAATAATTGTCTCTAACTTTATTCGATATACATATTGGGAGCTCAATTCTTTTGTAAGGTAACAAGCAGAATAATTAAATTTTCCAATAAGAAACTTACAGTCACGTTTTCACCTAAGTTTCGATGATTGATGAATGAGCGACCGTTGAGCCTTTCGTGGTTTTTACCAATATAAGGCACCAACTGTTTAACATCATTCAATGTTTTTGCTGAAATCATCCGACCAAATGAAAGATGGGAGATGACATGTGACATATTAATTTGAGATGCATCGAATGAATGGGCTCCTGATCGAGGGGCAATGATAAGACTTCCGGGCACCTAAAGAGTACAAGCATGGAAACTGAGTGATCAAGTTGTGAAAAGAAAGGGAAAAATTATTGATTCAAACATTTTGGTTTTTACTTTCTTTACGCGGACATATCCTTCAACTCTACACCCGCCTGCTATCGGTGCAGGCCTAGTCGAATTTTCCGTTGTGTTTTTCCATTTATCTTCCAAAGTTAGTGCATTTGACTCAATTGGAATAGGTGCAACCAATTCTTCCATTGCCTGGTTGGAAAAGGATGCAAATAAGGGTTTGTATGCAGCTTGTTTTGACACGCGATAGAATTTACTATAGTTGATAATTGAAAATAAATTCAAGATATTTTATATTTGATTAAAAAGTAATTACTTAAAAATTTCTAACCTTAACCAAGCTTTCTGCATCTCGATTTCCGTAGTAAGATTCATGTCCATGGTGACCATGTTCGCTCCTGTGAAACAAGCCAACAAGAAGATGATCATAAGGAAAATAATCGTAACAAATCCTATGAACATATTTTAATATTGCAACTTAAAGTCAATAAAGATGATCTCAAGATGTTTTGTAATTACCTAAGATCACTTCCTTTACGAAATATGCGAACAGATGGATACCCTTGAATGTGATGCCTAAACATTTATTTAGCCAATGAAAGCAAACCCGGTTGAATATAAGGAGAATGATAGTTAGAAAGGAATTCTGCAAAGCACAGGGAATATGAAACAACAGAACAACGAGGGCAGCAATATTGCCCTACAAAACTCTAAAGCAAGAAACTGTTTCAACCATGTAATCAATCTTAGCTTGGTCTCTTGGCAAGACTCAAGCACTTTTGTACGTATATTCTATTAATACAGATTTTGATTATGTATTTAAAAAGAATTCAACAAGGCAAAAGGTTTTGGGTTCTAATAGAATAAGATGGTCTGATACCCTTTGCCAAAATCTGTTTAGTATTTTTCCGTCCAGGATCGAATGAAGTTCGCTAAAATGTAATTCCGCCTTGCAGCCAAATGGATGACTTTGCAAAGATCATCTCCTTTTATATTCATTTAATTTTGAGAATTATTTCAAAATCTATAAATAAATAGAATAAAAAAGAAAGTTTTAAGCCTTAATTTGATGTAAGAATAAAAACTCCTATAGTTGTTCTCTGGTGGTCATGAGCCTTGCCATATTTCTAATTGCAATATAAAAACAAAGAAAGTGAAGTAAAATTACATCAATGCACCAAAAAAGATAATCAATTTCAAATAAGAGAAAAGAATTTAACATTACTTCCTACACAATTCTCCTTCTGTTGTGCAATCTACCTTCCCCATAAGAATACGACCATCTAACTCTGGATCATATCTGTAAAAAACACTCGAAAACGGATGGAAAAAGTGAAATTTACATTGCAAAACTATTGCACAGAAGCAAGAAATATTTCAACATAGAAGGAAGTATGAATAGTTAAAGTAACCACCTCTCTCTAATTGTTTTTGCTGCCTTCTCCCAAGAAAGTTTCTGAAATAAAACAGAACACGTAAGAGCAGACAAAGTGAGAAGAAATTATAAAATTTGCAGTGTCCGTTGCAAGTGTTCATTGTCTGACAAACTAAAATTTTTACCCTCCCTGTATATGTGTATGTGTGTGTAATCTAGAATCCAGCAGGAGAGAAATAATTAACAAACAAGACAAGAGAAAAGCATGTTCCACTAACACTCAAGGTGCATATGTTAGGAGAATATGAAAAGGTTGATCATATTAACAGGAGCAAGCAACAAGAAAACTTTCAAAAACTCAAATTTTCGAACGGAAATGAAAGGAATAGTAATACATAAAACTCAGAATTTTTACCATGCGATTGCTCCAAGGACACCAAGGAGCATAAAAATTGACAACCAAAATATGAAACCTGTAAAAAAATCAACTTTATTCGTAGGGAAGAGAAAATATACTTAGATAAGTATAATAAATGAACGGGAATTACTAATAGGTCACTTACAGGTGAGAATATTTATCAAAATTATCTCCCGACAATGGAACAGAACCTTCACCATGCTCTTCGTCGACATCATCTCCATGCTTAATAGCATGCGAAATTGGTCCAGAGTGGAACTCGGAGCCTGTGGGCCTTAGGTTTGGATCGATGGAAAACTTTCGGATTGTTTTTGTAATATTTAACCTATTCTAAAAACAAGGAAAAACACAACTTCAGGCAAGATATTGACGACAAAAGAAGATAGAAATTATAAAAATAAAAAATAAAAATAAAAGCCTTAAAAAAAAGAAGAAAAACCTGATAGAGAACCTCTAAATCACTAAGGTTTATACTAAATCGTTAATTAAGAATCCAAACTTCTAGTTTACTTCCTTTGTCAAAGAATTTCAATTAATTTATCATATTTATGAAAAGGCAGCCAACAGAACATACATCAAAATACACGTCTTTACAGTGTCATTCAAAATGATTGTTTTCATAGGAAAAATATTCAACTGAAAGAAGTAGGGAGAGAGTCACTTACTGTTCCCAACACATCACTCACATCAACCGTTGCAAATTCACATGAGAGTGCAGGAAAACTACATCACAATTAAGGAGATGTTAACGCGTCAAATAAAGCTCAAAAGCCCCCAACAACATACATACCAATTTGCACATACACGTATGAAAAAAAATGCAGAATGAAAAAGGGCATATGATAAAATTACGAGCAACAATTGTAAGGATGTGAAGCATAGGTGACTTTGAGTGGTGAGGAGGAGGAAACCATTAACATCTCTTTTCGCATCATGGGGTCTTGTTGTTATGAATTATGGATTGGCTCAGGGTGCAGTGGGTTGTCCCTTATTCCATTTGGTACTTATGAATGTGGGTGGAGTCTATACTGCTGCGAACAAAGGGGCTTTCAGGGACTACAGATATATTATAGTTTTCTGTCTCTTGAAGATGCAACATTTGTTTAGCTCAACACTATTCTTTTATACTTGCTGTCATAAATAACATACACTTGTTTATAGATGAAAAACAATAGAAAAGATCTAATACAGTATTTTAAAGAATCTTTTGACAAGAATCACATTAGAGTTTATTAGGAAATAGTCATAAGAGTATTTTACAAATTATCTAATGTATTGGTAAAGTTGGTTTTTGTTAATTTATTGAAAAATTTTGAAGCGAACTTAGAGTTAGTAAATGAGGGTTATTATAGAGTTAGTTTATTGTTTGTTTGATGTAATGGAATACGCTTCTCAACAATGCGTGGTATGGGCTATTGACGAGAAGTGTATTTACCTTCCATCAAATAAACGACAATTACATGAAATAAGAATCCTAAAACTAACTACAAATCTTAGCAATAATGTTAGATTTGGAAAACTCTAATAATCAATCAAAAACATTTAATCAATAATTTTCACAAAAACATGTCTTTTCACACACTCTTTTTCTATTTATAATAACTCCCACTTACTAACTTCAGCTTCCCAATAAACTAAAAAAATTAACTTTTATCAATACATTATATAATTCCCAAAATACCATTTCCTAACAGAGTTGCATCTTTTTGTTTGGCTCAACTCTGTTTTTTTTTTTAGCACACACTGTGCATGAATGAGATGATCCAAAAACAGGATATAAAGATCTAATCCAATAATTTTCATAGTAAGTGAAAATCGGGGCCTTATCGTACTGAAATGAAACAAACTGATCAAATATATGATGGAACCTGCACTAAGGAAACAAACAACCAAAAGAACCAAATTTCCAGCACTAAGAAACTAGAAGGAAGAGTACTCTCTTAAGTTCCAGAAAAGGGTTACAGGCTTTGATAAATCCTCTCTTACAGATCCAGCACAAGAAACTCACTCACTCACAACAATAATTTTCCCTGCCTCTCTCATCTTTCTTCCCTCTATTTATTCTCTTTCTTTCCACTAACTAACCACAGCCCAAAATCTCCTTCCAATAGACCAGTATTTTTCCCTTTGTTTTCTTAGGCCATTTTGCATAGGTGAACTTTATTGGGGGCCGATCAATACGTCATCCCAAAACCTTTCTTAAAATAAAATTCAAATAGTTTTTGTCTATTAGGGAAATAAGCCATTGTGTCACATTCTCAGATATTATTATCACAATATAACAGTCGGCTTCAATCTCCCTACAATAAAAATACACCATTAATACAGCAACTATGCTTCCACCTACTCCTGATAACCATAAAATGTAATTGTTGTGCAATACATGTGTAACAATCAAAAATATCCTACCGACGATTTTGACACATTTAATTGAAGTAGAAAGGAAACAAACATGAAAATTAACTCTCACCGAATTCATCTAAAATCGGACCCAAAAATTTAAAGAAAATGTTGGGAAGATTTTCTTTAAATTGAAGAACCGGTGAGGAGGAGAATCTCACCAATCCTTCCTGTTTTGTAAAATCAAGGAGAAAATCGAAGAGAGTGCTTACCTCCGTTCACGCAACCTCCGACCACTACGCGGGCTCCAGACACTGCAAAGCTCCTCCGACTAGAGAGATTCAGGTATCTCTCCACCAAACATCTTCTGGTGCGCAACAAGTCAGCGACCGAGCTCTGACAAAAATCCCCTCTACCAAACCTTAATCGGTCGGACGAAAACCCACTGACCGGCGAGTCTCCCTCCGACGCGAAGCTCCGACATCCAACCGCTTCGACAAAGAGAGAAGCTCTCTTTGTTCTCTCTCTCTCGGCCGAAATTGCAAAGGAGAAGAAGAGGAAGAAAGTTCAATTTTAAAGAAAAACTAAACTGATTCATTTTAAAACTAGCCGAACCGGTTCAGCACAGTGAACAGGTCCAGCAAAGTGATCCGAACCGACCCAGAACAGTGATCCGAATCGAACCAGTCCAACCAAAATAGACCCGACCCAAATTCAATCCCGAATTTTACCGAACCATTCCAAGATTTTACCGGTAAAGAATTTTTGCCTAAATCCTTATTAAATGAATTACCAAATAATTGATTTAGGCAAGAAAAATTTCAAAAATTGCCAAAATCGATCCTAATAGATCTAATTCGTCCCGATCTGACATAAGTGCACAACTAAGGAAATTCTACCAAAATTATTCTGAAAATAGGATTTATTTAAATGTGAATTTAATACCAAATATTTTAGACAGGATATTATTAGAAATTTTGGAAAAATCCCGATAAACCCTAACTACTGGAACTCCAGGTAAGTGAAAACACCACGTTTTCAATGATTTGGCCGTAGGCCCTACATCACAAAACGTATGTTTAAATTATTAAATCATTTCTTTTAATTTATCTTAATTGACGAATTGTGATTTTTACTCAGTTGGAATAGAAAGATAAAAATAGTAGGATATAACGTATGCAAGTATGCATGCATGAAAATGAATGAAATTGACGTAAAGCATGAGATGGCTAATGAGAGGCTGAACGCATGAGATGACTAATGAGAGCCTGAACGCATGATCATGAACTGTGATGGCTGATGAAACTTTATGAGGGTTAAAAACTGCTAGCTTTTTGAAAGTCTGAACGCATAGAAAGAATCGGAAAATGAGTTTCATCCAGTGTATAACTTTTAAAGCATGAAATTAGATAATGTATGTAATTAAAATCACATGCACATAATTTTACTTACTGAGTTATCTCATGCATTAATTTTGTGAAGTAAGTGAAATTTTATCTGAGTAAGAATTGACTGTAATCCAGAAGCAAGCGAGCATACAGAAGAAAATAATGTTTTTGGTTCGAATAAAGGAATTTAATTAGTCTGTTTTGAAATTCAATAACAATTAATATTTGTATTTCAGTTAAAAACTTTTGTTGGCTTTATCGTTAATAAGTTTTATGAATCTCTTTAAATTCTATATTTAATTTCGTTTTGATCAATTTATTTATTGTTTCAAATTTTGACTAACCTTCTGCGCATTTTATACTTCAGTTACTATTTAAATAGATAGATTTTTCAATATTCTGAATTTAGGGTTTTAACACTCGAATTTTATAAATCAATTTTGGGAAAAAAAAATTTTAGGGCTTTCAATTTAAGGTTCAAAATTTGGGATTTAAATAGTAGATTTAAAATTAGGGTGTTACGGTTTAGTATCAGAGCAACAAAGTTTATAAAACAATTCTGTAGACTTATCTGTATGCTCACGTGCACCTGAAAGATTATCGATCAACAAATAAGTGATCAAAAGTTTATATTTTGATAAAAGTATGATGATTTTTGTAACTATATAAAGATATATTTTCTTAAAATTAAAGTCTCTGTGATGTAGACTATGGCCAATTGTAGAGGAACTGGAAATGAAAATGAAAATAGAAGAGATGTTGTACTCGATCGGATGACGGAGATGATGGAACAACTGGCTCAATCACCTAATGCAGCAATCCAAGTAGCTACTGCAGTGACCCAAGCAATTAATGCGCAAACCCAGATTCTTAATAGGTCTTGACATGCTGACATTGATTTCGACAGATTTCGAAGATTGGACCCTCTGATTTTTAATGGCCACTTGGTAGATATGACAGCAACAGATGATTAGATCAAGACTATCGGTGAGATTTTTTAACATGCCAAGATTTCAGAGGAAGAGAAGGTGAATTGGGCGTCCTCTATGTTCCGAAATGAGGCACGTTGTTGGTGGGATTCTGTAAAAGGTGATGCATTTAGTCACCACAATGACCTGAGAAAAGTTTCAATAGCTTTTCTATGAAAAATATTTTACAGATTTCATGATGGATGCGAAGGCAGAAGAATTCATGGCTCTCAAACTGACAGGAAGTGTGATGGATTATTTGCACAAATTTGAGCAACTATCTCGTTATGCCCCTAAAATTGTTGGTGACGAAACTATGAAGGTAAAAAGATTCATTCAACGATTAAGAACGGAGATACTCAAAGCACTGTGTGCCGAGCAAAGAGATACAGTCAAGCAACTTTCTGTCTGCATTCGTGGTGGATAAAGCACTGTGAGCCAAGCAAGGAGAAAATGACGTAATCAAGGCTCAGGTGTTTAGAAGGAGGTACAGTCAAGCAACTCATAATGCCAGAAGCAAAATTCTGCAACAGCAATGGTCTGAATCTAAGAGGCCTATGATTAGTGAACTTGTTGAAGGACCTTCTAAGTACGTTAAGAGGGAGTCCACGACGACGTTAAATATGTCTTTATGTCCAACATGCAAAAAGTCACATACTAGAGAATGCTGAGCTAAAGTATTGACTTGTTTCAAGTGCGGACAAGCTGGACATTTCATCAAAGATTGCTCTAAAAATAGTTAGGATCAACCAAAAGCAGTTGCTCGAGTTTATGCCATGACAAAAAAGGAAGTTAAAGGGAATGCAGCTGTAATAACATGTGTACTTCTAATTTCTGAAGTACCTTCTTTTATATTAATTGATTTTGGTGTAACTCATTCCTTTATATCCCTTGTGCATTCAAAGATATTAAATAAGACAATAGAACCTTTGGAGCATAAGTTGAAAGTAGTTACACCGTCAGGCACTGTAATATCCGCTGACTCTATCATCCGAGGGTGCAATGTTCATATTGGAGATAAAAGATTGGAGGCAGACCTCACCATTTCGACAATGCAACATTATGACGTAATTCTCGGCATGGATTGTCTGACCAGACACTATGCAACTATTGATTGTCACAATAAGATCGTAAAATTTCAATTGTCTGAAGAAGAACCGTTCTTATTTTATAACGATAAGAAGGGTTCGAGAATTCCAGTTATATCATCTTTGCGGACACAAAAGTTATTAAATGCTGGATGTTTTGGAATATTGGCAAGCGTTGTGCACTCAAACTAGAGAAGCGACGACCCTAAATAAAGCATTGATAGTTCGTGAATATTCAGATGTCTTCCCAAATGATTTAACAAGTTTGCCACCGGCTAGAGATGTAGAATTCAACATTGATATTCTACCTAGACCGTCATCAATCTCTAAAGCTCCACATAGAATGGCGCCAACCAAATTAAAGGAATTGAAAGTTCAACTAGATGAGTTACTAGAAAAATGATTTATTCGACTAAGTTTTTCGCCATGGAGAGCACCCGTATTATTCCTGAAGAAGAATTATGGATCTATGAAGATGTGCATTGATTATTGGGAACTGGATAAAGTCACTATCAAGAACAAGTACCCACTCCCAAAAATCGACGACTTGTTTGATCAATTAAAAGGTACTAGAGTTTTCTCAAAAATAAATCTTAGATCTGACTACCACCAGCTAAGAATCAAAGATGATGATGTACCCAAAAAGGCATTTCGGACAATATCCATTTGGATTGAGTAATGCCCCGACTGCCTTTATGCATTTAATGAATCAAATATTCAAGAAATTCTTGGATGAATTCGTGATTATCTTTTTCGACGATATTCTCATCTATTCAAAGAGTAGGGAAGAGCATGAAAGACACTTAAGAATTGTTTGATAAACTTTGAGGCATGAGAAGTTATATGCAAAATTCTCCAAGTGTGAATTTTGGATGGAGAATGTCACTTTTCTTGGCCACGTTATTTCAAAGGAAGGTGTAACAGTGGACCCAATGAAGATAGAAGCTGTTAGTAAATGGCCTCAACCAAAGAATGCAACTGAGATAAGGAGTTTTCTTAGTCTTGCGGAATATTATCGGAGATTCGTAGAAGGTTTTTCAACATTAGTCAACCTACTCACGAAGTTAACCAAGAAATGAGTTAAATATTTATAGACCAAAGAGTGCGTACAAAGTTTTCAGAAGCTAAAGAAAAGATTAATCTCGGCACCCATACTTACTATACCATCAGAATCCGAAAAATATGTGGTGTACAATGATGCTTCAAAGTATAATCTGGGATGTGTTCTTATGCAAAAAGGAAAAGTTGTAGCTTATGCCTCGAGACAATTAAAGAACCACGAAAAGAATTACCTCACTCATGATTTGGAACTTGCAACAGTGGTTCATGCATTGAAAATTTGAAAACATTATCTTTATAGAAAAATATGTGAAATTTATACGGATTATAAAAGTCTGAAGTATTTCCTAACACAGAAGAATATAAATATGAGACAGCGCAGATGGTTAGAATTGGTGGAAGACTATGATTGTGAGATTATTTATCATCCTGACAGAGCTAATGTTATAGCAAATACTTTGAGCAAAAGAGCATCGTCACAAGTTTCATCGTTGCGATAGATTACAGAAAAGTTAACTGGGGAGATACAGAAATCTGGTATCGAAGTGGTGTCATTTAGATTATTGGAAAAACTGTCCGTTATGACACTTCAGCCTAGTTTACTTGAACAAATAAAGGATAAACAACAAGATCATGCATTTATTTACAAAGTGATAGGTGAACTAGAGGCTGGAAAAATTTCAAAATTCTCTATGTCAGATGACAGGATAATCAAGTTCAAAAAGTGATGATGTATACCTGATGATGCTAGATTGAAGAGGGCTATATTGGAGGAGGCACACTCAACCCCCTACTCGGTACATTCTAGTTCAACCAAAATGTATAGAGATTTAAAGCAGCATTATGATACGATCCGATTCCTGTTAACGATAATAAGCTAGTACTAAGAAATTAAGAATGAACGGAAAACTTGATTATTCTCTGTGTGCCCTCTCCGAAAGAGATTACAAAGATCTTTATTTAAATCATAATCTAGGCTTCCCTTCTAAATAAAAAATTATCATAACAGAAATAGGAAACTAGCATAACAGAAATTAAGAAACTACCATAACAGAAATAGGAAACTACCATAGCAGAAATTAAGAAACTACCATAACCTATTAAATTAATAAATAATAATCTCCTCATTATATCTAATTGTAATTCCTCTTTCGCTGCCTCACATAAGTCTTGAGCGACGTATCATTACTTCCCGCCCAACAAGCAACCTTGTCAAGGTTGAAATCTGAAAATTATTGTCGAAGCATGTCATGATTCTCACGTTGCCTCGTAATCCGGTAACTCTTTCCAAGTCACAAACACTTCCCGACGTCCTATACCATTTTGTCGAACCTCTTCTAATGTCTCAGGAGTAACTAGTCCAATCATGTCTTCGGACAGGGCTAGCGATAGAGTAGATGAAGCGTCTCATCCCCGACTGCCTTTCGCAATTGCGACACGTGGAACACCAGATGAATTACCGAATGATGGTAATTGTAATTTGTAAGCCATGACGCCTATTCGCTCCAAAACCTTAAATGAACCAAAATATTTAGGCGCTAATTTTTCATTTCCACGCCGTGCGACACTCCGCTGTCAATATGGTCGTAACTTAAAATAGCTCAATCGCCCACCTCAAATTGAACATTGCGGCGATGATTGTCTGCTTGCTGCTTCATTAATTGTTGTGTCTGTTCCAAGTGTCGCTTACGATCCTTCAAACGATCATCACGTTTTTTAAACACTCCTCCACTTAGGATACTGACATCTCCTGATATCTGTAATGGACCAAATGTGGTGGATCGCGACCATATAGAATTCTTAAAGGGGTGTCCCCTGAAGATTAATGTTAAGAGGTGTTATAAGAAAATTCAACCCAAGCTAGCCATGCCACCCATTTTGTTGGGGTTTCGAACGCAAAACAACGAAGATAGGGCTCAAGGCTTCGACTAACAACCTCGGTTTGACCGTCGATCTGTGGGTGAAATGTCGTGCTGCGTTTAAGTATAGTGTCTTCCATACGTAACAACTCCTTCCAAAAATTGTTTAGGAAGACTTTGCCACGGTCGGAGACAATAGATTCTGGCATTCCATGTATCTTGACCACCTTTTTGATAAACACCCGTGCCACAGAAATTGTCGTAAATGGATGTGGAAGTGGAAGCGGAAGCGGAATGAAATGACTATATTTACTTAAACAATCAACAACTACAAAAATCACCGCGTATCCTTCTGACTTGAGCATTTTCAATTTCCGAATGCAACTCTCTACCCCAGCCGCAGCCCTGCCACCTCCCATCAATTGAGAACCGCGACCCATACCCCGGTCCATCATCTCTTGCCAATAATTCTCTTGCTCTCCACTCATGCCGACCCCATGTGGCATTGATCACGTGAATTTGAACGTCGGTTATGGTGTCGCATTATTCTTTAGTAGGTCTCCATTCCCTACTATTGATCCCGAAGTGTCTAGACCTTGGTGTTGCCCCAACGAGCCCGTCAGCTATTGTTATCCCAACCATACGCGTCCCAGCCACGGCTGGACTAAAGATTGTCCTTGCTGTCCAACACCGACCCAAGCTGTTGAGTCTGTGTTCAAGGAATTGGAGCACTCAAACTTCCTCCCGCGCGAGCCACTTCCCCTATTGTATTAACCCCGTGTGGCTCCGACCACATAGGCTGCCACAACATACCCGAATATAGTGGAGTAGAACCCTGCGATCCTAAAACTTGTAGAGAAATCCCTTGAATTCCGTGCTGCACTCCTATAGCTGTCATGACGACTGTCGTTGTGGCTCTTGATGTGGACGTAGTCGCCAACCGGTTGGTCCATCGGTGGCACTGGCGCTTTTGGAGTGGGATTGTCTTGTTTCTCATCGATTGAACGCAGTTGTTCCATAGAAGCAAAATTCTCATCCATTCGACTCTCAAAACCCGTGAATGACACTTTCATTGCAGAAAAATCTATACCCAGATTCCAGAAATGCTCTTCAAGAGCTTCAATTTCTTTCTCTTAAACCATAGACCCTAGAATCCTGCTCTGATACCAAATTGATACGACCCGGTTCCTGTTAACGATAATAAGTTAGTACTAAAAAATTAAGAATGAAAGGAAAACTTAATTATTCTCTGTGTGCCCTCTCCAAAAGAGATTACAAAGGTGTTTATTTAAATCCTAATCTAGACTTCCCTTCTAAATAGGAAACTATCATAACAGAAATAGAAAACTATCATAACAAAAATTAAGAAACTACCATAACAGAAATTACGAAACTACCATAACCTATTAAATTAATAATTAATAATTCCCTCATTATATCTAATCGTAATTGCTCTTTCGCTGTCTCACATAGTCTTGAGCAGCATATCACATTATATCTAATTGTAATTCCTCTTTCGTCGAGAAATGTCTCACTTGTCAGCAAGTTAAAGCAGAGCATCAACGACTTACTGGTACATTGCAACCACTCATGGTACCTCAGTGGAAGTGAGAGCATATCACTATAGATTTTGTGGTAGGACTTCCCAAGACTATTACGGGTCACGACTCTATTTAGGTTGTAGTTGATTGATTGACCAAGTCAGCCAATTTTCTTCATTTAAAGACTACATATACAATAGATCAATATGCTGAGCTTTATGTTTAAGAGATTGTGAGATTTCATGGCACACCCATTTCTATCGTGTCTAATCGAGATACACAATCTACCTCTAAATTTTGGAAAAACATGCAAAAAGTCATGGGTACTTAGTTGAACTTCACTACAACTTTTCACCGTCAAACAGATGGGCAATCAGAAAGAACGATTCAGACCTTGGAGGATATATTACGAGCTTGTGTTATTGATTTCGAAGGAAATTAGAGTAAAAAATCTGTCATTAGTAGAGTTCGCCTACAACAACAGTTATCAAGTTTCGATTGGGATGACACCTTATGAAGTTTATATGGCAGAAAGTATAGATCACTCGTGCATTGGGATGAAGTGGGTGAAGGAGTACTTGTTGGGCCGGATATTTTGAAACAGAAGGTTGAGATTATGGCATTAATCCGAAAAAGAATTCTCACGGCCCAAAGTAGACAAAAAAGTTACGCTGATCGGAGAAGAAAAAGAAGATTGGAGTTTGCAGTAGGGGATCAAGTTTTCTTAAAAATCTCGCCAATGAAAAGCGTGATGCGTTTTAGAAAGAAAGGAAAGTTGAGCCCAAAATTTATAGGATCATTTGAAATTTCAAGAAGAGTGAAAGAAGTGACTTATCAATTAAATTTACCAGATTCATTCAAGCACGTACACAATGTATTTCACGTTTCGATGCTAAAGAAGTATGTTCTGGATTCCTCACATACCCTGCCTATGAAATCTCTAGAATTCACAATCAACCCTGACTTATCTTACGAAGAGAGATCGATTCAAATTTTGGAATCAGAAGAAAAAGAACTGCGAAATAGGAAGGTCTCACTCGTAAGAGTTCTATGGAAAAATAGAAATATGAAAAATGCAACCTGGGAAAGGGAAGAAGAAATGAGAAGAATCTATCATGAACTTTTCATGTAATTATTTATAACAAAATTTCTTTTAAGGTGGATAGATTGTAACAATAAAAAATATCCCACCGAGAATTTTGACACATTTAATTGAAGTAGGAGAGAAACAAACATGAAAATTAACTCTCACCCAATTCATCTAAGATCGGATCCAAAAATTTAAGGAAAATATTGGGAAAATTTTCTTTAAATTGAAGAATCGGTGAGGAGGAAAATCTCACAAATCCTTCCTGTTCTATAAAACCGAGGAGAAAATCATAGAGAGTGCTTACCTCTGTTTGTGCAACCTTTGACCACTGCTCGGCCTCCAGACACCACAAAGCTCTTCCGACTAGAGAGATTTGGGTATCTCTCCACTAAACATTCTTTGGCGCGCAGCAAGTTAGCGACCGAGCTCTGACGAAAATACCCTCGGCCAAATCTTAATCGGTCGGACGAACATTCTCCGACCGACAAGTCTCCCTCCGACGCAAAGCTCCGACGTCTAGCAACTTCGACGAAGAGAGAAGCTCTCTCTATTCTCTCTCTCTCTCTCTCTCCCGAAATCGCAAAGGAGAAGAAGAAGAAGAAGGTTCCATTTTAAAGAAAAACTGAACCAATTCATTTTAAAACCAGTCGAACTGGTCCAGCACAGTGATACGAACCGACCCAGAACAGCGAAAAGAACCGAACTGGTCCAACCGAAACGGACCCGACCCAAATTCGATCCCGAATTTTACCGAACTGTTCCAGGATTTTACCGGTAAAGAATTTTTGTCTAAATCATTATTAAATAGATTTATCAAAATAAAAATTTAATACCAATTAATTGATTTAGGCAAGAAAAATTCCAAATGTTGCCAAAATCGATCCTAATCGATTTAATTCATCCTGATCCGACATAAGTGCACAACTAAAGAAATTCTACCCAAATTATTCTGAAAATATGATTTATTGAAATTTGAATTTTATGTCAAATATTTTAGGCATGATATTATCAGAAATTTTGAAAAAATCTACATAAACCATAACTGCTGCGAATCCAAGTAAGTGAAAACACCAAGTTTTCAATTATTTAGTTGTAGGCCCTACATCACAAAACGTATGTTTAAATTATTAAATTATTTCTTTTAAATTATCTTAATTGTCGAATTGTGATTTTTACTTAGACATACATGAGTAGGCATTGGACTTAGGAATGTAAAAAGATAAAAATGATAAGACATAATATATGCATGCATGAAAACGAATGAAATTGATAGAAAGCATGAAATGGCTAATGGAGCCTGAACGCATGAGATGGTTAATGAGAGCTTAAACGAATGATCATGAGTCATTTATGAGGGTTAGAAACCGCTAGTTTTCTGAAAGCCTGAACGCATGGTAAGGATCGAAAAATAAGTTTCATCCAGTATGTAACTTTTAAACCATGAAATTGGGTAATATATGTAATTAAAATCACATGCATATATTTTTACTTACTGAGTTATCTCATGTATTAGTTTTGTAATGTAAGTGAATCTTTATCTAAAGAAGAATTGACTGTAATCAAGAACCCTTCAGAGGCAAGCGAGCATACAAAAGAAAATAATATTTTTGGTTCGAATGAAGGAATTTAATTAGTCTGTTTTAAAATTTAATAACAATTAATATTTGTATTTTAGTTAAAAACTCTTGTTGGCTTTATCGTTAATAAGTTTTATAAATCTCTTTAAATTCTGTATTTAATTTCGTTTTGATCAATTTATTTATTGTTTCAAATTTTGATTAAGCTTCCGCGTATTTAATACTTCAGTTACTATTTAAAATAGATAGATTTTTCAATATTCTGAATTTAAGGTTTTAACGCTCGAATTTTATAAATCAATTTTGGAGAAATTGTTTTTAGGATTCCAAATTTGGATTTTAAATAGTGGATTTAAAATTGGCGCGTTACAACATGTCTTACTCAAACCCAAGAAATAACATTTTCTCTTTATAAATACTGTGTGCTGTGAAGCTCTTTATCGATATATAATTTTAGGACATAGGTTTCTTTTCCATCATGCTTGAAAGAAAGAAGAAGATGTGAATCATCTTTTCCTGCATCGAAAAATGTCATAAAGTTTGTGGTCCTGGATGTCGGAATGGATTAGAATTTTTTCGACTGGTTCCTTGAATGGTTAGAAGTTTGTTGCTAGAATGGAGGCGTTTTGGGTGTGCTGTTGAGAAGAGAGCGATCAATCTTGTCCCCCATTGCATTCAGAATAGAATGGATTTAAGATGGAGTCTTGTGATATTGAAGATTTTAGGCATTCCTTTTGTAACACTTTATTTGTTAGGGGAGGGTTTTGTGTTAGGCTTCCTTAGCCTTTGTAGGTAATAGCTTTTCTTTGTAGCTCACTCGTTTTTTGTAGATGTAGTTTTCAATGTACTTTTACCCACCGAAAAAAAAAAAAACAAGAAATTTGGGATCACAATTTAATCAAGCAATTCTTATCCAAATTCCAGTAGACCAAGTCAACCAAAGTTGAGTATAATCAAGACTATGCAATATCATGATCAAAAAAGACAAGTCAACCCAGCATCTCAATTGAAGAAAAATGTAACTAAAAGCATTATCACATGCTTCAAGAAAGATTAAACTTTCTAATTCTAAGCATTCATACCTGATATTAAAGTCAATGCGTAAGAAATCCCCGTCGCTACTCTTGTCAACAATAAGGGATGTAGAGGTGCTTGTGGTCAAATAATTATTTAATTCCTATGAAGTAAATAACATTAACTAAACTTTCGAGTAAAAACTTGAATGATCTTGAGTGAATAATTAATAAATCATAACCAACTTGCAGGAGGCAAAAGATAAGTACCATTCCAAATAAAAATGTCATACACAGAGCTGCTACTATGGATAATCCTGCCCCTGATAACGATGCCTCAGTCAAATCCCTAGGAATTTTCCTGCAAACAAAAAATAACTGGTCACATTAGAAAAATATTTGTCGAAGCTACAATCATAAAGTTAGAATGAGAGAGGATTATTTAGCAATGGATGATTATCAAAAAGTTGAAATGGAAACTATATAATCAATTTTAAATACTAGGAAAAGCATTTTTTTTATTTTTCATCCAGAGAATCTGCTATTGCCTCTGAACATGCCACCGTTCTTCAGCCCGAAACGTTTTAAATCATTTGTCCAACAAAAATGACAACCATTCGCATTTTTTAACAAATATTAAATTGCAGATGACCCTTCAAACCATATGCAGAGCACTCAATTTCAAATTTGATAAGGGGGTGTCCACAAATCCATTCATTTCTCTTTGATGTAAAAATAAAACATATTAAAATGAAGCCCTAAATGCTAAAAAAACAATCAATTTATAATTTATTTTCGGTCCAATATGATAATTGAGAATCTTTACGTGCAATCAATGTCTGTACAATTACGAATTAGAGCAAATTGAAAAGGAAAACTCTTCCATCAAACAACGGAAACGACACAATTTTACATATCTTTAACTCAAATATAAGGAAACACTTCAAATGCTTCCAAAAAGAACCCAACTCAGAAACTTGAACACAGAAATGCTGATAAAAAAAAAAGGAAAAAAATGACTGAATAATAATAAGCACGTCCCAATACTATGATTTCCCTAATCCGAGATGATACTTCATATTAAAACTACATTTCATAAACAGAATCCACAAGCGAGAGATCTCAAATAACAGACCCAACAGAAAACAGGAGGTGGGAAAAAGTAAGAATCCACCTGTAGAAATCAACGGACTTGAGCTTGCCGGTCGAAATCATAGCTTTGAACCAGCGAAGTGAATGTTGAGGATCGGAGCTATGAAATTCTCTTTGATTTGCCTAATGGTACTGGTGGGTGCAACAGCTCCGAGTTCCCGCTATGAAATTATTATATTTTAAGAAATTTTTCATCTATTTTTTGGAATCTGGCTTTGGATAAATTTATTCAACACGCAATTTATTTTTCTTTAAAAAAATACCAATTTATCATAAATTCATTTTCAAAAATTAACGGCTTATATTTTTAAAAACACCTACCAAAGCAACAAAAAATAGAAAATATTTTAAAGATTTTGGAACCCAACTGTGTTTCATTGTTCGGTGTGGTGCGGTGCGGTGCAATTCGATTTCAAAACCCGATTCTAGTCCGAGTTTCAATTCTAGTCCTCAAATTTTGGACCATTGGGCCACAATTTGCCCCCGTTTCTAGAGTAAAACCAACCCGAATCAATTTATTTTCATTGAAAAGCAAATAATAAGTACGCGTTCAACTGAATTAACTTCTTCTGGTAGATTTGGATTGTGTATTACGAAGTGCACGAATGATGTGAGATTTGGAGAGGTTTGTTTTGTCTTATTTTTATGTTCATATGATTATTTCTATTTTATTTAAACTTAAATCATTAAATTTGAATGATGTCCCATTAAATGAGGCATAATTAATACTAGCTCTATAATATAAAAAACAGTTTTTCTTCGACGAGCGCATCTAGTGTAGTGGTATCATAGTACCCTCCCACGGTACTGACCGGGGTTCGATTCCCCGGATGCGCATTCTTTTTATTATTTTTTTTGTTTAACATGTGCGTAATTTACCGATAGCATGTCTCTTTAACAATCAGAAAGTAGTCATTGTTCTAATGAGATCAAATTTTGTAAACATTTTTAGTACGAGTGTTTAGAGAGAGATGATTAACCAAAATAATTGAAAGCAAAAGAGAGAGGAACAAGACAAAGGCCATTCTTCTTGAGTTTACTATCTCTCTCGATCAAACCCACTTCCTCCCTATTTTTGGTTCTAGAGTGTGTTGGCTTTTGGTGTTTCCCCATGCTTATCATCACCTGTTCCACACCCAAGAAAAATTTGATCAGAGAAGGAATTCGACCCCTGGGATTTATGGGCTGACCATTTTGTCGTAACGAAGACGAAGAAGAAAGGAAAAGAATAGCTAATCTTAACAGACCTTGGAAGAGGAATAAGGAGAAGTTGCAGTATCCTCCAACCCATCGTCATCTTCAAAACCCTCCCTTTTCCATTTCTTCAGACTTAGTTTTCTGCAACTTTTCTCCCTTTTCAGACCAGAAACCCCTCCGTTTTCATTCCCTTTTTTCTTGGCGGAAGAAGCTGCGTCCGACGCCAGAGAATGAGACGTTTCGTAACCGGTCGAAAGATCCTCGTCGAAATACATCGTCCACCCGCTGTCCTCGGAAAACTCTGACGTCTTCGTCATCGTTGTGTTGTTGCAGAAGAAAGCTTTGCTCTGTGGATCCATGGATTTTTTGAGATTAAACACAGAATGAGAGAGAAATCATAAGCGGGTTTTCGTTGGAGATCATGGGGAAACATTCTCTGAGAAGCTATAAATACAAGATGGTCTACGAGTTCTCCTAGTGGAAAGCATAAAACGACACAATTCACATTCTTCGAAATTTTAAATGAATTTCCTCCATCAATTTGGAAAATGGTCTTTTTGTTTACTTCATTTGTCTTAGACGTGAAATGTTCTCTATTTGTTGACTTCGGCCTTTTAAAAAAATAAAAAAAAATAAGATAAAATAAATGATCATTATGATGCAAGGTCGCGCTCTAGGTTGAACAATCCCAAATTTAATATGTTGATGTGTTACTTTTTAATTTTCTTTCTAAATTAAGACACTAACAATACAGTTACATTGTGACAACTTATGTGAAAATTAAGACGATCCAAACCATAAAGTGTTGGTGCAGAATTTTACATTGCTTGAAAGAGTTGAAAATAAATTATTTACGAATAAACTTATCCTATTACATCGCGTTTGTGGCAACCCCAATAACAAAATCATACGAGTTTTTGCTCAAAACGGATAATATTGTAATAGGATAACCGAGAATGTTAAATACATGCTTAACATGACATATAATGGATATACTTTGATATATTCAATTAAAAACTAACAATATACACTATGATTCAAAAATGGACTAGAGAAATTCATGTTAAATTAGTCCAAGGCAACTACTACTTTTTTGGAGGAACAGTTGATACGTGCTATTAAAAAAAAAACACATAGAATTTGTTAATGGAAACATCAACTCACATCAAATTATATTCTTCAAAATAAAAATAAAAATAAAAATAAAAATAATTAGAGTGCAATTGAAAGTCAATAAACATGGGATGCAACTTTCTGAGTCGTGTGGGAGCACAATATGCACTATGCAGTGCTAGATATGATAAATAAAAAACTGAAAAATATGTTATAATTCTTTGAAAATGACTTTTAAAAACTGGAAATTAAAATTGTTGCTTGACTCTCTTTTTTGAGGAGGAGGGCTCCCTCCAATCTAACAAGAGACACGCGTCAACATTTTCAGACTGTTCAATTGTAGTTTATTGATCGTTTATCCATTTACAGAAAGAAAAAATCCAAGGAGTTGACACGTGGAAATTCCAATTTTAGACTATGTTCTTGATTTGACGATTCATGCCAGTTGCAGACACGAACAAATTATGTATTGATTTAATCTTTTACTGCCACATACATTGAACTATAAATGTTGTTTATACTAATTAATTCATAGTTATTTAATAACAATACAGTAGAGTCACAGTCTGGTCTCCCATTGGGATTGCATACATCCAAGGGGCATGATATACACATACATATCTGCCTTTAAAAAGTATGTGTTGTAAATTTGATAAATCATTGGCGTGACAGTTTATATTGTTCTTCATAAATATAAAGTAATACATAATACCATTGGTTGTGAGAGAGGCACTTTCTAGCTGTTTGGGCAACAAATATATATATTCACCCGTTACAAATGAATCAATTAACTTCATCCATTCCGAACTCTTTTTCGTCACAAGATCACACCACTAAGAAGGAGGGCAAAGGAAAGGATAACAGATGATAAACAAAAATTTTACCCATTTTGCTTCCGGGGAACGTCTGATCTAGGTAGAATATCCGACATTGAAAAATCGTGGTGCGGAGTGGCTGCAACAAGAGGTCGTCCGTGATTTTTATGTAATACATTTACACGATATCAAACTTATCCCAAGGCTAGTTAAAGTAGCTTGGTTTTATGAATTTTTACAAATAATCAATGTTATCAGCGACCAATTTGTGCATCAACACGCAAAGTGAACAAACTGAATATTGGCATGATATTTTCAATTTCCAAACTATGATTATTTTTGAGTTTTGAATTTCCAAAGCTCTGAAAATATCGAACTTACGCTCTTCGTCTTACGGATCAATTGCACATATGAGCATATTTATCATGTAGCAAGGATCTTTCTGCGCAACTAGTATCTTTATCTTCCGACTTTTATATTTTAAAAATTCTAAATTTTCATTCTTTTGGATGATGAGAAATCGAATTAAAATTCACAAGAGATCTACCTTGTTCGCCGAGGATGTAAAATGGAATGTGTGCAATCATCTTTGTGCCGCCTTGACTCCAGTCAACAGTGCCAGGATTATGTCTTTGTTCATTCGATGGTCTTGAAGGCCCCAAAACAGACAAACAAATTCGAGAATCATTCAATAATCCTAGATAATCACGAGCACGCTTCCAAACCCTCGCGTCAGAGTTTTGCGATCTAGCCACCTGGGAAGACAGCAGGGTTCAAATTGATTAGGTGAATGAATTTTTATCAAAAATATGACAGGTTTTCTTTTCGGAAACAAATAACTAATGAGAAACAGAAAACAACTTTATGTTGTTGATTGAAACAGATCGACTAGAACAACACAAAAATCAAGCTTAAAATCACACAGAAACAAAGCCTTTTCTCTCGGACTGACTCAATCTATAAACCAAAGTCCCTTACAAATTTCTTCCTCCCCTCTGCCCCCTTCCTGTCCCACCATATATCTCCCATAACTACCTCCCCAGTAACTGCCTCCCCATTGATCTAACTATAACCGTCTTCCTGTAACAGTGACTATGACCAAAGTTGTCTCACGAACTGCCTACTTTGTGTTGTTTTCGTCTCTTATAAGTCAGCTTAATCAGATGCCTATCAAAATACTACAGATTCATTTCACATTGCTTGATAGATATAGTTTAGATTGATCATTTTTAAAAAAGAAAAAATAGCTTCTCTGAATAGAACATTAACCTCGAAATCACTTTAGCCAAAAAATGAGTTCTTGAAAGTTAATCCAAACGAGACCCAAGCCGCATAAAGAAATGTCACAGTTCCCTTCGAATATGAAGAAATTGCAATAATAGATTGTGCTAAACATATTAACAAACCTTTGCTAAAGAGACTCGGGCCCTCGGTAGTAATTCACTGTGGCATGTAGCCAGCTTTGCAATAGCTGTAATCACGAAACACAAAAGCCGAGACTGTGATGACTTTCTAAAGCTTTCACCTTCAGAACAAAAAGTTGAATCTTGCCTCTGACCGAGCCGACTTCGCAACAGACCAACAAAAAATAGTATCTAGTCAAGAATCAAATTGCAAAACACTAAAGGAAAGTCTTTTCTGAGAGTAGGAAAAACAAACTCGAACAGTACCTAGATGAAAGATTTTCATATAAAAGTAACTCTAAACTCTCAAAAAGCTCTCGAGCAGCATCCTTGTGTTCTTTGCCGCCTCCACCATGCTCCCCAATGGCCCAACACAATTGGAGCGCCAATTCTATCTACAAGAGAAGAAAATACATAAAGGATTATTTTATTAATTTTTCAATATAAAATCATATCATGAAATACATTTGTTTACAGAGAGAAAGGTTACTTTTGCAGGGGCATCGTAGGCTTCCCCCAGCCTGTCCACTATAGGTTTCTACATGAGATTATGAACCATTATGGAACATCAAAAATATGTCTCCGAATTCCAGATAAGAATTAACAATCTAGTTAAAAGAGCTCAACAAATTGTTGCAGTCAGAACAGTACCTTGAGAAGACCAATAAAGTTGGGAGAGCGCTGAAATGCAGCTTGCATGAATTCCAATAGCCTTTTACGAACCTATAGATATATCTTTCCCCGAAATAAATAATGTCTAACTCAGAGCCTACCCTAATTTTTAATTTATCAATAAATGAGCACGCAAAGAAAGAAAAATTAACAAGTGTCCGACAAGAATTTTCTTCCAATTATGTGGACAATACTTGAGCTTATATTTAACACATTTTCTTGGACTCGAAACGAATTTTTTAGTACTCATACTAAACTTAGCAATACACAAAAAATGTTCACCACTAATTCATAGTAGCATTGATAGCAAAACATTAAATAGCTCAATGACTTATTACATTCATAAAAATATAACCGGAACGCAAACATTTGTACAATAATGTGACAAAGTTAAGCTGATCATCTCAAAAGGAACAAGGCCTATTTAAATGTAGCACATATTAAGGTACTAACCCAGTTTTGTCCCTCTGAAAATTAATGATTGCTACAACAAAAATTTCAGATAGAAAATTTCTTTTTACGACACACCTTGTTGGAAAAATTTTTCTCTGGAAATAATGTGGAACTTCTTGACATGAGCAGAGGAATCAATGCGCAAATTAAAGCTGCAAAGGGAAAAAAAATAATCAATAACAGGGTGAGAACACAACATTCTGCAGCTCCGGCAAAGAAGCAGCCACAGCATCATCCCTAACCACACAGTAAAAAGATTTTTAAAAAGAAAACCAAAAGCGCATTACACAAACATACGATCATTGACTTGATGTAATGCTACATCAAAATAGACATCAAGAATTCGTGGTGTCATATTAAGTATTTGTTTCAGTCTAACAGACTGAGGGGCATTTATTACGGCCTGCAATATTGCAGCCATCACAGGAGAAGTCCAATGCCGTTCCTGAAACATAACATTAATTAAAGTGTTAAAAACTCAATGAATCAACAGTTCAACGCAAAACAAAAAAACACTTCTGAATAATAATAAAATATTTAATATTCAAGCCGTTTTTAACAGTTGAATTTCACATTAGTCAGCAATTGGTAAGAGTGAAAAGAAATTGACAGACATGTAAAAGATATTCAGTTTTGCTAATTCCACGTCACTGAAAAAAATTAAAGACAACGAGCTAAGAAACCAAATAATAAGCAACATTGAGGAAAATAAGATATTGTGTGAGCACTAGTTGGAAAACATTCATATTATAGATATTGTGGAGAGAGAAAGTAAATGAAACACATAATTGACCTAATTTTTATTCTAAAAAGGTCAATAAAATGGAAGACACAAGAGAGAACGAAGAAAACTCTTCTTTGAGAATTGATGTGCAAGACACTATAGTTTATCATACAATCTAATCAAGCATGATAAACTATTTTGTATCCATTCTGCGTAAATTTGGGCAAGACAATTAGAAGTATGGAAAGAAGTTGAGAGACTAGAACCATACAGCAAGGCCATCATTTTCATCCTTTAGAATTTCAAGGAACAGAGGATCAACTACATCATTGTTACTGTTGTCCTCAGATCCAGAGTCTCCCCCTCGATCACCTATAGTTGAACCAGTATAAGCTTCATCCATTAATGCAAGTAACATCTGTATGGACATAAGACCAACTTCTTAAAATGATTCCAGTTCTATTTCAACTGATCCAGTTCATAAAGGACTAGAAAATACATCAGGAGCTGCACTCTTCTGGATAGAAGCTATGTTGTTTCCTACTAATGAACCAGAGCTTCGTTCCACCTTTTCCAATGCCACTACCAAGACTAAAATAGAGAATGAACAATTAATCACAACACTGGAACCATTTTAAGGAAAGTATGAAAAAATCGAATTAACATAAACACAACTGAGGGGTATCCATGACAGCAACAATGCAGGAGAATAACAATACGATTAAGTTGTTCAGTGGGAGAGCAACTAGTGGCTGAAAATGTTGGAAAATGAGGATGAGTTTATTCAATCGTTATACCAGTTGGTACCTTTCACATTCACTGAGTTTTAATCCTTCCACATTCAAGAGATAGGACAGGACTTGTAATTTTTTCTCTAATGGCTTACGTTTTACTTTAGATGGAAGACATTATTAAAAAAAAAAAGGAAGCAAGAGATTAAACTTTATATAGCCCAAACAGCTCCGGGAACATCAAACATGTTTGCCAAATTCAATTCAAATTCACAACTGATACCAAAGGCTGTCTAAAAGGCTAGCGACGATCAGCATTCCCAATAGGCTGAAGTGTCTATATCAGACGCAGATTTTTCCCACAAGTCTTCCACCCAGCAAACTATGCGTCAGAATTTTTTTTAAGTTTCCAAAAGTCCTTGACAAGCCTCTAATCTCTATTACTTCAGGTAATATTTGCAATTTCAAATGCTCATTTTTTTTCTATTTCAAGTGAATCAAATATATGAGAACTTGATGGCAATGAAAATGGCCTGAGGTGAGGAAAATTTATTGTCGGATGTAGTTTTTTCATCTCGAACAACTTTTGAATTGTGAATTTAATTATTTATGTTAGATATTACTTATTCATTTTAGTTGTTCCGTTGCTCTACGAAAAATGTTAATGATTCATTTTTGTTATATATATATATACATTTATTGTATAAAATATATCTACTATGTTTCATTAGTTGTTTCTTGCTGGAGTGGAGTTCTTGTTTCTTGCTCGGGTGGAATTCTCTCCTTCAAAAGTACTCCTATAGACCTAGTACTCACTTGGCAAATCCACCACGGAAGGGAATAGAGGAAGAAATGAACCAGGTGTCATCAATCCGGGAAAGATGTTCAGAAACGCTTTCTCTAATCTGCAGGGTAAAACTGAGTGACGACCATTAGTCCATCTTTTGATAGGATCCAAAATGTTAGCCGCTAAAATAAAGTAATCTATATTATAATCTCCCAAACAAAATGTATTCAATTAGAAGAAAAAAATGACCAGTCTTACAAGGATTAGAAGAAAATGCTTTATCTTGTCTTTGTTACTAAACCACTGAAAATAATAACTAAATAGCAGAAAAAGAAGATAAATCTCATCTACATATGACACATGTCAGAAGGTACAACGATATAGGCATCCTGAATTATATCCTTTTTTTTTTACAAGAACCATTGCATCAAATAAAGAAAGGTAGGTGCAAAACTGGAGGATAAAAAATCCTATTCATAGATGCAATACAAAAAAATACGTAAAAGGTAAATCAGTATATAGTTTGATTTCAACCACTTACCATGAAACAAATTAAGGAAGCTTTCTAATTTTTTATTTCATTAAAGGAGATAGAAACAGGCACCAGTATCAAGAGGTAATCTATAAGAAGAGTCTATGTTGGAAACGAAAGCGAAAAAAAAAGCAGTGATACAATTAGCATGTAAAGCAGCCAGTCATGAGTCAACATCAGTACATTCAATTTGTGCTAAGAAGACAGAAAATAGCTCACCAGAAAAAAATGACATTGCAGTAGGATGGATTATGAAAGAAAGCTGGGGTAAATATAAGAATCAAATGAAATAGATAAAACAAGAAGTTAAAGGAATTTACTTTTCTCCATTCCAAGCAATCAGCTTTAGCAGCAATGGGAAAAACTGTGAAGAGACATAAAACGATAAATTATGTACTCACTTTCGAGATATGTTTTACAAGGTATTTCACATATATTTGAATTTCATATAATACCTGGGGCAGTAAATTAGGAAACGAAGTTAATAGTTTTTTCTTATTGATATTCAAAAATTCGAGGACTGCCTCTGCAACAATAGGATCAGCAAACTCACTGCAGCCAAATGAGAATAAGATCCGCATATGGATGATAATATTAATTTATAAAAATGTAACGTAAATGGAATTTCATGTCAAAAACAAAGGTGCAGCCAAAAAGAGAAACTGATGAGAATATTGAACCAAACACTTAAAAAGCCTAGAAGAAAATAATATCATATTTATTTGCTAGCATTTTCATACAGCATAGTACAATTTCCAAGCAGAGACAATAAAATTGTAAGGAATTAATATCATGTAGACAAGAGTTAATCACATTTTTAAATATATACTGGAGAAGATCTTCAAGTATCAAAGAAGTCATAGATTTGCTTACCAAAATATCCTCCCTCCTCCTCAATACATGTTGAGACGCTTAATATATATTTATAGACTTTAAGACTCAAGGCTTCCACAATTCTTGAATTAGACTTATGAGAATATTGAACCAAACACTTAAAAAGACCTAGAAGAAAATAATACCGCCCTTATATGCTAGCATTTTCATGCAGCAAAGTACAATTTTCCGGCAGATAACAGACAGTGAAGTTGTAAGAAATTAATATCTTGCAGACAAAAATTAATCACACTTTTAAATATATATTGGAGAAGATTTTCAAGTATCAAAGAAGTCATAGATTTGGTGAACAAAATATCCTCCCTCCTCCTCTTCAGTGCATGTTGAGACGCTTAATATCCATTTATAGACTTTAAGACTTAAAGTTTCCACAATCCTTGAATTGGACTGATGAGAATATTGAACCAAACACTAAAAAGGTCTAGAAGAAAATAATACCATACTTATTTGCTAGCATTTTTATGCAGCATAGTACAACTTCCAAGCAGATAACAGACAATGAAGTTGTAAGAAATTAATATCATGTAGACAAAAGTTAATCACACTTTTAAATACATATATTGGAGAAGATCTTCAAGTATCAAAGAAGACATAGATTTGGCGAACGAATTATCCTCCCTCCTCCTCAGTGCATGTTGAGGCGATTAATATCTATTTATAAATTTAAGACTTTAGGATTCCACAGTCCTTGAATTGGAGTGATGTAAGCCATATGTAAGTTCTTAGAAACTTTAACGGAAAGAAATACATTTCCACATAAGGGTATTGACATCATTTTCAAGAATAAAAAGGGAGAATTATTGTTGCTAATTTAATCCAGCATTTACTTCCTGTCCCAACAGGTTTTAGGACAAGTCATAAGAAATATAGAAAAGTACAACGCATAAAATTGAATGGCTATAATTCTACAAAAATATTCTATCTTTACAGCCTTACCGGCTTAAGCATGAGCGGAAAAATGTCCTTAGACTAGGATCAGCATCATGCAAAACAACTTCACCAAAATGGAGGAAAAATTGAAGAATAGCCTGAGTAGGAGACAAGGAGTACGATCTATGAGTAAATTTACTAATCAGAAGACACTGAAAAAACCACTTGAAGATAAAGTGTTACGATCAATGAATGTGGCAAAGTATTCATCGCAATCATTATTACGAGTCCTTGTTCATAATTCCTACTTCATATTCGAGTAGTTACAAACACGATACATAGCCAATTTAAAAACAATAACGATTTCGATAATAATATGTAAATTTGTTATACATCCAGGAAATAAAACCACACCAATAGAAGAGGTCCTTTAGAGGTTCTAGACTGAGACTGTGATAGGGATGCCACACACCGATGGAAAAGCCTGCTAATCTGAGAATAAACTCTAGCCACCAACTCTTCAGAATTGTCAGCTAGACACAGCTCGTGAAGTATTTTCACCTAATAAAGTCCGAGAACAAAACGAAAGGGAAACAGTTTATCAAAGCTCATTAGTAAACAAATGAGATCTACGGATGGAAAATAATCAATTTTATCTCTTGATTCTCGGAAAACAAGCAGAGAGGAGAAAAAAAACACTCACGGATTGGAGGACCGTAGTATCCGAAGATGAATCGCTTGCAAAATCGGAGTCTCTGGCACTGTTATACAAAATCCGAAAGTGGAAATCCCAATCCTTGTTTCGAGCCCCCATTTTCCCAAATCAAAATCCGGAAATTTATTGTTCGTCGCAGCAAAGCTCAGCGTTCCCCTGCGATTATCAAATTGCGAGTTTGCAATCCCATAATTCAAACGTTGCTTTATACTCTTGCATTTCTGGTTCTTGGTATTAATTACGCCATTATGATGTAATAATTATAATTTTTAAAACACTAGTTAATTCATAAAGAGAGAGATCATGTAATTTTTAGTAACTAACAATAAAAATTTTCAAACTATAATGTAATTAATAAATTCATTTATTAATGACATTAATAAACTATTTTTATTAACAAAATAAATTTTAATTCATTAACAAAATAATTTAAAATTATTTTTTTATTAATAATTCAATCTTTTTGCGATCGACTGCACTTGAAATGAATAAAAATACACTTGAAGGCTGATGATTTTGGCTCTACGCGGTCGCTCATACTATAATGAATGCAAATATATTGAAGAACGAACAATTTTGACTTCATGTGGACATACACAGTCGCTCGTGATAAAATATTTGAATTTAAAAACAAAAATATTGACTTTTTACCATAAAATAGTTTAAGTTTGTTTGTTTCACTTCCATATAGTTTAAGATTTTTTTTTGCAAATATTTATGATTATCTGTAACATAAATCTTTAGGTTAAAAAAATATTTGATTTTTATTATTTATGAAATGTTAATCAGTTTTGAAATTCTAATTCATTTTTTAATATTTCTTAGTTAACAAAATATTAGGGATTAAAAATGTTTTATTAAGATTGACCTTTTTAAACATCAAAACATTAGTAATCGTGTTTGCACACATTACTTCTGCATCGAATTATATATTTATATAATTATATTAAATTATAAAATATTAAAATAATATATTAATATTTTATCTTAATTATTGTATTAATGAACGATTATTACATCAAAAAATAAAATTTAGAGTGTTAATATAAATGATAGAACCAACGCTACTCTTACTATTCTAAGTAAAATTACACGTTAAAGTAAGACTTAATTTATTATTCAATTTAATCTTTTTAAGTTAATTGAAAATAAAGAGATAAGCACTTTAATTGATTACTAGGGTAATAGGGTTTCGAATGGTTCCCTATTTAAAGGCCGAAAAGAGGTGTGGAGCTCCTCTGCCTCTCCTGCTTATTTTCATCTCTGCTATCTTCTTGATTACTTTTCTAAGTGAGTTGATCGAGAGCGTACGCTACCAAAGATGAGAGCGAAGGTAAATCTTAATTTTTCTCTCATTATTGTCTCACTTTTTTGAAATTTTACCGACATGTACGATCAATTTACGATGTAAACTGGTGTTAAACGGAGGATTCCTTTGATTTTTGATCGAGGAAAAAGCGGCAGTTTGTCTCTTATTTTTCCTTATAGTTAGAAGATATGAAATGCTTCAAGCGTAGGGCAATTTTGATCGATAAATTCATTTTGTTATATTAGTTTTCAAAGCTCTACAACGTTTGTACTGGAAAACAGTGATTGCATTTAAAAATGATGATATTGTACAAAGTTTCGAGTTTGTTTTTACTTCTATGTTGTATCCCCTACAATGTTCGTAGTTATAACCTCGAATTTTGTTAATTATGATAGACGCCAAGTATTATGTTTGATTAACTGCGAGAATGTGACCATTTTTTTTATCATTTTACTTTCGGATTTTTGAGAGTTGTATATGTGCGTGAAATTATCTGTTAAACTGGAGTTTACTGTAATGTAATCTGCAGAAAAAGTCATAGTTCTCGTGAACTCCAATATTTTTTACCTAAAAATGATGCATATAAAGAAAAATTACAGGAAATGAGTGAACTTGACAATTATCCGAAGTTGGAATGTTGAAAATCTGTTTATTTTCTTCAAATTGCAGTGGAAGAAGAAGCGAATGAGAAGGCTAAAGAGGAAGCGCCGAAAGATGAGGCAGCGATCTAAATAGGAGCATGATGATCTTTCATTTGCATTACTTTCTAGCATAGACGATTGCTTGAAAGTTGTGCAAGGCAGAAGATGATGGTGGCAAAGAAATTCAATCCCAGCTTATGTTTTTTTTTATTAAGACACAAGTGTTCGACATGCTTAGATTTCAGAATTTTGCTGCTAAACTTAACTCTACTAGATAACTCTTCAATTGTTCTTGAAATGCCTTGAATGATCAAAATCTAAATTTTGATTTCTATCTTTTACCTTTTGCATTTGCTCGTTCAATGTTGCTGTATTAGTATTACCTCCTATTTGCAGAGCTTAGAGCTTGAAGCACCAGTTTATTGCTTGGAAAATTAGTAACTTCATCTGCATGCATTGCTGGGGAATATGATTGAACGGCACTGGAAATGCTTACACCGAACTCGAAGAGCCCCAGTTCTTGAATCAGTGTTTCGGTCAGTTCGAACCGAGAAATAAAATTATGTTGTTATCGATGTGATTTATCTCCAGAAGAAATCTACCTATTTATCTTAAGTTGCTTAGATTATGTTTTCTACGTTGTGTTGATAGTATCAATATGTGTTTATAATTTAGTAAAATAATAGATTATCTGAAGGTAAGTATTAAATCTTGAATATGTGAAAGTAAAATATTATTATTTAATGTTTTTAATTGCCAAAATGAACCCAAAATACTACGCATTATTGTCCAATTTTCACTCCGTTGCCACTCTCGCCCTCCGTCGAACAATATCCTCGACGGCCGCTCTCTTCTCTCCCAGGCGACGCTTCTCCTCCCAATCTCTTCTTCTTCTTCTCCTCTCACTCTCTCAAGATACGTGTGCTTCTATGAATCTCTTCAATCTTCTCTCTCTTTCTCGTTTTTTTTTTTTGTGTAAACTACTACCTAGCGAGGCCTTTGATCTCTTCTATTAGTTGTTTAGTTTGAGTTTTTCTTTTCTTTTTCGGATTCTTTTTTGATATCTTCTGGTTATAAACTTTTTATTTTTCGCGTGGTCTGATGAGCTGCAATTGTTCTGATATTTTTTTATTTCTTCTCTCTATATGCTTGAGGCCTCACTGTGCTGAAGTTCCTTTGATGCCCACAATTTCATTGTTTTTACTCCTACAGAGAAGTTAACTATGTAGCGGATATTCTAACCAACATTGAATGTTGGCTGGTTACTTTATTGGCAATCGAATGCCCTTAGTTTACTTATTTAGGAGCTCTTTTTGGATTAAGGTCTATGCCCCATATTGATTAGAAACTGTCGTGTTTGAGCCGCTTCTATTCGTTTTCATTCTTGATAACTTTAAGAATGATTTGATCTTCTTGGCATTCTACAGCCATATGTAGGACTTATTTGTTCCATAAGTTATGTTGACGGAATAGGTCAAATTTGCTTGATGAATTTCTCTTGATGTTTTAGATTCTATGTTGGTTATTTCATTAAGGAGGCTGCCAAGGCCATTGTATTCAACCCCAAATTGTTTCGTTCTTATTTTCTCAGTATAAGTTTGTTGTCAAGAAGTATGTAGGTTAGTTTGATACTGAGTATTGATTTCTGAAGGTTAATGGTATGAAAACATGATTGGTTCTTAATTAACAAACACTTACCACATAATAACTTTTCTCAAGAGAATTCAGTATACTACTACAAACACAAACCACAACACACTTAAACCGAAACATACAACAATGTAGAATAGAACAAGGGGTTTCGAGAGCCCTTCCTCTCCACTTTTCCTAAGAAAAACCGCCCACCCCCACCACACACTCTACTGCTGAAGTATAGCCTCCCAAACTTCCCTTTACAACAAAACCGACAACAAAGGTTTTTAATAATTTCGTATTTTATAAACAAAAAGATATAATGCTTCCTAGGGCTCCTAACATACGGAAACATCAAAGGAGGTTTATCAAAATATGTTTAGATGATGAAATTAAGTTCCCTTTACATAGAAAGTGATCATACTGCTCAAGTTATGTTCGGGCATCTATCTAACTATATCTTCATTTTTTTCAATGTCACTTTATTAAGTAACATTTTTTCGTTTCAACTTATGATTATATCTTTATTTAGAAATACAGTGCAAAAAATGTTATGGCTACTGAAGACAAAAATCTTGAAGAAAAGCTATCGTCATCACTTAGTCTGCTTCAAGCAGAGGCTGGCATTTTTGACAGAATGATATACAAGAACCAGCACCATCATTGTTCATATTTTAAAACTTCTTTCTTGCTTTTTTAAGACTGGTGACTTATTGGTACCTTATGTAAAAAAATAGAAGAAAATAATTTTTTTATCATTTAGAGGGCCTCAAGAGTACAGCTCTCTTTCTCTATCTAAATTTACCAGTTGCCTCTATGATTCCCAACAAAAAAGATGATTTTGCTTTTATGTTTATTTGGAGATGAAATCCTGTAGATGACTTATTATTTTATGTTTGGGAATGTAGGTAAGAAGAGATTTAAGACATTTGCAATCAGCCGAGTTGGAGGAATTATTAGGTTTGTGCAAGTTATTAGTGGAAAGAAGTTTAAACAGAAGGTTCATCTCTTAGGAAGGCAAGTTTAGATTTTTATTCTCTGTAGGTCCGTAATAAGATATACTACTATTGAAGGCAGAGCTGAATATATTTAGAACAAGAAAATATTGTCATAGTTTTGAGCTGCAAGCTGAGTGCCTTAATTTCTTGGTGTCACAGTTTGAACGAAAAAAATATGAAGGTGGGAGAAATACTTTGTTGGAGTAGCTCGCTTATTGTTAGAGGTGATGACATGCCATGGCCATCTAACCTTATTTACCTGTTGTTTTTGGTGTTCTGATTTGACTGCATATCTTCCATGGATGTGCAGATGGTGCATTCAATGACGAAGGCCGTGATGTATCCTTTAGCTTTTGTATTATATTAGATTGAAATCAGGACAATTCTCATATTGGCACTTCCAAACTTCAGCTTTTGTGTAATTATATTATGGCAAGAAATGTCATTCCAAAGTTTTTTTTTACTATACTACAGTGAGATGTCTATCTTGTTCAGTCTATCATTTTTCTTGGGATTTTCTTGGACGATTTTGACTCTACGGGCTAGTCTTCAAGTATTGTTTCAACAAGTCAGTCAAAATTGCATCAAGAATTTTTTGTTTTTCCTTGAAGGGTTTAGCGTATGACAATGTAAGCTTAAGTGGTGGGGGTTTAATCTGGAAGATGGCAGATGAATCTTAGTAAGACATTATTTGTGGTTTCATTTAAATTTAGAGAGCATAATCCATGACATTAAGTCCTTCGAGACTAAGTTAATGGCCCAAACAACTTCTTCCTTTTTTGAAGAATTTGCTTGATCAAACATAGTACTTCTCTATTTGAAAAAAAAGCAATCTGTGAAAATAACTCAAGGAGGACTCGAAGTCAGTTCTTGACTCCTATAACATGTCGTGCAGACTTTTAATGTTACCTGTCATTATTATTTTATTTTTCTTCTAGTTGATGCAGGTTTATAAAGAGTATTACCCAGCAAATGAAGAATTTTTCGTCTTAGAATGTGAATGGAAAACTGACAAAGCCATTGTCTTTAAATCTCTTCAAGGTTGTATATAATATCGAAGTAGGAGATGAAGCCGGTGATTCAGACATTCATGGCAGAACCCAGAACAAGAATGGCGACCATGAAGGAAGTTTATTCCAAAACGTCAAGCTTATCGATGAAGACAACAATGGCTGAACTGATAGTGTCGTAAAGAAGACCTCAATCTCCTGCATTTGGTGAAGTTGAGTTGTTTCAGTTGAAGAAAACTGAGAGCAAAACCAATGGTGGAGATATGGGATATTCATTTTTCAATTTGCATGCTGGAGGATTGGACAAGAGAATCCATTTTAAATTCGCATTATTTGGAGCAGCAGATTATGATGGTGACTTAAAAGCTTTGTTTAGGATGAAAGTTTTTGCATGTAATTAATTAAATATTTTGGTTATTTTTTTTATATTATCAATAAAACTTACATTATGTCATTTGAATATGTAATTAATTAGCTTTTAGGGATGGAAAGAGTTGGGCTCGAATATTAGTCCAAAAAGTAATCTTTACAGATCCAAGACAAGGAAATGGTTCGTGAGTTTCCCCACAACATGAATGGATAGAGCCATCGAAGCGTGGGAAAACGAGGAAGAAAGCCATGGCTGCACTCTCTTGCACTACCCTCCTTACCTTTACAGCCAAATCCTTCCCTTCTCATCCTCCGTCGTCCAAATTAAGTTCTTACTTTCTGGGTACCCAGAAAAAGCTCGGGTGGGTGAACCCATTTGGAATTGGACCCTCAAATGGCTGCAGAGCCAAGTGCTGGTTCAAGTTTGGTAAAAATGGTGTCGATGCTGAAGGTGCTGGAATTTATGGCAGCCAATCGAGAGATGACTTTGATAGGGATGATGTGGAACAGGTTCATTCTCTGTCTGAACTCTTCTTCCATCTGTCAGCCATTATCTATCTTTATGTACAAATCTCTCTGTTAAATGTGTCTAAAAATCTGAATTTTCTAGAAGTCTGGGTAAAGAATCAGAAATAAGCTAATAGTTGCAGGTATTTTCCTTTGTAATTACAGCGATTTTTTCAGTGTTTGTCTCGTGTGATATGCTTTGTAATTTTAGTATGTATTTTTATTTTGTCTGAGGGTTTGCTTTTCTTACTTTCATGGGAAAGGGTTGAAATATTACGATCGTGTAACTTAACTGTGTAACATCAGTTTTGTCCTTATGATTGTGTTGAAATTTCCAACTGGTATGAAGATTAAGCTTCTAAATTGATGGAAAATCATCCAAAACAGTTGAAAGTTAGGTCATTCTGAAGCAAGTGTCAATGTTGCTTCAAAGGGGCATCCAACTTCAGAGTGATCTACTCAAATGAGCTGGGGTTTTAGGCGGAGCAAGATGTAGATTTTCATTGATGAGAATGAATTAATAAATGACGTTTCTCTGATGACAAGTCGAGTTTTCAATTTTTTTTCTGTTCGGGATTGAATCTGTTTCTTAAGCGAATTGCATCAATGAACATAGTTTTCTTCTTTGCAGTACTTTAATTATATGGGGATGCTTGCAGTGGAGGGTACATATGACAAAATGGAGGCTCTTTTGAGCCAAAACATCCACCCAGTGGATATATTGTTGATGTTGGCCGCCTCGGAAGGCGATAAACCAAAGCTGGAAGAGCTATTAAGAGCTGGAGCTAATTACACGATCAAGGATGCAGATGGAAGGACCGCAATAGACCGCGCTCCGAGTGAAGAAATCAAGGATTTCATACTTAATTTTTCGGTTCAAAAAGCTCGATCTTGAAAATTTTTACATGGTATGATCCTGGGAGTAATTAAGTGATTTGCTTCTAGATTTGTGCTTGTTTAATTGATCTTGGTTGGATTGCTTGAACCATTGGGCAGAAATCTGATTATTCTTTCATGTGCCTTAAAATCAGAAAATGGCAGCAGTTATAAACTGCGTGAAGATGGAAAAAAAAAAAACACTGATGGAAGGAAAATACTAGGTGAGCGCCGTCCTGTTCCACTCCTGAATCGGAACTGAATCGGGATCTAACCTTTGAAACTCGGTTCAATTTGGTTCTAATTTTGAAAAAATTTTATATTTTTGTTGTTGTTTTGGAAATGGATTTTGAAATTTTGGTCAGGTTTTGGGTCGGTTTTGTATATGGACCAATGTTTTATGGTTTTAGGTTGGGTTTTAGCCAATTTTTGGGTTGAATATTTAACTCACGGTTTGATTCAATTTTCATGGTTTTTATAAATATAGAATCGAAACGCTCGGTTCTTGAAAGTTCAAAACCGAAACTGGAACTGTGGGTGGGTAGAACGGGGAACAAGCAACACAGTTTGGTTAAAACTGCATTTTCGATTTAGTTTTGTCTACTGCTAGAAAATACATAATTCGTCGCAACAACTTCCATGACATATAACACGAGGCAACGCCAACAACATTGTTCTATGGTAGTTTCATCGATCAGGTCGAAGGGCACGAAAGAGAAAAGAAAGAAGTAATATCATAACGATACTACTTTTCAATCTTTCTAATATGAATTTCTGGATAATCAATATTTATCACGTCATAAAAATTCAACATAACATTATTGTTTGATCGATTCAACGGAGAGGTTTATTCCTAATAACATATATTTATACTTAGGAGGTATATATATTCAAAAATCAATAAAGTTAGGTTTATTTTTTAATTCTAAACTTTAATATTAATTCAATGTATTATTTTAATTGTTTATGAAATATGTTAATTTATATAATAATTAATGAGCGATAATGTCACAAAATGATAAATAAATAAGAAATTAATATTAATGGAGGATAAAAGTGTCCAAATAAATCACATGCATTGAGTTTATAATCTCCTTTTCGTAGAAGTTTGCATAATACAACAATGGCGATCCATCCTCAAGCTCTGCTCAATCTTCTCAATATCCTACACTGCAAGATCTTTGTCATCTTAGTTGACCTGACAAATCCTTGTAAACAAACCACGTCCTCGACGATCTGAAATCAGAAAATTCCAAACGACGAGGATCTTCGTTGATCGTTTCTAGAGACCAGCTGCTCCGTTTCTGGTTTCAATTTTTTTTTCAGGTTCTGTGGTGTGGATCGTCGATTATCATAGTATTTACGTTGTGTCGATCTCGATAGTCTTGTACACCGCCGTTTCTGTTAGAAGAAGCTGATGCCGAATTAGTCCTCTTCGTTCTTTTCTGTAGCTAAATACGCAAGAGCAGTTACCACATCGCTAATCAATGGCCGAGTGCTTGCTTCCTCTTGAAGGCACATTGCTGCAACTGCTAGGGCTTGGTAAAGCCCCTTCACTGGATAATTTCCCTCCAGCAACGGATCTGCCATTAAAGTAAACTTCCTTCTGTCTTTAAACAGCGGTTGGGCCTGCAAGAAAAAAGAGGCATAAGAGTTGTTTGAAATTTGTAGGAAGTACTGAAAAGCTTACCCAAGTGACTAGGTTTTGTTCTTCGCTTGGTCTAGCATTGTCGATGACTCTTCTTCCAGTGATTATCTCCAGAAACACTACCCCAAAGCTGTAAACATCGGATTTTGAGGTTAATTGACCTGTTAGAGCGTATTCCGGAGCGCAGTAACCATAGGTTCCCATAACTCTAGTCGATACATGAGTTTTATCGCCTGTTGGACCTAATTTTGCAAGGCCAAAATCTGAGAGTTTCGGATTGAATTCTTCATCCAACAGTATATTTGATGCTTTGAAATCACGGTATATCACTGGAGGATTTGCTGTTTCGTGTAAGTATTCAAGTCCTTTTGCTGCTCCTTCTGCTATTTTCATTCTAGTTTTCCAATCCAGAGGCTTTCTGTCTGGAGCTAAATCTGAAATTACACGATGTATATAAGCTTTTAATCAATGCCTGCAGAATTAAAAGTAAGTATATGCTTACCAAGAAGGTGATCTTCCAACGATCCATTAGACATATACTCGTAAACAAGAATCCTCTGCTCACCGTCGGTGCAATATCCGACCAAATTCACAAGATTAGGATGGTGAAGAAGACTCAGCATCAAAACCTCTACGAGGAACTCTCTGTTTCCCTGAAACCCATTTCTGTCAAGTTGCTTAACAGCTACGGCCTGGAAAAGAAGAAGAAACAATAACCAAATGAATGAAAAATAACAGATTGTTCAGATCAAAGCTTCAAACTTTAAGAGAAAATGATACAGATTGTCAAGGTAAAAAAATCACTTAAACGTCGACTTCAAGAAGAAACTGGTCTTTGTCAAATTTTTGATACTCAGATAAGATTTAGTTGGACCTGCAAAAAGGCCAATGGGGACAACCTTTCATAAGAGGTTTGGGGCCAGAGTTCCAGCTCCGAGTTTGATGAAAGGTTTTATTTTTTCATTGGCTTTTTTGGCACCTACAACACAATCTCGACAACAATTTCTGGCAATTTGACGACTACTTCTCATTGGAGATGTAAGTGAAGTTTTCTGGCTTCATGAAGAATCAAGATAATACCTGTTTACTTCCTCCAATTTGGCCTTTGTAAACTCTACCAAAGCCACCTTCGCCTATCAAATTCTCTGGGTTGAAATTGTCTGTTGCAACACAGAGCTCCCGAAAAGAGAATATCTGAGCAGATATGTTTCCTTTACCTATCTTCTTTATCTCTTCAGTTATGTATCTTTTTCTGCTTCCATCTGTCAAAATTGAAGAATTATAGTTGAAACTGAGCTATCAAAATTAACCAAGTAATTTTGTTTAGTCATTCATGTTTGTTGAAAAAAAAGAACTTTGGATATCTGAGCCAGCTCAGACACAAAGATTTATGCTGGTTAGTGATATAGTTATACAGTTGATAACATTTAGTTAGAATCCAAGAGAGGTCAAATAAATTACAAAAACGTGGATTATAAATCCAGGATGAAATTTGATATAGCTAACAGATGTATCAACAAAATGGATTTTTTTTTTTGTATGTAATCAAAACTGTAAGAGAAATATGTCGAGAAAAAAAATCTAGTTCTTGGGTGGAAAGTCTAATTTAGAAGCCAAAAAATCATCCTATTTGGCAATATGTGTAACCCAAACCATTGACATAGATAGATGTGGAAAGAGGGGTGAAGAAATTACGGAAGTAAAGGCAATGGATTTGAATCAAGGTTGAAAGGAAAACTTCAATAGCTAATAGACTTTTCTTTAAAAAAAGGATAATTTGATTGTTGGAAGCAATATGAAATTGTTGATGCGTCTTTGAAGGATTCAAATGTAGAAGCAGGAAAATATACCAGATTTGAAGGAGATGTTAGCAAATGAGGCTAAAGTTTTTGCATCATGATACTCCTTAATGCTCTTTTTCAATGACTTCCTGTTGAATCTTTCTTGTGATTTACAGCATGGAAAGCAGTTCATCTTCCTTCCCTTCAACGCCCTCGAGGTAAAATGATCATTAAATTTCTGTACCAGAACTTGGTAGAATTTAGGTTTCGATCAATCCCTCAAATCTATGTACTCATTTGGGGATTTTCTGAATCAATATGTTAACCTCCCCAGAAAAAGAAGTACCGGAAAAAAAAGGAAAATTTCTTCGTTGCTGTTTGTTTTGCTTAATCTTCTTCAGACCCATTGGCCCCGGACAGGCAAAAGACCTAGTCAACAACTCTAATTTTAGTCGAGCAGGAGATAGAAACCTACGTTTTCTAAACCACCTCTTTTTTTTAGGCAATTTGGCCTTCTATTTTTGGTGCTGGAAAGGATGGCCTTAAAACATTGCTGAAAATTGCTCAATTCATCTTCATCTTCCCCAATTAGATTGACTAAGATCTTGATCTTTAGCTACATATCGGATTAATAGTTGGGCTCAAAGCAAGAATTGGACTTAAATCACAAATGATAACTACAAATTACAAACCTTGTGTTGTTGGTCTTGTCTTCCATAAAAGGATTTGTGAGAATCGTCCAGCAACTTATGCAGCAAAAGGTACGTGTAATAATAAATATGAATGACAATTTTTATAAAGTGATATTAAGATCTTAAATGCATTATTTGTACTTAAGAAAGATGTTAATTTATTTTGCTGTTATGTTTAGTTACACCCAAGATGAACTAAATAAATGAAATTGTGCAGGGCTTTTTGATACTTTCGACCCTCTCCGTCCCACGAGAGCCATTACAAGTTCGACCTGTCCGACGGTATATTACTCTAGTTCTTCCGGAAGTGCAACTGTAGTGCGAGAGAGATGACAAAATTGAAATGCTTATGAATCATGAGCAAAATCTTGGAGTGATGTAACAAATTTTCAACTTTGAAGTGGATTATACTGAAAAGAACAAACATGTTGTATGGTGCTGGTAGAAAAGTTGAGGATTGAATCTTTATCTTCCTCGAATTCTTGATTAGTAACCTTTGTTCGTGTTTTAAACATTTTCATTTTGTGAATTTAGAGATTTGTTCTTCAAAAATATTTGAAAAAAATGAGAAGAAAAATGGTTAAATGTATGTAATTTAAATTTGTACATGAAAATATCAACTTATCGGATCAATTTCTTCGACCCATTCAGAGGCCGGCTCGCTCCAAGACCTGGGCCTAACTCCGTACTTGAAAAACACAACCATCTCCATCGCTTCAAACACCTTACTTCTATCCAGAAACTCGTTCCAAATCCCACTCACGATGCAGTAATTATTATTATACGGCGCGCGGTGGTGGGCGGCGTGTTCCGACCTCGAGATCAGCAGGCCTGCATCTTGCAGGGCCACGACGAGCAGGGGCAGGCGGCTAGCCGTGCCATGGGACCACGCGTGGAACTGCTGGCTAAACATGATGCAGAAGGAGCAGACACTGATGAACCCGTGCATGGTTGGGTCAGCCAATGCTATGTCCAGCGGCAGCACGGTGAGGGTCACTGCTTTTCCGAGTGCATGGATGTTGTTGGCGAATTGGCGCTTGGTTATGATCCATGGCCATTTGTGGTGCCCTTGAAATGCTTCGATTTGAGCTCCGACAAATGGAGTTGATGACGAACCTGATGAAACAGTTGAGTGATGAAAACAAATGGTTGTAGAAGCTGAACAACGGTAAGTGCAAATCTACTGTTATTAAGACTGTACCGTAGTTGTCGATTGCCCAGTGGTAGATACCCGAACCTAGATCAGCCAAAATGTAGCCAGCCAAGGCTGCTAAAGTGGGCTCGAGCCAGGAGTGAGATTCGGCTGCACCCGCTATTGATTTGGCCAGAGAAATTAGGACAGTGGCGCACCCACTCGCGACCCATGTACGATGAGACCAAGTTGATTGCAAACTCGGGTCCTTGAGAATGGTGTAGTACTTGGTTGGAGCCGCTGGGTTTGGAGGAGTTCTGAGGGTGAGCAGTGGCTGGTGGTCAGACTTTGGCTCGGTGACGGTGGCCGAGCATCGAATGCTGTCTCGATGAGATGAAGAGTGGAGGGGGTGAAAACGGGGCTGCGGAAGCAAAGAGAACTTGTTTTGGGCTACGACGGACATTGCATAAGCCAGAAGGAAAATGCAAAACAAGAGGCGTCTGTAGAGGAACATAAAAAGAGAGAAAGAGAGAGTTCTGGTGGGGAAAGAGGCATCGTGGGACACCAGGAATCTCAGAGATATGAAGTGACGTAGGAGTCACAAATTGGCTCAAAGGGTGTTCTAGATGAGCAGAGAAAGACCCCACCTTTGCTTAGAAAAAGTGGTCTAAAAGTGAGATCGACGGCTCTGCTCAAACACCACTACAATCGCCAATCTATACCTCATATCGTTTGGGCGGTCCTCAATGACTTGACAATTTCCCATTTTTTATTCAGAGATCTTCACCCAAGTATTGTCAAAGTTAAAAACATCGAAAGAGTATAATTTGGCATATTCTTGATGATCCTTTTGACAGGACGAGAATAGTATCAAAGTATTGACAGATGGAGAAGAAAGACCCATTTGGGCAAAATGGCAGGGTTAGCGGGAATGGTGGGGAATTAGCTCCAGCTTCTGGTAGGAGTCTGCAACTTTCTGGGTTCACCATGCATCAATTTCTCCATATCAATTTCAAAATTTCCTCCTCGAAAAAAAAAATAAAAATTATGGAACGGATAATATGTCGATAAACCGCATACGTATCAAAAGCGTCAGTGTCCGAACATGTGATTTAGAGAAACCTGATTAACACAATTACTCAGATTTGGAAGCAATGTGATTTCCCCCACATGCAGTTTTGTAGACGTAAAATCCAGCCATCAGAGCACTGCAAGAGTTAATAATCATGTTCATAATCAAGTGTATTTACAACTGGTAAAAGCTCTGAGACAAACCAAAATGACAGCTGAGATGATCTTTCATACACTTAGCGGGAACATATCATATGAAGGTCTTCCAATAATACTTTATAATAAAGGTACAATCAAAAAGGAAAAAGAAGACTGAGTAATGGAAGTAACAGGCAACCAATCTGAATTCAGTGTATTTAATTTCAAAGTATCTGAGCCAATAAACAGCTGCTTTGTTGCTTCTTGAAACTCGACGACAATCAAGTCGAAAAATATTAAATTGATCGATGATAATCCGACAATGGTGTAGGTTCCATACCTTCTCTACAATCACTATAATTGCTACAATCACTCATACTGCCATTCTCATATAGACCATTTGATTCGAAAGCAAGAATCTAAGAAAAAGCTATGCACTTTGTAAGGAATTAGAGTAAATATGAGCTTTTTGACGACAATGTCGATCGTTGTAAAGCGGGTTCTATTAAAGGCCAAAAGTACATTCGGATTTAGCCATTTTTTCTTGGTTCTTTCCAAGTGATTAGAATCATATGAGTAATGTCGATTAGCAGATTAGAAAGTCAATCAAAAAGCAACTAAAATCAACAACTTGCAAGTAAAAGTTAATTGAAATCACCTGATTCCAAAAATAACACCAGCTGGGATAAGTTTAGAGGTCTGCATGTAACGCTGTCCCATGATCCATGTGAGCAAGGCCAAACAAGCTGCCATAAAACGAATCAGCTAAATAGCGAACAAGTTCGTATGAAATGTCCAATGAAGTTCTGTTCCTAAAATCGAGTTCAAGAACTAGACAGTAGAATATAGGAGTGAGATGGAATAAGTGGACATGATTTCTATATGAAATGGAATCAAGCAATGAAGCAATCTTAATTTTCACTTCTTGTACTGAAATTTGAACACTCACACTGATCAAATTAATGAAATGCGTTCATGATGTGACGATGAGATATTTCTAAAGCATCCTATTAGTTGGACACGTAGAACATCTTCTAAATTTACCTTTGAGTTAATACTCGTTAGATTCAATGTGACCCAAATTCTAATTGGGTCAAGCCGGTTTGATATACGTTAGAAATCTCAGTATGATTAGGGTTCCAATTTATATACAAAAATATGTTTGAGTCGCAAAACTCATCGTACGATTTTGATTAGTAATTTATCTAATTTGTCAGTAACTTTTTTTTTGTTTAGGATTTTCACGTAAATTTCAGTGTCTATTATTTTTTTGTTTTCTTTTTAAGTTTTCAACAATACTTTAGTTAGACGTTAGAACTGCACACGGTAAATCAACAAACAAGTATGTGTGCCTGAGAATGTGCAAGAAAGAGAGAATTGGACGTAAGGGGTAAAGAAGAATTCACAAGCATTCTAGAGCCTTCAAAACAGAATCAACCCATATGGAATTGTTAGGCAGAAATATTGCATTTTCACTCGCTGGATTTCCTCAGGAAAATCAAACTCCCGGAAATGTTTCGCCGAGTCCACAGATCAAATGCGGATGATCGATCCATTCTTTCGGTTCAGAGGGCTAAAACGTGAGTGCAAGACTACAACCATAACAAAATCATCGTCAAAGCTTATCATCGCTTGAGAATATAATAAGACCAGAACTAATATTATTCTGTTATTTATTGAATAATTATAATATATCATAAACGCTACTGTTCATAAATAAATATCACGTAATTGATTTGTGATTTGAGTACAAAATTAAAACGTAGATCTTCTTTTTTTTTTTACCCTTGCTAGTTTTTTTTATTTTTACAGTTACGGGTTTCGTTTCACGTTCATCGTGGCATTGAACAGTTTCTCCGATGAGTATTTTGTTGTTCTATTTGGTTGATTACGATCTCTTTGGTTGCACGATTTAATAATTGGTCACATTTTTGGTTCGACTCTATCAGTTGCTCAGTCACAGAACCTTACAAAGGGAGGAAACTTCTTAAGTGCGCGATAAGGCCAATACTTGAGGTCAGGGGTAGAAATGAAATTTAAATTGGATGAGGTAGCTTGGCTACAAAAGTGCACTGTTAGTGTGAGAATGACTTATTATGATATGAAATATTTTCTATATACAAGAGAAGTTAGATATCAGTGGGGATCCAGCTAAACATTGGGTAAAAAATTTAGGAGGTTATCGGTCGTCATGAATGTGCTCGGGATGAATCAAGCTCTTCAAATTGCTTGTTATTTGTAATTTCTGCTTTTACATTCAATCAAATTGTTGATCGATCTTCTAACGTTTCCTAAACTTATGCATTAAAGTGTAAATTGTATTTTTTTAAGAGTAACACAATGTTTAGTCTTTTATTATATCTTTTTAAATTACACATTGACATATCAAATAATTATTGATGTAATTAATATAATAAATTTATTAATTAAAAAAATAATAATGTTACTTATACTCTATTATTATATTCTCTTAAAATATTCATTCAAATTATTAATAGTGCAATTAATGTAATAAGAAAATAAGAACTCGATGAATTGGTGGATATAATGAATGAATCGATAATGACCCTTTGCCTGATTTTTGTGGTTCAATGAACAGCCGATATGTTCTATTTTTTTTCATAGTTTTTGTTTGTTTATGCATCCTATTGTTTCACATTTTAGGAAAAGCGAAAATTTTGTATCTTTCTGCTCGCATATTCGTCTTCATCTTCCCAATTTTCTTTTATCATTATGTCTGTGATTATCGTGGGATCAATTTCTTGCGTCTTTTTGTTTCATTTTTTATTTGGTTGATATGAGTTTTCTAGACTTGTTTTTTTGGAACATACATCAAAAAATTTCTTCTCAGACGGAAGAACAGCAATGCTGGAAAAACAGTTTTTTTTTTTAATTTTTCTTGAAACAATGATGATTATTTCTTTGTGTCCTAAATTAATTTCATTTGGGTTTTTTCTATTTATTTGATTTGCTTTCCCTTTTACTCTCTTGTCAATATTTGCATTGTCTAATGAAAATATTTAAATTTCTTCATAAATTATGACAATGTTTTATATGTCACTACAATAATTTTCATTTCTAAAAACTTTGAATTAGATTTTATATTCTTCAATCATCAGGTGGAGATTTTGAGGAACTCATGAGTGTTCTCTACAGTGATATTCAAAGCTTTGCAGGGGCAAAACAACAACTACGAATGTGCAGGCCTTTGGTGATAATATCGTTCAATTTCATGGGTGCTGTCGAGATTATTTTAGCAAACAAAGTGGTAAGAATAAGTCTTTAGTGATTTCTCCGACTGCGTGTGATGCACATGGCAAGTGTTTAAAAGACATAATAAAAAGATGATGTGAGTTGATAACGAGTCAAAATATAAAATTTTAATTGACGAAATTTAAAATTTGAAGGATAAGGTATGAAACTCTCATACATGAGGGTTCAAAGTGATATTTATCCAAAACAAAATCGTGGCAAAAGAACACGGCGTCAAACCTTTACCAAAAACTATTGGCCACGGTTATCTGTCACCCACAATATATAAGCCACCTCCGCGACGCGGAAATAAATTTTATTACCGCACAATCCTCTTCGTAAATCGAGGATCTCCTTCCCGAATTCGATATCCTAGGGTTTCTTATTCCCCCTTCTGACGCTATTTTTCGTTCGGAAAAGGGTCGCGTTCCTCGTCCCCACTGTTGAAGAAGATAGTATCCTTCTCCTCGTTTTACAATGATGCAGCAGCCAGGTCCCGGTATGGTTCCATCGTCACAGATGCCTCCTATGTCGTCCGATCACTTTGCTCAACAGTACCAACAACACCAGCAGTGGATGATGAATCAGCCGCAACTGCAAACCCCTCCCCAGCCGATTCCGCCTCCAGCTGGGTGGACCCCGCAGGCTGTAGCTCCGCCCATGCAAGCGCAGGGCCACCAGTACCCAGGGGACGCTAACGCTGGATCTAGCGAGGTTAGATCGCTCTGGATCGGAGACTTGCAACAGTGGATGGATGAAAACTATATCATTAACTGCTTCTCTCACACTGGCGAGGTAAGTTGATTTCGTATAACCTCTTTTATCTGCGTGTAATCGATTATTGCGTTTCTGGCAAACAAAAGGGAAGATACAAATATTGGTGGTGTATTTCATTAGTATGTGGTGAAAGCTATTGTTTTTTTGTCGTGGTAAGCTGATACTTGATATGTGTAATTTAAGTTTTTTTTTTTTGGTTTTAAGTGTAACAATATTTCTTCTTGTTTAAGTTTCATCTCTGTTCTTCTGTTCGAATTAAATGAGGCACCTAAAAGATGTTATCTTATGTGGATACCTTTCATTTATCATTTATGATTCTTTTCGGTCTTTTCTGTAATAGGATTTTGAAACTTCTCTTTTCGTTTCACTTTAAGGTATTAATGGTATCAGACTTGAGATGATCTCCCTTATTTAGGTCATAGAAAATAGTTTGTCCGGCTGTCAATTTTAATGTGACTGAGTCTTTTGGCAAGTGTAGCTATACTACGGTTTTATTTTCTTCACTCATGTTTGTGTTTGATCACAGGTTGTTTCTGTCAAGGTGATTCGTAATAGGATGACAGGCATGCCTGAGGGATATGGTTTTGTTGAGTTTGTAAGTCATGCTGCTGCTGAGAAAGTTTTACAAAATTACAATGGCTCACTAATGCCGAATAGTGAACAGAATTTTCGATTGAATTGGGCTACCCTTGGTGCTGGCGAGAAACGACAAGATGACGGTCCTGACTTTACAATTTTTGTAGGAGATTTGGCAGCTGATGTTAATGATTACACACTTCAAGAAACATTTAGAGCAGTGTACCATTCTGTGAAAGGTGCAAAAGTTGTCACTGATAGAACCACAGGACGTTCTAAAGGTTATGGTTTTGTTAGGTTTAGTGATGAAAATGAACAAATGCGTGCCATGACGGAAATGAATGGTATCTATTGTTCTTCGAGACCCATGCGTGTTGGACCTGCTGCTACCAAGAAATCTGTTGGAGGATCACAATACCAGAATGGTATGTTGCATTCAGGTTTTGCCCTGTTACTTTACTGTTATTATGTGAAAGTTATTTTTTGGATAATTGCTTGTTTTTGAATATTGAAATTATTTGTCATGTCATGTGTATATATTTGTTAACCATGGTCAGTGTCAGACTTTGAATTGAAGTGCCAAGTTGGTAGTGTTTTTCTTTATTTGGAGGTGAAATTAAAAAAAAAATTCCATCCATAATGAGATGTCCTTTCAGTAATGCGCTTGAAGATTGGCGGAATTTTCAGTCATTTCGTTCCAGTAATTACCTTTGTAAGCTTGGGCGCATTTAATTATGTTAAAACCTTCAAAAACTTACACGAAACTCATATTGTCTTAAAGCAGGACACCAAGAGGCTCTCATTTTGGGGGTCCTGGAACTGGTTTCTCAGCTGAAATGATTCCACTTAAATGCGTGGCCTCATTTTAGGTCAGTTATTTTGTTTAAGTCATAAGCTTCTCGGTTCATTTTCTTGTGGCATTTATTTGCTACATTCAAGAGTACTTTTCCAGTTCCATATTTACAAAGATTATTTGTCCAGCTTCCTTTTCGTCTTCGATATCAAGTTTGTTTAATTACTTCCAATGTTTTTATTTCTTTAAACACAGTCAATTCTGTTTTTATTGGGTTTCTTTCTTAATCAGCCACCTCGTCCAATTTTAATTGTTAAATTTCCATTCTTTTCCAATTTTTTGTCCATGTTGAATTATATTTTTAAGTGTCAAGTTCATTGGTGAGAGCACCTGTTTAGACAATTTTATGTAGACGTCGGTATCTGTGAGCAGCCGGATCATTGATTTGGTATTTTCTTGGTGTGAGCTAGCACTTATAGTTCACAAGAAGATATTTTTGATTAATGTCATAGCAAGTTAACCAACTTTAAGTAGCCTGCGACATATTGTGCATGAATAACATCTCTCGTCTTTGTCGTCCTCCCTTGTTTATATAGAAAATTTCCACTTTTGTTGCTCGCAGTGGAGGGTTTTTTTTTTTGGGTTGTGAGTTGGCGCTTGTAATTCATGAAAAGACATCTTTGATTAATGTCATAGCAAGTTAACCAACTGTAAGTAGCCTATGACATATTGTGCTCATGGTGCATTTTATTTTATCTTTTGTTTTCAGTTTTCATGGTTAAAAAACTCGTGTTTATTTATTTATTTTAACCTGCTTTTACATTCTTGGATTACGTATTGTCAATCACATCTGATGTGATAGTCAACTTTTGGAGATTTGACACATTCATGGATGCAACACGAGATTTATTGCTGTGCTATAGAAGTATTGTAAACCAAAGATGATACTCTTCTAGAGGAGATGGTAATGGTATTCACAAGAATGCCTGGTGGAGGATAAGGTGTACTTATCAGCGGATGTTCTATCTGATTGGTGAATATTTGTCTCTATTGTTTCTTCACACTGAGGCATTCATAAGAATGTCTGGTGCAGAATAGGGTGTACTTATCAGCAAATGTTCTTTCTGATTGGTGAATGTTTCTCTCTCTTGCTTCTTCAGAGAGTGAGGCATTGCAGATATAAAGTTTCATGTAGTTTTTTAAATCATCACTTTCTTGTTGTAGCTGCGATTGGTCATATAATGGTTTCAGTATATTCTCACAGCTAGTTTCCATTTGGTCATTGACTCAGACTGAACCATCATCCACTGTGCTGTACAATACCAGCAAGGTCGCCATTTGATGAGAGAATAATAATGTTAAAGCTACAGTACTATGCTTTAACCAAATGTTATTTGGGGATAAATTATATATTCAATCTCACTTCTTTTACGCAGTCGTGTCTTCTAAATAGTTTGTGATGATTTATTATTTGCAGTGAGTTACCAGAACACTCCAGGAAATCCTGGGGAAAATGATCCAAATAATACAACTGTGAGTGTTCTATTTTGTCCTTTATATTTAATTTGTTTGTGGATATGTCTCTTACAATGTGGAGTGCAGATATTTGTTGGGGGATTGGACTCCAGTGTTACAGATGATGTGTTGAGACAAGTTTTTAGCCAATTTGGGGAGCTGGTTCATGTGAAAATACCCTTGGGAAAACGGTGTGGCTTTGTTCAGTTTGCTAACAGGTAGGTCTTGAGGAACCCATTTGAAGTCTTCCTCTGCTCTCTTTTTGAAATAATAGTAATTCATGGATTTATTTTTTCTTTTCCTTCCTTTGTTCATGTTTAGAATGAGTGCGGAGCAAGCATTATCAATGTTGAATGGAACTCAACTAGGTGGACAAAGTATTCGTCTTTCATGGGGCCGGAGTCCTTCCAACAAGCAACAGGTTCTTTCTTTCATGACAATCTACTGTAACTAAACTGACCTTTTTCAGTAGGTTAATATAGTATTATTGAGTAGCCAAAATTGGCTTAAACGTTGTGAATTGTATTGGAACTTACAGGAAGATCAGTCTCAGTGGAATGTTAGTGGGTATTATGGGTATGGACAAGGATACGACACGTATGGATATACTCAAAATCCCCAAGAGGCTCCTAGTATGTATTATGGAGGGTACCCTGGCTATGGTAATTATCAGCAGCCAGGTTCTTATCAACAGCCACATCAGGTAAATGCTCCGATGTGTTTTAGCTAATTTATCTTCGCTACTTTTAAAAATTCTATACTTTTATTGTGAAATTGACACAATGGTACTAGGGCTTTAAAATTTTGTTTTTTTTTTGTGCAGTGAAGTATGGTTTTAAGTGTTTCAGTATTTCGGTGGCTGGTTTTATGCTTTTTATGGGCATTTCAAAGCAGTAAGTTTAAAATGTCTAGTTCTTGGCCTTTCTTTTTTAATGTTTTTTAGGAATATCTGTTTTTTGAGTTTTTATTTGATGGGTTGAAATGTGCACTGCAAGTAGAGAAATTGCAGTTTAAACTCTTGTTGTTTGTGGCACTTGCTATTCTACCTTTTAAACATTTCCATTTGTCTCCATTATGGCTTTTGTCAGTCGCTGTTTTTCAGGATGAATATTGACTGTGGTTTGTTTCAACATGATGGCCTTATTAAGTTTTGCCTTCAATAAGAATTTCACATGTTTCCAGGGTTCTTTTGTTGTTGCACTTATTCTGGTATCAACAATTTATAGCATCGTTGCTTTTTGACAACGCTTATTTACTTGAATGATCAGAAAATGAACCTAAAGATGATGTTTTAGATTGGATTTTAAATTTTAATTTTACATTCTAAATTTGCATCATTACATGACGATTATGTGTTATTTGTTCATTGATTAATGTAATTTATTATTTTAAAAAATTTACATCATCATAAGACAATAATTCTATTCATAAATAAATGACACTGGCAAGATAGAGGGCATTATCTTTTTATATTATGCCAAGTCCAGTAGACTGTTGGTAGGCCTTGAGCAAAATAGGTAAAATCATTGATTGATTTTCAGCAGATAAATACATTGTCGAACAGTCTTGTTCTAATACTCGAATCCTTTTGGGATCAACGTTCGCACTAAAATCAAATATACGAACAAATCAGGCCAGGGCTTGAAGAAAACAAGCACAGCCCGCGCTCTTTGAATAAATTTTCCTTAAAGAGAATTAGAAAGTGACATTATTAGTTAATTTAGCATAATTTCTCAATCGTCGATTGGAAAATACAATAACGAAGCTTCTTAATGTTTCAAATTGTTATTTATTTCTATTTGTTTTAATATTACTATTTAGAGAGAATAATTTAGACCATGATAGTTGAAATTAGTCGGATCTTAAATTATTTTGTAAACAAATTTAACATCTTTAGATATTATTATATTAATAATTTAGATTGCCTCTTAATTTGATCTCTAAATTTAGTTAGAAATTGCCTTAAAGATTTGAAATCTTCGTAAAACATGGTATGTAAATATTGAATTAAATAGATAAATTGATGATATTGTCTAAAAGTTGGATGTTTAATTTGTCAAAAAATTTTAAGATTTAATTTGTAAATGACAACAAAATGTTAGAATCTAAATTGTACGTAATTTTCAACTACAAGTAAAATTATGAATATTTTTTTTTTCACTTTTGTTTATTTCTAAAATTTTGTCAACAAATAATCAATTCTTCAATGAAAGTTTGATTACAATTTATTAAAAGTTGGATTAGAATTGAAATTGATGAAATAGCTAACTCACAAATGAGTTCCCTAGTAGAAATTAGAATATATGCGACTATATTAGAATATTAATATATCTTAAATTTTCTATGTTATGCTCTCATGAAAACATAATAGAAATAGTCTAAAAAGTAACCTCCTAAGAAACTTGTGATAGGTTGAGTTTTAAGTCAAATTAGATAATTTTATCATGACAATGTTGTCACTTTTGCAATAAAACTCGAGTAAATTGAATCCTGCCCATCTCCGAATCTGTGTTTATCCAGAGAGAGGGAGAATTTGATCTGCACAGGACGGCTACTAAGAGCCGGAAGAAGGTGATGGCTTGCATCTACGGTGACAGTTCGGCTTTGCCATTTACCACTATGTGCATCATTGGTCTTCCAGTTGAGGTTGTTGTTAAGGATGGCTCCGTCTACTCGAGTATTTTCCAAACTGTAGGGTATGTCGTTTAACGATATGATAAATTATTTGTGAATTTATTGAGTGTGGTTTATTGTTTTCGTGAATCGAATTATCGTCCAGTCTCATTGATCCTCGTTGGGATGAGTTCGATCAGACTCCAGTAATTTGGAGCAATAGAACGGCATTAGTTCTGAATAAATATAACTTACAAAATCATACAGTATCAAATGGCCTATTAAATTGCAATTTAATGATTTAAATATAAGTGATGTCTTTTCGTAAAGGCTACTAACTACGTCAGGAAGTTTGGCGCATCATTCTCCAAAAATAAATATCAGACACAGACACAGACACTACCTCACTTTCCATATCTAACTTTGAATGTATATATAACCCACACCCTACTCATAATATCTTAAAGAGCAGAGTCCGAGTCAAAATGGGTAAGAGACTGCACAAGTGGTAGCAAGAAAACTGAAGGACCGCAGCAAAGTGTTGTCCTTAAAAAGCTTGAAATAGCATAATTGAAAGCTCAAGATTTGATTTACTGAGCCAGTTTCCTCCCATTTTTGTTCTTCCTATTCGTCGACTTCCATTCCAAGAACGGGGGTTATCACGTCAGCTCGTGGTTCGTCACTTCCTACTCAAATAAAGTCTATTAACCCCAAACTGAAATTAAAGAGTCGGGAGTTTCATAAAGTTCAGTTTAATCCAATTTTACCTGCAGAAGCTCACTCATTCTGTTGGCTTTATTGTTCTCCAGAGGTTCAGGAAAATATTCTGTATTGGCCGGAGGGTCAGGCTGTACGGCTCGCAGAGGCTCAATTATCAGAGGCTGAGCTGCATTATTATTAGTCTCCTCCTCTAGGCTATTGTTAGCAAACTGGTTAAACTCTATCTGGGTCTCTTCTAATGGGGAAGGGTGAATTCTCTTGATGACCTCAGTTACCAGGTTCTCAAAAGGCAAACCGGGGAATTTTGTTGATTTGGCTTCCACGTCATCCAAACTCCCAGACGGGGGTTCATTAGAAGGATCGTATTCAAAATAAATACCTTCTGTATCCACCCGATGGCCAATTTGAGATTGGGAGGAAAGAGCTTCTTTGTCAACAGCCGCAGCAACTGGTATTGATTCATTTGATGGAATTGAAGCTTCAGGAACTTGTTTGCCTTTAGAGGTTGCAACATATGATGATTCTCTAGAAACTGGAGCTCCCTTTACTAAATTAGAAGGCTGAAGTATTACAGGCACCACATTACCCCTCGAGAGTACTGGATGAGAAGTTTGGGAAGCCAATGGAGAAATCTGTTTTCCTGTTCCAGAGATATAACTAGAAGAATGAGAAGCGGGTCTAGATGTCTGCTTTGTTTCAAATGCTTCATTAAATGAAAAAGTTCCATTTCCAGTCCTAGACTTAAACTCTCGACCATTTGCTTGAATGGGAATTTCATCTCTTCTAATCATTTGAACATCCGGGGCCACATCATTCACTGCTGAAACAGGTACGTAATGGCCAGGCTCGAAGACTACACCTCTCAAAGTGGTCCCAGAGTTGCCGACCCTAACACAAAGCAAATATCCAGCATCAAAGACTGCCTCAATGACACCTGATACTACCTGACCAAGCATCAGATCAGAGCCACTCTCACCTCGATTTACTTGACGCCGATGATGTTCATTTTCCCATTCATATCCTGCTGGAATACGAGTAATATCCCTGTGCTTTACATTCATATTTTTTTCACCACTGACATTTTCTTCAAAATTGAGTCTAGGATATTTCCGTGGACGACCGCGCCCACGCTTCTCGGGGGGATCTGCCGACAGAGACATGGGTGTGGGTGTATTTACAGGATCAGAGTGACTCATCTTCACCAACTGCGTCAAAATTCTGCCTTTATCACATGTACTTTATATTCTTTAGACCCCGCAACTAATACAATAAGTTCATAGCACTGAATCCACGTTGAAATTTCGTATAAAACAATAATTACAAGAGTGCGAGCTTAATATAAAAGGCTCAAAGCTTGACTTTAAACTCGATGAACAACCAATTACTCTAACCCCACCCGAAACAAGAAACGAAGATTTTCGAATAATCACAAAATACACTTCCAGCTTTCTATCATAAAAAATAAATAAATTTACTAAGCTTGTTCAAATCCACCAAAAGAAGCAAATATTTCATTGTTTGTTAGGAAATGAAGCAAACACGCATCATTGCACTTAAAGTCAAACAATCCAATGCAATAATACTTAATGTCCTACAGGGGACTCAAAATAGAATCACGAATACTGTAAGTTAATGCCTGAGGTGCTCATTAGGTGGTCATTTATATGCAATTGAGTCGTGTCTCAATATCCCACGAAATTTTCCTAATAATTTGGTCATGTCATTCTAAACCAGACAATAAGGTAGAAATGATATAAATGACCTTAACCTAATCAGGTTACAATCTATATCCCCACCTCGGATGAATTATTCAATAGACCAAGTTTAGAAACTAAAAATAGTCAAGTATAGTGCCAGTCAATGCATGAAAAATAACCACCATCAGCAAAGGCTGCACAATTAGCTGCATAGAAAATAGTACAAAAAAAACATAGGATCCAAGAAAGACAACATTATCCCGTAATAGCTACATCCCAGTATCCCGTAATAGCCCTACATCATCTACGCCCCCACCTTTCCTTGCAGCAGCCGACCTAAAAGTTCCCTTGTTGAAACATTTTGGCTAAAATGAGAAAAAAAATTTCAACTAAGCACCCTATATATTCCAGTCCTCTAGAGAAAAAAAATGGTAGGGCTTGAGCCAATAAAACAGCAAAATCAAAAACAAAAATGCGAGCCCAACAACAAAAGCGAACCATTACCTTTAGTTGCAGATCTGCCACGCTAGAAATTATCAACCAGAAAGCAAACGGCGGAGCATAATTACTGGTTTCGAATTTTGAGAGCTTGAAATAGAAGAAGATGATGGCGGAAATTTTCCTATAAAACGTTAGTTTCGTCCTCTGTGGCGGACTGTGCGAGGTGCGAAAAATTACAAAAATAAATAAATACATAATATGAAGTTTATAATATTCTTCATTTTTCATTTATAAAAAAGGGTTAATTAAATTTTAACATTTTACCCTGAGTTTAGTAGAAGTTCAAAAAAATTTTCCAATTACTTTTATCTTAAAGAAAATTTTAAATTATAAAAAATAAATAAAAAAATTCATGGCGGGGTATTCACTCTCCATTGACTTTTCGTTCTTAATTTTATACTTCACTAATGATTTATTTTTGGATTAGCAATTGTTGATATTGGATTATCAATTGTTGATATTTGTTGTGTAAGCTACTGTATTTTTTGTATAAACTTTGAATATGCAAAACTATAGGGGAATAGAAGCTACTGTATTTTTTGTAAACTTTGAATCTGTATAAACGTCTTCTTCTTAATTTTTATTAGAGCTGCATTCTGTCTATAGAATGAGATTATAGAAAATTGCTTGATTGATAGAAAATTATTTTTTAGTTGTTTAATCTTTTAGTTGTTTAATTTTTCTGTTTGTTGTATCTAAATTCTGTTTGTTAATTGTTTAGCCTTTTAGGTTGTCTTGAGTCCTTTAGGTTTTTTAGGTTATTGTGTTGTCTAAATTCTATTTTGTTTTCTGTTTTGGTTGGTTCTTTTAAGGTAATTGGTTTAGGAATATGTTTAGGTAAATAAATCTATCATGTTGTAGCTCTTATTTGGATAAAATCAACTCTAAATTGATTGAACCGAAAATTGAGAAATTTTTGGATTCATATTATGTTGCTACGTGTTTTTGTTGAAATTCTGTGTTTCCTATTTTGTTTAGTCTTTAGGTTGCTCCTATTTGTATTTTTAATTACTACAAACTGTTTTGCTTCATGAATTTGGGATTAGCATTTAAAAATTGTATATTTTGTTATATTTTTCCAAAATGCCTAGAAGCTGTTTGTGAAAATACCCAAGTGAAGCTGAGAAATTTTTTTTTATTGTGTTTTGTTTCTAATTTTTGAATTTTCATAACTTTTTACTTGTAATTAAAATAGCAGCATGTTTAGGACAAATTTGTGGATATTTTTTATTATGTTTGCTGCATTAAATTGTTTTGAATCCTTTGCAAATATAAGTGTCGATGCATGACCATTTGTAGCTTGAACAAATTGTTTTAATTGTTGCTGAATCTTGAGTTTAAATGTAAGGTGATTAATATGTTGATCTGTAATCTGTTTATTATTTTTTACTCCACAGTAGTATTAAGGATGAATAGTGAAAGTTTTCAGGTCGAATCGAAAAGAACTAAATCTTTAGCTTGGATTCACTTTAAAAGGATACCAAACACAGATTCAGCAAAATGTAAATATTGTGGACAGATTTATGCAGCACATCCAACAAAAAATGAAACTTCAAGTTTAGTAAAGCATATTAAAATATGCAAAAAGTTTCCGCAAAATATAGACAAGAGGCAAAAAAACTTTATCCTTTAAAGCTAATGAGAGCAAAAATGATGATATGTCTATATTTACTGTAATGGCTGCTAGAGAATTCTTGGCAAAGATAATTTATCTTGGATGAATTGCTATTGAAAGTGGTAGAAGGAATTGGTTTTAGGACATTTTGTCTGTATCTCAATCCCAAGTTTATCTTGCCATCTAGGAGAACAGTAATAAAAGATATTCGCAACATATTTAACAAAGAAAGAACCAAGTTGAAGGAGTATTTTTTTATAACATCACAAAGGGTATGTTTGACAACCGACACATGGACCTCTATTCAAAAATTGAAATACATGGTACTGACATGTCATTATGTTGATGAAGAGTGGTGTGTACAGAAAAATATATTGAATTTTTGTTTGATATTGAATCATAAAGGTGAATCTATTGGTAAGGAAGTCGAAAAATGTTTACTTGGTTGGGAGATTGAAAATGTTACAACCATTACCGTCGACAATGCTTCTTCCAACGATGTTGTCATTTCCTATTTGATCAAAACAGTTCGAAATTGGAAGATGTTGATTTTGAATGGTGTTCATATGCACGTAAGATGTTTTGCACATATTTTCAATTTGATCATTTCTGATGATTTGAAAGGACATTAAGAATTCATAGCAAGAGTAAGAAAAATTATTAAGTATGTTAGGTCTTCTCTAGGAAGATTGCAACAGTTTAAAGTCTGTGTTGATGTAATGAAAATTACATGTAAATGTAATTTGTCGCTCGATGTGCCTACTCGTTGGAACTCAACGTACTTGATGTTGGCAAGCGCTGAGAAGTATGAAGCGGCGTTTGAAAAACTAGCAGAGAATGAAAACTCTTTCTTACAAAAAATGAGAGTGGAAGGTCCACCCACATATGAAGATTGGTCATGCATTCGAGAATACATAAAAATTTTAGAGAGAGATTTTATACTATGCCACTTAATGTTTCTGCTTCTTTGCATGTTACAACGAATTTGTACTTCGGTAAAGTCTGTAATTGCTATTGACAAATATGGTAATAACGATAGTTCAACGCTAAGAAGAATGGCTAATGAGATGCAAAAGAAGTTTGATAAATATTGGGGATCTTTTGAAAAAATAAATATGCTTCTATATGTTGGTATTGTTGTTGAGCCAAGTTGTAAGATAAAATTTTTACGACATTGTTTAACTATTTTATTTGACAGTGAAAGAGTTGGACAATATATAAATCAGGTAGATGATGTAATTAGAAAGTTGTATATCGAATATAAAGGTGATACAATCAATAAAGATCAGACTCCAAGTGACATCAATAATGAACGAAGGTCGTCAAAGTGTATGAGTGTTTTGGCGCAAACTCGTTCAACCGAAGTGTATTCGATGTTTTATGGGGTTGGCAATTATTCGGAGATAAGTGATGAAGCTAATGTGTCAGAGATTGATCTATATTTGTCCACAAAATTAGAGAATTTTTCAGAAAGTTCTGACATTTCATTTTGGTGGAAGAGAAACTTCAATAAGTATCGAGTTTTAAGTGCAATTGCGAAAGATGTATTGATAATTTCAATTTCTACTATAGCGTCAGAATCTGCTTTTAGTTGTAGTGATCGTGTTCTTGATACTTTTCGTAGTTATTTAAGCTTCCAAAGTGTTGAAGCTCTTATATATTCTCAGAGTTGGCTCAAAACATTCAATTCTTTTAAGATTTTTGCAAACATTTGTGATAATTTCAAAGATAGTACTAGCACACCCATACAAGAAGGTTCAAATATTTTTTTATTTATTTATTTTACATGTTTATCTCTATTATCTACTGATTAATTAATGCATTCAATATTTTATTTTGCAGATTCCAGTGAACCTACTGATGAAAATTTTATAGAAATAGAAGATGACATATCGATGATTTGATATTTTTGGCATTGACTTCATTTTCAATTTACAATTTAGTTAACTATTTAGTTACATTGAAATTGATTATTTAATTGGATTCTGATTTGCTATTTAGTTTGGATGTTGAATTTAGTTTATCATATTTTATTTTAATCGTAAATAGTGGATATAAATTTATTTTATTTAATTTTGGATGTTAAATCGTAGATATTTTAATCGATGATTTGATATTTTTGGTATCGACTTCATTTTCATGGTTTGAAAATTGAAAGTTAGATTGTGATCGACTATTTAGTTTATATTTAGTTTGAACTTTGAATGGTTTGGACTTTTAATGTTGAATTTAGTTAATCGTAGATAGTGTAATTATGTTTATTAGATTTAATTTTGGATATTGAATTGTTAAATTAAGTTTATTAAATTTAAGTTTATTAGTTTATTAGGTTGATTATATTTTTCCTTCCGGTTAGAATCAAAATCGGTAAGTTTTACTTTATTATTTAATTTTATGTAAAAAAAATTATAGTGGGAGAAATCAGGATCGAATCGAAATTTTCGGTCCGGTCCTGGTCTGGTCCCGGTCATCCCGACACCGGTTCTGGGATTTGGAAAAAAAATTCCGAATCTTTGGTCTGACCTCGGGACTGGACCAAACTGGCCCATGCCTAGTCTTACCTACCAGGAATTTTTTTGTTCGTTTTTTATAGTTTAAGGATTTTTTTTTAGGATAAACGTACTGTGAGGTTTTTTTTCAATTTTGACCATACTCGAAGGGTTAAAATGCATTTAACCCTATAAAAAATTAAAAATAAATAAATAAACTTAAATTTTTAGAATTAGATGTTGTGATATTATATCGACATTGTACTCTAATTTTATGTTCTTGCTTAATATTTACTTAGTTAGTATAAATAATATATTATTTTACGTAAAATTTTAAAAAAATTTCGATCGCTCAAACTAGAAATATCTTTTTTTGGATAAAAACATAAATTACTCGATCTATTTTCCTGTTGCTCATGATATATTTAATAATTGGGGTGCTTGTTTCAAATACGTATCTCATTTTTACATAGAATGGTTATAAAAATTTATGAAAAGCGACTGACTGTATTGTTTGTGTCGACTAATATTTAGCTAATAAGTCCATGAATATTGAGGTTCGACGAAGCAGTTGTTCTAATTTATTACAATGAAGAATTGAAAAAAATTCTCGAACAGAAAGAAAAGAAATCAATTAGTTATTCATCAAATATTTTTTTCTATTCAATGACTATAATTAAACGAAGATACGTGACTCAGATATTATAAAAAAGGTATATTATGCTCTATTTTAAAATGTACATTGTAAGATTTAAATGTATTTACGTTAATAAGAGATTATTGACCAAATTAAACGCAGATAGAATTGGTTTGAAACCTTGATTTAAAAGGTAAGAGGTAGAATTAAAGTTTAAACACTTAATTTTTTTTAACGTAGAAAAATATAATACATGACATAATAAGCATTATTTTTTAAGTAATGTTAAGATTACTAGGGTTTTCAATCACAAACGCTACTTAATAATTTCCTTAACGTAAATAAATTAATCACGGCATGAATTAGTTTCTATCTTAATTGATGATATGATCGTGTCATAATCTTAATCTCAGACATTATTTGTTTTAAGGTTTATATATATATATAATTTTTATAAGAATAATGTTACGTGTAATTTTTAAAAAAATTTATTAACATGTCAAATAATAATTAAAGTATTAATGTAATAAATTATAAACAAAAACAAGAATGTCTTCCATATGTGTATATATTAATATTTGATTTTAGTTTCATTAATTTAAATAATTTTATAGAAAAATATCATCATATTTAAACATAAGTAATTAATAGAATTTAAATTTAATTTTTAAATTGAAATTAAATACTATAACTTATCAAATATCATGACTCCTACTTAGCCAAGAAGAAGTATTATTATTAGTGAACAATAATTTTCATACATACATTTTGCGGCCCGATGCTCGATTTATCTTTTGTTTCATGCAAATGCAAGTGAAGATGTATCGATTTGAATATGTACTACTATTAGCCAAAATTATTATTGCTCGAGAGGCTTTTGAGAGTCGGGAAGGTGTTTGACGTATAAATCATGAATTGTCACAATGTAATCATCGATTTTTTCGAGAGTCCAATTATCAGTTCTAATCGGAGGAAGATACTTCACGAATAGAGGGGTTGGTCGTATGTGTAGGCTGCCCTTCCTCCACGCTCGATGGGTTCCGGTTAGTATCATCGGAACTATTGGCAAGCCGGCTTGTAATGCCAAATGAATAAAGCCCTATAAACGAAAACCAATCATGAACATATGAATCGAACTATACTAATATTCAAATGAGGAGGTTACATGCTAGCTCTTGAACTAAGCGGCGAAGATAGATAAGTCATGGTTCTTTTTTAAGACAAATAACTTCTTCCATTTAAACGTGTTAATAATTAAATTTTTTATTTTACTTTTTAAGGTTATATTCAAAGAAATTACATTGTTGTCTCACAATTATCTCTGCAGATCGATTTTCAAAGACAACAACTCTTTTGATAGAATAATTTTAACGACTTTAAGAGGAAAAACAAGTTGAAAATCTCATCATATAAGTCGATTTTGGCAATGATACCGAGAGCTAGAAGCCGATTTCCTAAACAATTGTTGTCTCTTTGAAAATCATCATACATAGAAGATCATGTGATAAAAACTTGACTTTTTTAGGGCGACAATCCTAACAATGAGAACACATCCACGATCATGGTGACATGCCTAGAAAAAAATACAAAGAGTTACTTGTTCTTTACCCCTAAACTAATGTTTAAAATCAACAGTCAAACATTGAAGAATGTAGTTACCTTTTTGAAGGGTAATAAACGTCCATTTTTGGACCTGGTGCCTTCCGGAAAAATGACCAAAGACAAGTTATTTTTAACTACGGCTCGAACCACCTAATATTCGAAGAATCGCATAGGTCATCATAGAATACAATAGTCCTAAGGAGAAGTATAAAATATCGAGAAGCAAAATTAGTACCTCTTTCATAGATTCAACGGCCGATGTCGTATTGGATCGATCGATACGAAGATGGTTTGCAAGTAAGTAGAGTTGTCCAAATAAAGGGTACCAAATGATCTACTTCAAAACAAATTCTTCCATCACTATCAAAGCTTTTCAAATCACTAATCCATTAATCTTCTAAGAGAAATGGAAAATGGAAGTGAAGATTTTGTGTCAAAATGATCGATAAAATAAGTCGCGAAAGAATCAAATCGAGTCCGAGATATCGACAATAACATATAAAAAATGTCGTCATAAAAGAAAAAGATACCTCTTTTTTGGCAATTCCAACAGTTCCAGTTGGTGTGAGCCACATTATAAGAAAAATATCCAAAGGCGAGGCATGGTTGCAGATATAAACAGCCCTCTCGTTAGAAAACTCAGCTCCTTCAATCTTGATTGGATTACCCAGAATCCACATCTGCAGTAATGGCGGCCAAATATTAATCATCTTCAATCAACCATCTAAAGAAAGGGTTGATTTATGGGCCATTACAGCACCTAAAAAAGCTCACCAGCAATCTACCAGTAACATGGCCGTAAACATTCCCCTGCCGAATCCGCCGGTCCGGCCATGGAAGAAGCACAAGCATGATCAACGCCCAAAGAGATGTCGTGAACATCATCGCAAGGAAACATGTGACAATTCGAATGTAAGAAATCAAAACTAAGCCCCATCCATCACGGTCGGCGTTAAGATCCTGCTTCGCCCTCAATCGAACCCCTTCCATGGAGGATTTTGTTGAGGTTGTGTCTATTACGCTGGTTTCAGAGCCCAGATTGAAGTAGCTGTATAGTCTTCGATTTCTCACGAACGAACCTGCTTCGGCGCTCTCCATTTGTCGATAATGGTCAAATTCTTCCCAGGCTGCGATAAAAACGAAGCAGACAGGATTTGCAGAGGAGATAAATAGAGAGAACAATTGAAATTCTCAGATTAATCGAGATTAAGGTAGAAGAGACATTGAGGAACGCCAGTAAATTACATTGACTTTCGCCTTTCTTGGTAGCTAAACTAGTTATAGAATAACATCTACAAATATTTAAATCTTCAGACCAGTTTCTTCAGTTTTCTAAGAAGCCGAACAACGAAAAACATATATTATTCCGAACACAGCATTGAAGCTTTAAAGTCATAGATAAGAAACCAAATAAAGATTAACGAATGCTTCAATGGAAACGTCAGATTTCCAAGAAACAGAACTAAAAGGATTAAACCGACAACCTTAAACTCTCCTCTATTTGCCAAGAAAACGAATTTCTCTTCCTTAAACTCTTCTTTTTCTCGCTTTTTCCCTGGTTTTCTACAAGTTTCTAGGCAGCCAAACGAGCCCAGGAAAATTTTTCAGGACAGTGACCCACCAAACATTCTTACCAAATCACGACTCCGCTTCCACCAAATTCCCGAACAACTCCAGACGCAACCCACAAATTTAAATGAAAATGTGACCAACAAATTCGTAGAAGGCAAATATTTTGGGAGTAGAAGATAATGAAAAGGCCAGTTCAAGTCTCCAAGACGACCAAGTTACTCTTGTGGCGCTCAGGCCGAGAAACATATAAAAAGAGACAGCCTCGATGTTATTTACGGTTTTGCCACTAGCGCCGTCTCCACGTCCCCTCACATCGAGATGGATGTGTAAAAATCTTTCCCTGTTTTTAATTTGCACAAACAATGATGTGACAATCCCAATTTATATTCTAAGTGTAAAGTTTTCACTGATGATTACAAATAAATAAAGTGTATTTTAGTGTGATTTAATATAATCAGTAATTTAATAAGTCACCAACCATATGATTGATTAGTTAATAAAAATAATAAAATATATACATTTATGTGTTAATAAATTAATAAAATGTTGCTTTTAGAAGAGAGACGTGGACTATGAAAGCTTATATGTGTCAAAGAAAGAAGCGACGGCTTATGATGTGGTAGAGGATTTCTCAAGTGTCCTTTGGTTGGCCTTTTTTTCTCTTGGGTAGGTTGGAAATTAATGCAACATAATAGGTCAACCATTGAAGTGATCACTTCTTATTTCTATATGTCAAGTAAGTGGGTCATATGGACGTGGATTGTTGCTTTGGGAACTACTTTAATTTCTAATTTTTTTTTCTAAATATTAAGAAAAAAAAAAAAATCGTGTGTGACAACATGTGAAGACAATAAAAGACCAGTGAAGGTCCAACCCACCAGTAGGAGTGCACAATCTCATATTTATTGAAAGAATGTAAAATACATAATTTATAAGTAAAATTTTTTTTTTTATATAATGTAATACGTTTTAAGTTAACATGGATAATAAATTCATGTAGACTCGAACTAAGAATAGATAATATTATTCTTGAATCACGAGAGACGTTACAATGTATATAATTGTTCTCTCTTTAATTTATTAAAATATATTCATAGTCGAATTATGTGTTAAACTTTTGAGTAATGTTTCAATTTCTATGAACAAGTACAAAAAATATGTGCATAATTAGAATCCATACATTAATTATATGGAGCTCACCTATCAATTTAGAATCTATATTATACAGGTGTCAAACGAGCATAGAACCCTAAATTTGACAAACATAACAAGTTTGACGAGTCGCTTAAATGAATATATATGCATTAAAGAGTAATAATTTTTTTAAACCAAAATAAAAATCTAATTATTTATCCATGATTTGCTCTTTAAAGAGTGGGAGCTCAAGATATTGGAAGAAACCTTAAAACGACGACGTTTCTTCGCTGACGATATGTGCGTGTGTGTACTGGTTCAAGTCATTTTTCTTCGGCAGGCAACGCAGATCTCTGAAAAACTCTTCTCTTTCTCGCTAAGTTGTCTCTCTACGTCTCCCATTTCGCACAAGGACGACAAGAATACGGTGTAATTGTGGTAGTTTCTTCTGTTAATGGCTGAATTTCACCCAAGATAACGATGACATTGGGGAAGGCTTACCTTCAGGCGACTGTCTTCCAAGTCTTTGAAAGCTCCATTGGACTCGAATCTTTACCGAATATTTAGTTCGCGGAAGGTTATAAGGTGGAGAATCAGAAATCCTGGGACTGTTAAGAGAATCTGAAATCCGGTTGGGAAGGGTGTTAGGCCCCATACTCCGCTGTTCAAGTGGAAAACTGATGATTGGAAGGATGAAAACGAGGATGATGAAAATGATGAGGCTGAAAACTGTGAGGAGAACGAGGAGAAACTGCTTCAGGATGATAGCCGGAGACATTCCGGTGAAGGAAGGAAAAGAAGAGAAACGGTGATCTCGGCGAGGAAGCTAGGTGCCTTCAGTTTCCGTAGGTAATACCCGCGGGAAAGAGATGTGGTCTTCGGCGGAGAGAAGGTCATTTAGGGTTTCAGGTACTGTCCTTACATTTTATTCTTATGAAGATCTTAAAATTTCTTCTGGATTTTGGTAATGGAATGTATGTACATGTTAGAGTTATCGATTCTTACTACGACGTTTAAAATTCGGAAGAACAAGTTTTTCGTTGTGCTTAGAATTGATTAGTTGCAACGCTAATTGTGAATGTGGGGAGGGGACTAGCCAAATATGGTTCAATGTTATATTTTCCATGGTTTTAGGCCAAAAAAGGTCATCGTTATATTCTTCTGTGTGGAATTTTGTAGAAAGTTCCAGGAATATCCTACATTCATTTCGTTTCCTACTTGGTTGGAATCTTGAGCTCGTCTGAGACATTAATGGGGCCACTTTATGTGTTTTGAATTTATTAATTACAGCCATGGATTAGTGTGAGAAAGTAATAACTATTGTCGATATTGCTGATCATTTTAACAGTGTTTAGTGGACTTTTGTTGTGGGTTTATTACTTTTCTATCCTACCTAGTGTCTTTTGGTCAGTGAGATCAAATTTGTTTTGTTTTTTATTCTGTCTTTTTTCTATCATGATCATATCAAAGACCCAATTCTCTGTCGATGCAACAAAGAAGTATCTTGTACGGATACAAGGGTTGTTTGGAGAGGCTTTATGGCAGATGCTGTGCGAAAAAATGGATTCTTATGCCAGGTATGACACATTCTTAGGATCAAATAATAATATGTTTTTATTCATGGGCTCATAGTACATAACAGGCTGACCATCACAGAAACCCACCCTCAATAGTTTTCTATCGATGGTTTTCTTTTTGGATATTATGCTTATGCAGTCAATTGAATCATCTTCATGAATGCAATTACCAATTTTGTTGCACTTGATACTCGAAAATCATAAAGAATGATCACACACTTTTAGTGACAGGGAAACTATTTTGAAATGAAAACAACAGTCAAAGATTTTTATATGCACTTCTAACAAAGAAAACGTTCATAGCCACATGCGTGAAGCAGTCTTTGGAAAGCCAGAAGAGGGCAAATAAAATCCAAAAAGCTGTTATCATTAGACGAAAAGCATAAATAAACTGTGATGATACTTTGTTTTCTAATTAGATCTTTGTATTATTATGATGCTGTAAGATTAACTAGAACTTAGTTTCACTTACTTACTTCTTGTAAATGGTTAAAGGAAATAAATAGTGGAAAGATTTCTTGTTTACTTTATGATAAGTCAGTTTTATATTGATAAATTGAGTCATTAAAATCGTGAGTTTTGCAAGTTTGAGAGTTATTAACGCCTTTTCGAGTGTTTTTTTTGTGTATTTTTAGATATTACACAGATTGAAATTAAAGTGCAATAAATTCAGCAGAGACGCAGTCTGAAGAGTGCAATTGCACTAAAAAGACAGAAGAATAGTGTAAAACAGTAGTTGAGCGCTAATGAGCTCTCTAAAGAGTCGTCGAAGGCAATAAACTAAGCTTTACTGCGCTATTGCAGTCAATAAACTAGATATGTAAACCCGAGTTTCAACTCAACTTCGTTCCCTCAAAGTGCAGTTGTGTTCGTGATTTTTTACACAGCACAGTTGTGCTCATTGGTTAACGAGGAAAAATTAGTGTTAGTGGGCCTTTTTAATGACAATATATAAATATGACACACTGAACGATGAGAGGATGCGAGAGACTCGAGAATTCTACAAAGAATAGAGACTTTGTCGTTCAATTGCTCAACAATTCATAGAGACAAGAGGGATTCGACGAGTTTTTATCTCTCTTTCTCTTATCTTTGATTTCGTTGAATTTTACACAGAATTTGATATGATTTTATTTGTTGATTTTCCTCATGCTATCATGACCTAATTTTCAGCTTTAATATCATGAGAAATCTAATTAAATTTTTATTTATTTCATTATATCGTTGTATATTAAGTTTCGTTGTTTTGATTGGTGCTTTCTGTTAATTTAATTATGTAGATAATGTTTAGATTAATCTTATCACGTGTAATATAAATTTAGAAAAAGAATTGTCTGTTAGATAAGAAGAAAATAAGAATGATCAACGAGTGGAAACCGGGAAGTTTGTGTAGGATAGGGAGGTACTTACATAGAACTTGAATTTAATTATTAATTGTTATTTTATTCCCGTAGAAATATAGTGAATTTAATAACTAAAGAAATTTCCAATCGACTATCGAGAGAGAGGCTTTTAGATAATTAGGTTTTTTAGTTAACTAACTCACACGGTTTGATTAATTAAAAAGGTAAGTTTAGGTGCATGGTAGAGAAATAATTATAGTTCTAGGTTTTAGTTAAATGAGGTTAATTCATTTTTAATTTATTACTTTTGTTTGTTTTATTAATTTAGTCATTAAAAATCTCAAATTTTGTGGTTAAATAAAAGTGAAGTGAAAATTAGTTGGTAATTAAGAATTTAGTTGAAATATTCCATATGGGTTCGACTTCCTGTTTATCATACATTACTTGTGTTAATAAGTACAGTTGCATGGTGTAAAATCACCAATACTTTATGACCACACTTGGAAAGTACAGGTGAGTAAGTAAAAGTAGTTGTATTCATTTTGTATTATTAATACCCATTTTATACTATACAGCGTAGACCTCAGTTTCTTATCTCTATGAACGAAGGAGCAACAAAGTGGGAGCCTGTCACTGTGAAAACATCAGATGAAGCACGCCAGATCAGATATGCAGCCAAATGAAGCTTCTTAGCCTCCAAGTAAGTACTGTTCAAGTGGTATCTGCACTGGAAACTGGATCAAATCTGGCTCGGTTGCGAATTAAGGAGGTAGAAAGTGAACATCTCTGAAAAAAGAAACTGGGGTTCTTCTTGAGGAAAGTAAGTGAAGAAAAAGCTGTGTGGCGGACCAGAGAGCATGAGAAAATCCGAGTCTTCATCGATGACATTAAAGCCGAGTTAAAGCAGGAGGAAACCAGAACACCAGATGTGAATGAAACCAGAGAGGCGCTAGCACTTGGAAAGGCTGCTGCTGCTATAGATATACACGAAATCAAAAACTTTTCTTATGAACCCCCAAACCGAGATGAAATCATCTCAATTTTTGAAGATGTTCATTTAGGAGAATCTCATAGGAGAAAAATCCATTCCGACAGTCCCAACATCAATATAATCAATGAGAATGGAAGTCGGAAACATCACAATAAATTTGTTGGTCCGAATGATGAGATAGACGATGAAAGTGGATGGGAAACTGTGAGCCATCTTTAGGATCAGGACTCTAGCAACTCACCATATGGGAGTGCGTCTTCTGTAAATAAGAATCATTGACGTATGTATCCGTTGAGATGCAACGAGTCAGAATAAAATCGAGGCGGAGAAACACCAATGAGTGAAGTCTGTTCAGTACAGAATAAGCAAGTGAAAACAGCATCATCCATCGCAAGGCTTTGGAAATCCTGCGCCAAAAATAGTGAAAGCTACAAAGTAATCTCAATGGAAGGTCTGGTTTCGAATCGAAGGATGTCCAATATGAGTATCGCGTCCCCAGATCAGGGTTCGGGTAAAGGCGACCATAGTCCGTCAAATTTAATGGCCAAATGGAGCTCTCCCGACTTAAGTAATGGGTACTTAACTCGAGGGAAGAAGGGAAGCATTACTCAAAGTGTACAAAAAGATAGCTTAAAGGCAAAGCTTTTGGAAGCGAGGATGGAAAGCCAGAAAGTCAAATTGCTCCATGCTCTTAATCACAAAATGTAGGCGTTGGAACAATGCCTGTGTTTCAAGATCGACGGCAAGCCAAAATCAAAAAGTTTCCTTTCTGATCAAACAAGGTACTATTTTCTTTCTTGAAACAAAATGAAAATCATCATTATTGTGGGGAAACATTCAATAGCTCTGATAATTCTTGTTGCACGAGTTTTGTATTCTTGGCATAGTTTAGTTTTGTGCTGATTGTGAAATGAAATACCAGTAGTATTTTGTGTTCGTGGCATTTCTGATAGTCCCATTTGAGTAGGCCATTTAGAAGTATGATACAATCATAAAGAATTCAATATTCATAATAGAAACTATTGCCAAATTAACCAGTAATCTAAGGATTTTAATTAGGTTATTTTATTATAAATAAGAAGGCTTAGGTTATTTTATTATAAATAAGAAAGCATGAGAGTATATTAAAAGATTATTAAATATTGTCTAAGTGAATTTACTCTTTCTAGAGTGGTATTTTCGAGTATCTCCTTCAGTGTTTTATGTGCCGGTGTTTGCCAAACCTATGGCTTTTCTGTTTGTTTTCTATTTTATTACGATTAACTCATTACTTCGCATGAGAAACCAACTTGTTGACATAGTGATATTTGTAGTTTGAATTTTATTTGTAGTTTGAATTTTGATTGTTGCAAGGAAAAAGTATCTCAATATTTTATGGCCAACAAACAGTTTATATTTCAGGGGAAAGCATTGACTCGATCTACCCTGATGAGTTTTCAGAATAAAAACATTCTTTCATTGACTCTTTTCTCTTCAATATATCGAAATCATAACGTGCGATTTGGTGTATGAAGATGAGAATGACTAAAAGTGCAAAATATTACTTGTACGAATCATCATACTTCAGAATTTAAGTTCAAGACTACTCTCCTTGGATATACTATGGATTTATTTAATTTAAAGTCCAATCATTGTTGTGCAAAAATAGGAATTTAGATTGTTTGACACGACAGGAAAAAAACAAAAAAGCATTATTGTATATTAAAGATGTAAAATACCGCTGGAGCTTTATCAGAGTGCACAGCTTCCTTCGTGCCTGAAATCAAACGGAAACATGATCGATTATGTTCATGGCCATGCTTCTTACCACGTCTAAGCCTACCGTGATAATCAAACGTACAAGTACTATGTTGCCTATGAAATTGAATAAATATACAAGCAAGCGTTAAATAGTATTAACCCCAAAAGTTTAATTTATAGAATCAAGGATCAGTTCAATTATTCAACACTATCGCACTTCAGCTATGGAAGTTTAGGGTTGTACAAATACAATATACTAAAGGAAAATCAAATACGCGTGGCGTGATAGAAGGAACAGAGGAGACGAAAGTTCGAACAAAAGTTTATCTTAAATTTTCAGACAGAAGCCACAAGTTTGATAACTTTTACATAATTTTCAGGCAGAAGCCTCAATTGGAATGGCTCTCTTGTGAGGAAAAAAAAAAAGGCAGAAATGAAATTAGACATGAAATGTGGGGGAAAAGCCTTCGCCACAGAGTAAATCAACAAGCGAAGACGCGAAACGACTTTTTAAGAAACTAAACCAGGTGAATTCAAACGAAACGGCAAAATAGATTCAAAACTAGAATCCACCGCCGATTCACGGCTTCAAAGCATAAAAAAGGACGAACGTAAAACAAAGAATTACATATACAATTAGCTGAAACAGATTGTAAACAAAAAAAAACACACAGAAGAAGATGCTCACGAGTATCCGCCGAAATGCCCAGGGAAGCAAAACGCATTTGGTGTTTCGAAAAGGAAGAAGACGAAGATCGCCCCAGAGTTCTCCCAGCTACTGATGCGTATCCTATGCCGACGGCTAACGGTGTCCTAGAACAGCGAGCTCCCACTTCCATAACCGGCATGTGGAACGCCCTAGCAGCACACCATGCCATCTCTCTCCCACACGCTGTTTCTCCGAGCTCAGTTTCCAGCGTCTCTTTCAGAAAACGGTCTATGCTCGCGAAATGGGCCGCAGTTAAGAAGCCCGTGTTATCCGTTAACGCATGCACGTAGGATTAAGGACGTGGTAGGTAACGAAACGAGGGTATGATTTTTAATGATCAATTATTATACATTTACTAACAAATAAATGAATAAAAAAATATAAATTATTTTGAGGTTTTATTTATTCAAAGAGCTAGAAAAGCGACAGTTGATTTGCCAATGTATGGTCGGAGCAACACATTTTTCTAATGTTGTTCATCGGTCGTTGATGGAGGCTGGGCACGAGCCAGTTCGTTCTGGCTCTATCCTAGAATCAAACTGTAGATTCTTGATTCCACATCGACACAGAATTGACCAATGTATGGATTTATCATAAAAATAATATAATATATAAATTTATAAACCATACTTGGAAAATTCAAATTAACTTGTAGACTTGGTTAATATTAAAAAAAAAAAAAAATGCAAGTAGTCCAATTCCCTATCTTAAAACTATGTACTTGACTTTGTTGACGGATTCCAACTTGAATTCTTACTAATAAAAAAAGATTTTAAGAATTTAATTATATACGTAGTAAATAAATAATATCTTTTTTTTTTAAATTTTATAAACCCAAAATAATATAGACAATCATTATTTTAATTAAGTTAGAAGGGGCTCAATTGAGGGCCAAATTCTCGTGCGTTATTTGCAACTTAGCTAACATCTTTGACTAATTAATATCGACAAAAAAATTTAATATTTATTTTTATTTTCAAAATATAATTATTTTATGGCTTAATTGGGAGTCTCTTCTTACACAACGTATCTTCCACCTCATTCAAACGCGTGAACTACCATTATTATTCATGAAAACATCTCTGAGTAAAAAGGAAATACCCAATTTGCCATTCACACATAAAATTGACCTTATGTATTTAAATAATAAATGCAGGCAAATGTTTATATGCGCAACTCACACATGAAGGAAGTCTTAATTAATCTATGTCAATTACTAAAATTATTAATATATACTTTTGTTATAATTTATTTACTTTTTTATATTATTTAATTATATGTATTTGATGTTATTTTTAAAATGTTAAATTAAGGGGGCCGAAGAAACTTTCCTGCACTTGTGATTCAGTCGACTCTGGTGGCTTTTACCTGCTGGAAGGATTCGTCTGGTTTAGCCTCTTCTTTTCTTCTTCGAAGGTCATCAACTCTTCAAACCTTTTTACTTTGGTTCTAGTCGTTGACCACGTCTATTATTTGTGATCTCGATCTATCCTCGCGACTTCTGATTGAGATTCTAACTTTATTAAAGCTAATCCACATCCCCATTTCCTCAGATCTCTGGAAAGCGCCTCGATTCGTTGATTCGGATATTTTCTGGAGATCCTCGTCTGAGTCCTGTTGTTTATAGTTTCTGATCTGGGTCTGTTCTATTTCCAGTTTGTTTGTTGATTGATCTTGGGTATAGTGTTGATTTTCTCTCCGTGATTATATCTCTTGGGTTTTGTAATAATAAGAAATGGGTGCCTGTTTGACCAAGGGAAAGTATTCTCAGGAGCAGCATCATTATGTTCATCAGAATCCTCACGATCAGGGTTATCATCAATCAAAAAATCCAGCCGAAAATAACCACCAATCGACTCCCCCGCCAGAGCATAAGCCTGTTCCTCCGCCTAAAAGCCCGAAATTCAGTCACAGGTCAGATACAATTCTTGGTAAGCCACTTGAAGATGTTAAATTACATTACACTCTTGGAAAAGAATTGGGTAGAGGTCAGTTTGGGGTAACATACTTATGCACTGAGAATGCAACTGGTAAGTTATTTGCTTGTAAGTCTATTTCAAAGAGGAAGCTTGTTTCAAAGAATGATCGGGAGGATATGAAGAGAGAAGTTCAGCTCATGCAGCATTTGAGTGGACAGCCCAACATTGTGGAGTTTAAAGGCGCCTACGAAGACAAGAGTTCGGTCAATCTTATAATGGAGTTGTGCGCTGGGGGAGAGTTGTTTGATAGGATTATTGCCAAGGGCCATTACAGTGAAAAAGCTGCTGCTTCAATATGTAGGTCAATCGTTAATGTTGTCCACATTTGCCATTTTATGGGTGTGATGCATAGAGACCTCAAACCAGAGAATTTCTTGCTCTCTAGCAAGGATGAAAATGCTATGTTGAAAGCCACAGATTTCGGGCTGTCCGTTTTCATCGAAGAAGGTTAGTTTCTTGTCATGATTGGTATGATTGTTTCAATCAAGTAGTTTATATAGGATGTTAATCGATAGTATGGTGATGGTTCCTACATGAATTTTGGTTGGAGAATAACCGGTAATCCTATTTATGTTGATATTTTAAACTTGAATACTGTTTTCCGATGATTTTTTTTATAACATTTGCTAGTAATATGAGATCAGTCTCTTGCTAAAATCTGATTGCAATTGTTAAAAAATCTATCCCAATCAAGGAATCAACTTATATACATTTTGTGATATGCCTATTCTATGAATAGCTAATCTATGTTAGGATAATGAACGAGAGTTTCCAAGTTTAACACTAAGTTATAAAATAGTTAATTCTATGACCAATTTCTTCTGGTCTTATGCCCATGCCCTGCTAATGGAGGTGGGTTTTGCTGTATTCCGGCGCCTCAAGCGAGGTTAAGTTGTTCGTAAACATTAAGTTGAAGAGGAAATTAATATGTTAAAATGGGTTTTAAAAATACTTTATTTTCTCCATTATTTACAGGGAAGATATATCACGACATTGTTGGAAGTGCTTACTATGTTGCTCCTGAAGTATTAAGGCGTAAATACGGGAAAGAAGTTGATGTATGGAGCGCAGGGGTTATGCTGTATATTTTACTTAGTGGGGTACCTCCATTTTGGGCTGGTAAGAGACTCTCTCTCTCTCTCTCTCTCTCTCTCTCTCTATACACACACACACACATACACACACACACATATATATAACAGAATGATCTATCATTATCTCCCTTGAATTGTTCTATGTGCATGCAGAAAACGAGAAGGGAATATTTGATGCTATATTAGTGGGGGACATTGATTTCGAAAGTGACCCATGGCCATCAATCTCAAGCAGTGCAAAGGACCTTGTTCGGAAGATGTTGACTCGGGATCCGGCAAAGAGGATCACATCGGCCCAGGTTCTTGGTGAGCTTTATTTACTCATAAACCTTTCGGGACCTTCCAAAATGCTTATTTCTTGATTTCGTCTGAATTCAAAGATAATTGGTCCACTTTATGTTAGTTTAGCTACTTTCCAAATGTAATTGGACTTTGTTTCTTTAATTCAGAGCATCCATGGCTGAGAGAAGGTGGGGAAGCATCAGACAAACCGATAGATAGTGCAGTGCTTTCTAGAATGAAGCAATTCAGAGCCATGAACAAACTCAAGAAAATCGCCCTCAAGGTGATCTGGCCAAAATCTCATTCTCTTGAACAGATTCACACCCGACTGTGCTTTCATTTCTTAAATGGGTTTCTCATTTTGCTCAAACAGGTCATTGCAGAAAATCTCTCCGAGGAAGAAATTCAAGGTCTAAAATCTATGTTTAGGAACATGGACACTGACAAGAGTGGTAGCATTACCTATGAAGAACTCAAATCTGGATTGGCTCGCCTTGGATCGAAGCTTTCCGAAGCCGAAGTCCAGCAGCTCATGGATGCTGTAATATACCATTAAAAATCAGACATTTTCAACTACCCTTTTATGTTTCATAGACAAAATTCTTAAAATTTTGCATTCCAGGCCGATGTAGATGGAAATGGAACGATTGACTACATTGAATTCATCACTGCTACAATGCACAGATACAAGTTAGAAAGAGAGGAGCACCTTTACAAAGCCTTCCAACATTTTGATTCAGATAATAGTGGGTGAGTCTGGACTCTATATTTGAGCAGCTAAGCAGGCTAATATATCAAAGTTTCTATCTATAATTGAACATCTATTTGAGATTTTGTCTACATCTATTAATATATCGGAGTGTGTATCGGTAATTGTTTATAGGTTCATCACGAGAGATGAGCTGGAAGCGGCTATGAAAGATTACGGAATGGGTGATGCAGCTACAATCAAAGAAATACTATCAGAAGTCGATGCAGATAATGTAAGCAGAACACAAAGCAGAATCTTAAATCTAAACGCAATTTTCTTCTAATATTAATTCTTCGAATTTACAGGATGGTAGGATTAACTATGACGAGTTCTGCGCGATGATGAGAAGCGGAGCCCAACAGCATAACGTCCTCTTTTAGGCACTGAAGCAGAAAAATGCATCTCATCTGAGTCTTGACCAAAAGAGAAGGATCTGATTGTTTTCTGAGTTTCAATTTGTGTTTTTTTTAAATTCAATGAAATGTTGTTTGTTTTTGCCACTAAAATCTGTCATTTCCTATTTATGTGTCATAATCTAATGTTTTTAAAACCTCGTACAACCTCAACAGCCAGAAGAACATGCTGCCTTGTCTACCTTTTCTCTCCTCCTCTTCTTTCTTTCATGACTACGTAATATGACAATAATATTTCTCCATAAGAGTAAAATTTGATAATGGTCCAAACCAAGATTTAATAGCCACTTACTGACACCATCGATTTCTTCTTGTCGAGTGAAGTATCGATTTCTTGCTTTGTCGACTCCCACCGATTCATTCTGCTGAATAACCCGGCAATCCTCCCGAAGAACTTCGACATTTCAACTCGAACAGACTCGAAGATCAAAATGGAGAAATCTTCATTATTTTGTTCGTTTGGATATTAGGAACAGGTTAGAAGACCAAACGGGCGACGGAATCAACAGAACCATCCTCTTCGTCGTCCGATAACAACTGGCGTCATTCGGATTCAAATGGATTTCCACGTCGCGGCTTGCAGTTATTAAAAAGTACCACATCGTCAAATTAGACAGATACAGCGTGGCTGGCTGTTTATGATGAAACTGTGGAAAAAATGACTTCAATTTTCTGAGAGTATCGATCAGATGAAGTAATATAACCTAGGCCAATTTAGATAATCCATAGCAGAAGGAATAAGGACCAGAGATAAGACTTTGAGGCGGGAGAGGGTAGTTAACCGGGCAGAGAGGCTGGGGTCTGGTCTAGGATGTGTGGGCTGGCCTCGGGTGGGCTTAGATTGGACTTTTCAAATGGGGTCAAATAGGCCTCGTTATGTAGTGTGGTCTGGGTCCGGATGCTGGGCCAGTCAGTGTGGGCTAGGAGGGATCAAGTGAGCTTGAGTGGGGACTGTTCGCAAGTGTGCGTAATGTTATGGCTGGGTTCGGATGCTGGACTGAGCTGAGTAAGTGAGGTCGGGATGGGCTGGGCTGTTGGTTAGAGGATACTAGGTTGGGCTAGGATCAAGTGGCCAAGGTTGGGCTGTGGCAGCAAGTTTAAGCTGGAGTTAGTTGGGCTCGATTGGGCTGGGTCCAAATGGGGTCCTACTAGGCCTTTGTGGATTGGGTTGTCTTATGGTGAGCCGGGCTAGGATCAAGTGTGCTGGACAGGAAGAGCTGGGTTCTGAGCTTGTAAGTTATGGAGGATTGGTTGGGCCAGTTTCGGTCAGGACCAGTAGAGCTGGGCTGAAGTCAAATACCTGAGTTAATGGGTTGAATCCCAGGAAATCAATGGTAGATCGATCGATCCCATCTAAAACTTAATGGCGGAAAAAGTGGTCTACATTGAGGCCCACTTTGAAGAATTTTGTAGCCGCCATATTGGTCAGTGACACGTCATGAATCTGGTCCTTCCCTTCAATAAATCCTATGAACATCACACGTGGGTGCTTCGAGTTCAAGAACAATTACATATTTTTATAATAAATAAAAAGAATGGCCAAATACATTGAACGATGGCTGGGTCGACGACATCCCAGAAAGTGAAATTTTTCCTCTCATTAAGGAAGTTTGTCTCTGCTTAACCATGGACATAGTTTTGACTTTTGTCGTTACTGTAACTTTCTCCCTGTGAAATCTGTTCGCTTTTCAATTTGGTCATTAGTGACGTTAATGAAGGGTTCAACTTCAGCCATCTCAGGGACGAGACGAGATGATAAAAAGCACGAGCACTAAAAAAGCAAACAACAATATATTTACGTTTGGTTGCCATTCTCGCCATCATCTAAGCTTTCTTTGTCGAGGGTCTAGATAAGATGCTCCTTGTTCATAGTCTGCCTGGTTCTTCTTTCCACTGTTTTGCTACCTCTCTTTATATCTTCTATTTCTGAATTCACATACTACCTGAATACTACAACCTTGTTCGCCAGAGAATTTTCTTTCCCACTCCGTAAAATACCCTCTTAACCTGCAGAAATTCTCTCTTTTGAAAATTCTGAATCCTCGAGATGCTCACTCCAATTTTCGCTACCTCATCTTTGTCTCAAACAGGTTGCTTTTCTGGGTTCTGAAAATAACACCCAATAGACCCCTCTCTCTCTCAATCATGAACGGGAGATATGGTTTATGTAGGCAAAGTAGTGGGCTATGGGGGTCGTTAAGAGATGGAGATTTTGAGGAAGAAGATGTTTGGGCTATTCTCAAAGAAAGAACTGCAGACTCTTCCTTCAAATTCCTTGCTTCAATGGAGTTTCCTCCTCCTCCTTCCTCTTCTTCTTCTTCTGTTTCTGGGCCTCTTCTTTCTGCAGCCAAAATAATACCAAGACCCTCTTCCAATGAAAGAAATAATAAACTAAAAAGTCTTCAAAACTCAGCTCCCGTAAATATTCCTCAATGGCCTCAAATTTACGGTCAGAAGTTGAAGATATCTTCGTGGCATGACGACGACGATGATGACAAAGACGAAGACGAAGATGGTGACGAGGATGAAGATGAGAAATTACCTCCACACGAATACATTGCAAGGAGGCTAGCCAGAAGTCATATTTCATCGTTCTCTGTTCTTGAAGGAGTTGGAAGAACCCTTAAAGGAAGGGACCTGAGCAAAGTTAGAAATGCTATTCTTACAAAAACTGGTTTCCTAGAATAACCTCCCAAGTAATTTTTGTCACCGGTCCAGATGGGCCAGGTTATGTTCAGTTCGACAGTACATTTAATTTCTCTCGATGAACTAGGAGTGTCTAGTTTGTAAATTCGTAGAAAAAACAATGTGGCAAATTGATCCATAAAAATATAGAAAGTGTGAATTAGTTTCTGGGTTTATATCTACTTCAATGTCATGTTCTATTGGATGGTCAAAGTTGGTATTGTTACATTCATGTTATATAGTTGTAGGCTATGACATATAATTATATGTCATTGATTAATCAATGAAAAAAAATTATTATTTATATTACACGTTACTTAATTGAGTGGAAGATCAAATAGCTTAATCTAAAGAATCATATTGGTCATTCAAACACGTGGATTGTGGAAAAAGGCGCAACACTCCCAATCCCACCCACCAAATTCTGTCAAACGTCCATTTTAGCAAAAAACAGAGAGTTGCAGACCACCTAAACGACATCTAGACGTACTCCCAGTAAAATTGGATGGAATATTGAAGAAAAAAGCAGAAGAACAATGCTTCTTTGGAGTTAGATTCTAGAGTAGACTTCGAGATTGGTAATGGGTTTTGCTTGAATTTAGCTCTAGGTTGAGGAAATCCAAGAGGGGCAGTAATGTCTTGGAAGATCAGAGCAGTAGAGCCAACTTCGAGAAATTCAGTGTCCCGAAAATGGACTTTTCTTCTTTGTATCGGATGCTTTTGCGCCGGGATGCTCTTCTCCGATAGGTAGACTCTCTCATTTCTCCAGACAATGGATTGCCGATTTTCAATTAACCCTACTCGGGATTTAGCTTTTGATGAAATTTAGTAATGAGATTTCTTGATTCTCGAAAGAAATTTGACTGCTAGTAGTTTCCTGATGTGGGGATTTTTCTGAATTGAAGTTCAATATTTATCGTTCCATAAATTTTCAAATTCAGTCCGCTTCAGGCCACTAGAGGCTTAAATGTAGTCGAGGAGGTTGTAAGCTGGACCACGCAAACACATACACAGATTTTTCCTTATTAAGTATCAAATTCAGTCCGCTTCAGGCCACTAGAGGCTTAAATGTAGTCGAGGAGGTTGTAATCTGGACCACGCAAACACATACACAGATTTTTCCTTATTAAGTATCTTTTACATTAAGGATTATCTTCCAAAATAGCTCGTGTTTGTAATTTGGCGAAAAGGGTGTCTTAATCCCCTTAATTATGCATCAGATATTGGATTTCAATTGGTTTTAATACTTCTCTTGGAGGTTTCTTCTGCTCGATAAATTCGGAAAAGTATGTCATTAATCAGTTTGAAAAGTTATTTCTGTAGGATTAACTTTTGTTTTTTGTTCGTTCTTGCTTGGAACATGGTTCAATCAATTTATACGGTTGCGTTTTCTTCGTGTCTCACTAGTTCTATGTTTGAATTTTCTACAAAAAGAAATCTTCTGATTTTCTTTCTGGTTTGTAGAATGTGGACTCTGCCTGAGATAAAAGGTATATCAAGGAATGGACCTGAAAATGAAAACTTGAAGCTGGTTTCAGAAGGTTGTGATCCATCAGTTGTGAGTATCAATGTCCAAATTTTATCATTTCTTCTTCTATTATTAAATCCGTTCAATATCGTCGATGGGCTTCCCTTGTTTTCCAGAAAAATGAAGACGGTGAATCCAAAAACATAATGGCCAAAGTCTCCAATTCACATCATGCTATACGGTGAGAAAATATCAAAACAAATCTTGCTAGATTGGTGAATGAAGTTGCTTTAATTTCATCGGTCAATTGTATGCAATGCAGAACATTGGATAAAACAATTTCAAGCTCAGAGATGGAATTAGCTACTGCCCAAGATTCTTTACTTAATGGCTCTCCTATTTCTGAAAATTCGAAAACTTCTGAATCTACCCAGAAAAGAAAATATTTAATGGTCATCGGGATTAATACTTCTTTTAGCAGCCGGAAACGTAGAGATTCAGTTCGCTCAACTTGGATGCCTCAAGGTATGAGATTTAATCACTTCTTGATTAAAGAATTTTTCTTGATTAACCAGGTTGGTTCTTAAGATATGAATTTCTTTTCAACTGCTATTAGGTGACAGAAGAAAGAAACTCGAGGAAGAGAAAGGCATAGTCATTCGATTTACAATAGGTCATAGGCAAGTCAATAAGTTACTTGTGTAGAGTCCTTGAAAGGTTTAAGCTCTTTCACTCCATTACCATTTCTCTTTTCTTGTTTGGCAGTGCTACTCCCGGAGGAATCCTCGATAAAGCTATTGAAGCTGAGGATAGAAAGCATGGTGATTTCTTGAGGCTGGTACTACTTATTCTGTCTTATTCAAGAAAAAATTTGAAATACTAGCGATTTAGATGAAGAAAAAACTCTACAGGATCATGTCGAAGGTTACCTTGAATTATCAGCCAAGACGAAAATTTACTTTGCCACCACTGTTGCGTTATGGGATGCTGATTTCTACGTCAAAGTCGACGATGATGTGCATGTTAACATCGGTGAACTCTCGAACCAAATGGTTTTGGCTTTTCTCTACCATTTTGCTACCCATTTTCCTTTTCGTGTTTTATTTCACTTTTCTTTCTGTTATTACTTTTTCTCCATGACTTCAAGCTTTTTGAAATTTTAGTGTTAAAAATTGTATAAATTATTCTCAACTTACATGTTTTAGCTTTTGAAATTGTTAATAATTTATTATGATATTAGAGTCAAAGATCTCGCATTCGAATTTATACATAAAAAAACTCATCTTATTTAAGTAAAATTTACATTCAAGAATCAATAAAAAAAAAAATTAGCCTACGGTGAAGGAGAATGTCAATAAATTATTTTAAACACAGTTAAATTTTTTGAATTTGTTGATAATTTATCCTTTGCCGAGTGAAATTAATTGTAATATTGCTCTCTCTCTCTCTCTCTCTCCAGCAACGTTGGGAGAAACTTTAGCTAGGCATCGGTCGAAGGTGGGGGTCTATATCGGATGCATGAAATCCGGTCCAGTTCTGGCTCAAAAGTGAGCTTATTATAAATGAAAGTGCTTTATTCTTCTCCACAAAAAAGAATACTCTTTGCCAACAGGGTTAGCTGTTGACAGGGGGTTGCGATACCATGAACCCGAGCACTGGAAATTCGGAGAAGATGGAAACAAATATTTCCGACATGCCACTGGACAAATCTACGCTATTTCGCAGGATTTAGCTACTTACATATCGATCAATCAGTAAGTTCAACACTCATTTCTGATAATTTCCTAACATTGGATGACTATTTTTTCCTTTTTAATGAAAATGTTATAGACACGTTCTTCACAAATATGCCAATGAGGATGTTTCCTTGGGCTCTTGGTTTATCGGGTTGGACATAGATCATATCGACGATCGTAGATTATGTTGCGGTACACCGCCCGGTAATTTTATTATCCATTTGAAATCATTTTAGCAATTATCTCATTCTCATCCCTATAGTTTAAGGTCTTCTTTAAACTTAATGACTCTAATTACGAAGATCTTAATATAAGAACCAAATAAATTGAAGTATTCAAACTTTATGGATATTATAAATGAAGATAAAGCTTTTCTGAACAGTAAAATTAGGAGGATGTCGTATTTTGTAGTGAAGCAAAAATTCTGATTATGGCAATGTTTTATGATAGATTGTGAGTGGAAGGCAGAGGCAGGGAATGTTTGTGCTGCTTCGTTCGACTGGAGTTGCAGCGGGATTTGTAAGTCGGTCGACCGAATGAAGGAGGTTCATCGTCGATGCGGGGAAGACGAAACTGCTTTGTGGAATGCAATCTTCTGATCATAAACACTTCTTCAATGCTTAAGAAGAAGCAAATTGATCAATGCCATGTCTACTTTTTTGGTCATTTTATGTGCAAAGCAAAGAGATGAAGTTGTGGGAGGGAAAAGAAGTAGTGAAAAATATGTTCTTTTTAGTTCTTCAAAGGCCATTTTGTAGGCTTGTTAGTGTCCCCAGACTTTCTCTATAATTGTAAGTTTATTTATTTATTTATTTATTCAATAATTATTGGAATGTTTTCCTTTTAGGTGAGATTATCTCTTATTCTGCTTGGTTTTTTAAGTAATATTATTTTAGTGAACTAAAATAAATATTTATAATCTATAATATATTAAAAATAAGAAATATTCATGCTTTTAATAATTGATTAATAGAAAATGTATTAACATATAAATTAAAATATTATTTTAAATTAAGAGAGGGCCTGGCTATTTTGTCCAGGCCCATGCCCTTTGTCCAAAACAGAGAAACTCTCTGATTCGATTCTCTGTACAAATAATCTTCAATTCCACTCCAATTTTCGTTTCGTGTCGAGTTTTACGGGTAAATTCTTTTCCCCTTTCTTCTGCCCTCCTTTTCAAGTATTCCGTTCGATCTCCTTCTCTAGTAATCGGGGTTTTGTTTTGGTTTTTGGTTGCAATTTGGTTGTAGCAATTGCAGGATTTAGAGGAGACGTTCTTACCCTAATGGCCAAGAGCTCCTTCAAATTGGAACATCCTCTCGGTTCCCTCTCTCTCTCTCTCTCTCTCTCTCTCTCTCTCTCTCTCATGGATTTTTAGCGATTTGGGTGTCTTTGTTTCTGATTTGTTTCTTTAATTGTGGTTGATATGAAAAATACTGGTTTTTTATTATGGCATCGAGAATCCAGTTTTATGCTGGACTGCATTTGAATGTAATCGTTTTAGGGTTCTTGATTTAACAAAAATAGATGAAATTAGCGACAGTGAGATTGTATCTACCGCTGAGAAAAAACTCTTCTCCTGTTGAAATCAACGCTGTATTCCGTGCTCTTCATCCTCTCGTGTTTGAAATTGGATTTTGATTTTCTGTGTGGGTAAAAAATGTCTCTTTTTCTTTTGTAAGGTGACTAAATCTACTATGAATAAACTGTTGGCCAGTTGGCATTCCAGACAGGGGTTAGATTTTTGTTTTTGGAAGACAGGATATGTTTTTTTCTTAATTTGCTGCACACGTTACTGCTTTCTTGCATCTCAATTGTTGTCTTATCGTTTCCTTATTTCCTTGTCTCTTTGAAGATATTTATTTTGATTTACAATTACATATTTTAGAAAGGAGGCAGGCAGAAGCAGCTCGAATTAGGGAGAAGTATCCTGATAGAATCCCAGTATGAATACTATCTCAATAGTAAAAAAATGCTGATATTGGATGTTCTATTTATATTGTCTTCGGTCAAACTTGTGTGATATAGGTTATTGTGGAGAAGGCTGAAAAAAGTGACATATCCGATATTGACAAGAAGAAGTTAGTGAAATCTTTAGTTATATTCGAGTCATCTATCATATATATCCATATTTTATGGTGAAAACTTCAGTTACATTCGAGTTATCTATTTGACCATTTCAGATACTTGGTTCCTGCCGATTTAACCGTTGGGCAGTTTGTGTACGTTGTTCGTAAGAGGATCAAGCTTAGTGCTGAAAAAGCAATTTTCATCTTTGTCAAGAATATTTTGCCACCTACTGGTGAGATAAAGTTTCTATTTTTCGCATAATCTCTTAATTTCGACTGTTTTTTTTCCCCCATTTTTATATAAACTTGATCTTCTCAGCTGCATTGATGTCGGCAATCTATGAAGAAAACAAGGATGAAGACGGTTTCCTCTACATGACATACAGTGGCGAAAACACGTTTGGATCGTACTAATTCCCTTCAAACTGAAATATAAATAACTCGTCTGTGCATTCTTATCTCGAGGTTTACTCTTTTAAGCTGCCCCTCCTTTCAACAACTTAGTCGACTCATATTATCTGTGCTTTTCTTTACCCTGATTTCGTTACTCTGCAAATGGAATGTGGAAAGTTATGACAGTTTCATCTGATTTCTTTAGTTGCATGCCTGTTAATTTGTCAATGAATCCTATGAGCTATCTTGTATCTTCCTTTGTTTTATTGCTTAGCATTATATCCCACTGGGCATTTTCATTTGAGTTGATAGCATTCGTTACATACTACACAAACAGAAGAATTGGTTAAATTTCAAATCGGGTAAGCAACTGGCCTGCTGCCTGGTCTCAGTCCACAGTCTGTCCTCTACCCGGTCTTTTTAAGGTGATTTTGTTGAGAGCGGCGCATTGCTGAATTCTGAGCGAGTGTCACGGAACTGAGCTTAAAATTATTGATTATAGTGAGTCAGCTCAAGGATCCAACCTCGGTCCATCAAAATGTGGGTGGACTGGTTCAAGTTGAGCCAGACCTTGGTCCCCCACGCAATGTTTTTCTAAGGGGAGGTTTTGAGACTATAGATTAAGCTAGACATTGTTTGGTGAATGAATTCTTTTTCTTAAATAATCTAAAATATATTGAAAAAGAGAGAATTAATTTCTACATTTCGGTAATGTTATAATATGTTTTATATTTTAAAATAATTCATATTCTTTATTTACTTTATATAATTTAATTATTTACATTTTATATATTTTACTCTTTTTGTAATTTTGAAATTGATTTTGGGTAAATTGACTATTTTGAAAACCAAAATAAATTTCCTTATGCAGTTTAATTTAAAACTATCAAAAATTAATTATTGTTATTAATAAATTACACAAATCTCACAAAAATACTAAATTTTTTGCACTGGAGACTGGACTCAGAACGAGTTTCCTTTCCAAAAAAATTAAATAAAGCTTTTCAAGTAAGCAACACCGCGTGTTAAGGCTCGAAATCTGGAGAGTTGGCAATTCCCGGTCTTCGGTTAAAAGCTCCTCTCTCTCTCTCTCTCTGCTAGTGTTTCACAGCCATGCATGCTCAGAGAAAGCTTCTAGTTTTTCTCCTTCTTCTTCTTCTTAGTAGTTTTAATTTCGAGTCTTTAAGTATCAGAAACCCAACCCTACTCGACGAGTGCCGGTGCTGTCATCTACGGAGGGGTTTTCTCCTCCTCCGTAGTACTCGTCTTCTCAAAAACGTCCTTTTTTTTTACACTCGCCCATCATTCTATCATCATTAAGCAACTGACAGAAGAACCAGAGAAGAAAGAAAAGATGGAGCTTTTCCATTATTTGAGGCATAGCAGGACAATGATTTTCTTCAGAAAACCACCAAAATTAAAGTTGTTTGTGTTGAGCTAGCTTTTTGGGATTGATTTTATCAAACTGGATATTATCAGGGAGAGCAATTCTACTGCTGTATATCCCATAGCCTTTTGTAGACCACTCTTCTCCAGCTTTTCCATTTTCTTGTTCACCATTCTTCTCCTCCCCCTCCTCACCTCAAACAACAAGCATCCTCCACGGAGCATTTTCGAGAAGATGAATACTCAGACGAAGAAAACCCCTCTTCGTTGCGAAGTCAATCTAATATTATGGTATTCGCCAACTGACCAATTTATTTTAACATTTAGTTTTAAATTATTATTATTCTTAAAATTTTATGGAGGTCTTATAAATTAAGGGAAAAAAAACATTAATAAATCCAGGTGTAAAGTAATGAAATGGCTTTATTGTTATAGTATTTTAATTTAAAACAAGCTCTAGGGAATTACTGGCAAGTTGTCCCAAGCGCAAGAAGTTGGAGTTCTTCCAATATCAGATTCAGAGGGAACCTGGTAGAACGAGGTAAAGTTCTGCAAATCAAGGCCGCCTTCATGGCCGGCTAAGTTTGAAGAATGGACGTTGGAGATCTCCCCTCTGGTGTCATACCACTCTCCCTCCGGCACCGTCGGAGGGATCCCGTTCAGCAGCTTCGGCCAATCGTACTGTCCTAAGCTCACTGCCTCTCTTACTTCTTCCTTTTGGGCTTCGCCTGCATTGTCAAAAACAATACTAAAAACAGATTCTCGTTTATTGATCTTTTTTTCTCTAAATATGTGAAAATAATGAAAGAAAACATTTAATTATATGAAAGAAAATCATGTCAATATGCTTGAGAAAACAGAAATTCATCAACTACAAGATCCTTTGACAGATGATAATTAGTTATTCCAGTCCAACTATGGTCTGAAGAAATTCAGTAAATGGGTCTTGATCATCATGTTTAGTCCTATGATATGCTGTCAAAGAGAGGCTATTCTTTGATCAAACACATTTACAAATGTCATTAAAGAAGGAATGATCAAACTCCAATCATATTATTTGAAAAGGGTACCTACATAATCCATTTTTTAAAAAAAATATTTCATGCTAACTTTTCGCAGTCAAGTTAAAAAATAAGTACGTTGTTTTTATAGAGAAGCAATTACCTAAATAGAAATGAGCAGGATTGGAGTCGTCCATTTTATTAAAACCATCCAAGAATCTCTTATCGTCGTGAGGGACCAAGCAATGTGTTCCCTTGGAAGCGTCGAGGGCCTGAGGATCTGTAAAAAGATCATCCAATAACCGGCTGTGATTTACATGTGGGACAGCCTCGGACTCCATGATTATTTGGTTTGAAGGGAGCTCTGAATTCACCAAACTCATCGCCATATGTTGTGATTCGTACTGGGTTCGCAAATTTTCCATTAGATTGGCCGTCAAGTGAGTCGGAAACTGGAAAGAGGCTAGCTCTGTGAGCTGGGAACGTGGGGATTGGATCAAAAAGGCGTTTGAATTTTGTTGGAGGTCGGGGGAAAGAGGGAGAGAGAATTGGCCATTGGAACGGTTGAAGCGAGCTGGGTTGCCTAGAATGGGCGGGACGCGGTGGAAGGGGAAGGAGTGGGTGAGGGAGGAGGAGGGAGAAAAGGGGAGGGGGTTGGGGGAGGAGAGAGGAGAG
>CM039519.1:27821434-27867368 GCA_022433055.1 Begonia peltatifolia | reverse complement strand
TCTTTGAAGTACAGCAATTTTACAAAAAATTAATATATTATTTTAGAGAATTTATAATATTTTGCATATTCACGTTTTATGAAAACTTGAAAAGTTAAATATTATGAGTAGAGATGTATTCATTTGGGTGATAATAACTCTTCAAAATATGAAATCTTGAACAAAATATAATGGAAGATTCAAAACTTACATAACTTATCTAACTAAGATTTTGTTTGAGTCGAAAAAGTTGACGGTGGGACGGAGGAAAAGAGCAGAAAATACAAAAGCTAATTGCACCGAGCAAGCACATTGACTAGGGAAAGGAGAAACGTGGGCGCGATTTGAGGAAGGCAGATTAGATTCTTCCACGAGTTGGTCGTTGTGGTGGCTTCGACCTTTTGTGTAGTTTACAATTTTCTATTTTATCTTCTATAGTTATGTTCATTGGAATAGTTTATAAGAAACGTTATTGATTGTTTTATGTGATTAATACTTGATATTTTGTCATTTTATTACTTGTTACGATAGAATGCTATTGCGTTTAGTTTTCATTTACAAAACAATTGTCTATTTAATTTTTTTGTGGTGAATTTCAAACAAATTATTTCTTATCTTTTGATGATAATGTGAGGGCAAATAACCCAAGTACGTTATAGACCAAATAAAGTAACGCAATGCACATGACTCAAACAAAATAAAAAGTAATAGTTTATGAGGTAAAAATTGATGTTTTGATATCGAATGACATGAGAACAAGGAAGGATAGACACAGGTTCAGACGTCCTCAACGAATGGCGAACAACCAGGTTGCAAAAAGCTATCGGGTTAGGCCGTCTAGAGTTAAGGGCGAACGTCCGAAGACAAATAATGAAATAATAGGTTCGAGATTGGGCCTTTGAAAAAGAGGAGCTAGGCCTACAAATATTCTAGTTGAAATTCAAAGTTTTCTAGGGAGAATCGAAATGAAAGACAACGGAAAAAAATTTAAGAGAATTTTTAGATACAAGAACAAGTGATAGATGAAGAATTCACCTTCAAAATTCCGGGTGCAAACTCGAAGGGAAAACAGAGATATAGCAAAAAATATCTAAACTTGTTAGAAAAGTTGTCTCTATTCGAGAGGCTACCTCTAAACAAAAAATAGAACTTCAACTTGATAACTCGTGAGTTTTTATAACATGACTAAAGAATTAACTGCAATGGATTGAAGTGAGTTAATTTGATCAACTCTTACAAACGAACATAAAATCTAACCTGATCGAATTGAGTGTTAAAGATTGGTTTTTGCATGAAAAGCAAGGAAATGTCGAAACAACTCTCTAACTTTCTTCTTCAATGCTACGACAATATTCTTTACAAATAACTATAATTCTAGTTTAATAGTCATATATATTTAACGGTAAAATTGTAAATAAGTCAAAGTTTCAAATGGGTCGTGACGTATCATTTTATAGGTTAAAAGAAGAAAATGGCCAAGCTATGAAAAAGTTGTAAGGGTTGTCAACCATTTAGAAACAATGTTTGAGATTTTATTTATTAAATAAAAGTTAAAGGACTAACTTGTAAATGTTTCAAAAATATTGACATAAATATGATTTTTAGTTTTTGAGAATTTATAAATGTTAAATAAATTATTAATTGTTTTTCAGACTCCTTGCATTTAGAGATCATTAAATAACAACTAAGTTATATATTTACAATTTTTTTAATGCGGGATTTTTATTTGCATTTTAAAAATATTATTTAAAACATACAATTATATATTAATAAAATTAAAGAATTTTTTTTATTTTAAACCTTAAAGTATTTGTTATTTTTAAAAAAAATTTAAAATTTACTATTCATCGGTTAAAATCTTAAAAGTTTTGAAAATAAGCAATTGAAATCTTTTAGACCGGTATGATAGAGTGACCTCCACAGGAAGGCCGACCTATTCAGTTGGCAAGGCTGGCTTTATTGTTTTTCAGTAAAATCTGTAATTTTTTATGTAGAGGCTAGCTGGTCCAACTGGACCGACCGACCTCCACTCCCTATTTATTTTTTTATAATACTTTAATATTTTTTTCAATATAAGCGATGATTTTTTGTTCTCTTCGACAATATTTTTTCGCGTTCACCAGTTAGGTATGAAGTTTTTTTTAATTAAATATTTATCTGTTATACTGTAGTTAATTAGATCACATTTGTTATCGTTTCTTGTACTGCTTATAATAAAATTATAATTGTACTGTGTAAGTAAGTTATTTACAAAAAAAAATCATATACTTACACAGTATAATTGCAATTTTATTATAAACAGATGTGATCCAATTAACTACGGTATAAACAGATAAATATCTTATTAAAAAAAAACTTCATACCAAGTCCATGAATGTTGAAAAATATCACCGAAGAGAACAAAAAATCATTACTTATATAAAAAAAAAAAAATATTAAAATTTTATAAAAAAATAAATAGGGAGTAGAAATTAAATCGGTCAGCCTTCACATAAAAAGTTACTAATTTTGTTAGGAAAAATGAAGGTCGACCTTTCCAACTGGACAGGTCGGCCCAGCGTAGGCCACTCCTTCGGTCCGATTTAAAATGTTTAAATTATTTATTTCAAAATTTTAAAATTTTGACTGATAAATTGTAAATTTTGAATTTATTTTTTTTAAGAACTCATGCTTTTTTATTTAGAATAAAAAAAATCCTAAACATAAAATTCAATATCAAATTCTGTGACCGTAATTTTCCAGGGGCTACGTGACGTGAAGGGATTGGTTGCCTTTCTTTCTCTTTCAGTTCACAGAAGTATTTAGTGATGCTTTAATTTTTAATTAAATAATAACTGCTGCGAATAGTCGCAGAACAAACACGTCGTCATCATCGTTTCAGCCACAGAATGCGCCCCACTGGCCAAATATATACGCAGACGAGCCGCCATGAAAGAGCTGGAATGGTCCTAGTTCTTCGCTAAAAATTCATGGGTTTATTCTCCAACATCTTCCGCTGCTTCTCGGAGTCATCGCAGTCCAAAAGGTACATTTGCAGCGGTGATGTATGCGTTCTAACAGATCAGAAATGGCGAAGGAACAAGCCGAAGAGTAAGCTGAAGGAGAGATTTGTAGTTTCAGTCTCTCCCCTTGCGATTTGATTTGTGAGATGAGTCTCCGAGAACAGGTCGAATAATTTGTAATTTTGTTGCATGAATCGTTCTACTTCTCAATTATTCTCCGATGGATCTTTATCAGTAGATTATGACCGGAATCAATCAAATCGTAAAAACACGTTGCCGGAGATGACACCCATTTTTCCAACGCATTTCAAAATTTATAAAAAAATGCTAATCCATTTCATAACCCGATTTCTAATTCTAACTGGGATATGTCAAAATCGTATATCAAATTAAAGTATCATGTTTGTGCCTTGGTTTCATATTAATAAATTTCTTTTTACTTGCCACTTTTTTCGTCTAAATTCCAACTCTCCAAAAAGAGTTTTGTTAAATTATTAAGCCATGTTCGTGCTGAATTTATAATTAATATTAAAATTATAATATAATTTTTATTTATTTATTAATATTTGAGTCACAATCTCAACTGTAATAATTTATTTTTAAAATTTTCACATAAATTTAAATATATTTTTTTTTCTTGTTTCAATCGATTTTTCAAGGCATTTCTACTCATTTTTGGCCTGCCAATCCAAAAGGCATCCCAAAAGGGTTAAGTATAAAGTTGCCAGTTGTAAACTCACGTCTGACGCCTCGGAAAGGCAAGACGAGGTATATGAGCAAACTTCAGTTCAGACGACAAAGAAAACGTACTAGCAATCTGCATTGGGATTATAAATCTTGTGTAAAATAAATCAATCTGGGTTGGAATTATCAAGGAAACAACATAAAAATGACTACTACTATTTATGGAAATGGTCTAATATTCCACCTACACCTAATGTACAAATCCATCAACTAATTCTTTGTAGGCGCTTCCAAGCAATAGAATAATAACACATTTGCTCAACCTTTTCAATGGTAGCTTGGTCTGCCCCAGTCAGTAATTCTCGTTTAGGAAACAAGCAAATAGTTAGGTCAGATGATGCCAGTGGAATCATGTGAGAAAACAAACCTGAATGATGAACTTTAACGCCCCGAATCAAAATCATCTGGTCGAACAATCGGTGGCATTTTGAATCGTGTTGCAAGGGACACAAAGATCATATTTTTGTCCCCTATTTTTATAGAAATCCTGGAAGAACCACTGCTTCTATGGTTGTCTAGATCCTCTACTTGTGCATACTCAAAGTTGCAAAGCCAGGTCGGGCTGCTGTGAGTCCACTTGGACGCCAGAGGAATGTCTCACTGGAGAAGTTGGACTCTGGAAACCAATGTTCAAGTCTGGGGGAAGCATTTCTTGCTTCAGCCTCGGCTGAGCAAGTTGGCCGAGACCTTGCCAATGGGGATGCACTTGAAACCTAGACAAGTCGGCTTGAGCTAACTGGGGAAAAACTTTAGGTTGGCTTTGGAGTTGTGCTTCCGTACCCTTACGAACAGACTGAGGTAAACATGCCTGCAACGGGTTTCCGTCGTTCTTCTCAGAATGAAATTTGTTCCCCCCAGCACAAGGAGGCTCCCCATGAAATCTAGTGATTTGAGCATTGAAGTCCCTCGCTGGGTTGTATAATGAGTCTGCTGATATATGATTATTTGGCAGGCTAGAATTTTCGACAATTTTTTTAAAACCTCCAGCTCCAACAGACATCCATGCCCGGGCAGCTGCCACGGAAGCATTGTTGGATTCGATTTTCCTTGTGGAATTGGACTCTACTGTCGTGACCAGTGGAGCTTCAATCAGAGCTTGACTGATGTATTTCTGTTGCCTTTGAGCCTTTTCACTCAATGATTTCATTAACTGAACTGGGTCAGTGAGACCTTGTTCTTGTCCATGGGAGGAGTATGCTGCCGCTCTAACTATTTGATTAGGAAGACCATCAGAAGAAACAATAACAGGATGACTATTTAAGCAATCAGTCACAACTTTTCCATTGGGTAGTCCTCCGGCCACAACTCCATTAGAATCTGGCAGTTTAAAAGATCCAGAAGGCAGAAGACTCATTTTAACAGGGGCCGAGTCTTTGGACCTGGAAGCAATAGATTGCGAATTAGATTGCTTTTCTGATACAGGCTCAGCATGATTCTGATTGGGGGAAGGCAACAAGTTTAATTCAAACTGATTTTTCATCTTGCTTGGCTTGGTAAAATTGTTGGGTTGCTGGTGTTGCAGGTTTTGCTGCTGATACGTAGAATTGAAAGGAAAACTGTGTTTGATCGCGCCAGAGCCAAACAACGATGGTTTTCCATCTGAAATATCCCGCCTGACAGGATCCAACAAAGATTGTTTCACCTCGGAAACAGGCCCATTGGTACAATTTTCCTTGGTAGGAAAAGGAATCTTCAACAATATGTCATTCTTTCTCAATTCAGCAGCGGAACCCGCAGGAGTAAATAGACCAGGAGTAAATAGAACAGATTCCTTCTGGTTATGATTTTCAAATAGAAGTACTGGAGTTGGGAGTGGCTCATATTCTCCAACCCAACCTAAGCCAAATTTACAACCTGCAGGAAGGGCCTTCTCAATCCTCTTGGAGGCAACTTTCCAAGCGACTGGCCCAAGAGTCGCAGCAAAGCGAGCCAGGCTCCTGGCATATGAATATTCTGCATGAAGGCCAACCTGATACCACATCAACAATCGCAGAAGAAGAAGTCAGTCTATTACGAGCCCAAATAAATAGACAAAATAAACGGACAACTTCAAGAAGACATACTGCAACAAGTTGCTTCATTTCTCCTTCAAAGGTAGTTAATATTGATTCTGATCTGCTTTCTGGCTGATTAGAAATATCATATGTTGCTCGACGGTTTTCATCAAGCAGCACTGCCTTCCTCCCTAATCTTGATGAGAAACTCTTCCCTATACAAAATGTGAACAGAAACAATTGAGAGCAGATAACGGGATAACTTTTCAATATATGACAAGACAAAATGGGTCAGTGGAGATGCCCAGAGGGGTGGCTAGGGGGTGATTGAATTTTTCTTACTCATTTGAGAACTTAAAATGTTAAATAATGACACATTAGATTGAATGAACAGCTTGAAATGTATTGGAAATCACACATCGAGTTTTATACTTTTCATAATTTTATATAAGTACCAAAATTATTATAAAAGACATGAGTCGGAGGACGGCTTGACATGTATGGGACATATTCTGTACATAAAGTGAAGTTCGTAAACAATAAAATTTCTCTACAGCAGTTAAGGGGACAGAACAAGCACCATATACCTGAGAATAATTCTTCAGCTTTCTCCAAATTATTCTCAAATAAAGAAGAATTCCCTTCAACATGCCCATCAATATTGGTATTTTTCTCATAACCACCACCTTGGGCCGGAAAGGAGCAGTTCTGAATATCTCCAGCAGTGGCAAGAGTTGCACCTGAGGAAAAATCTGATCCCATTGGTTCCTGTGAGATCCGGCCTGGCAGCTTCTTTATCTGTTTCTTAACTAAGCAATTGGATTTTGTTTTCTGCTCTAGCTTGAGCTCTTTTTCAGAGGATTCATAATCAACTCTCAATCTTTCAAATTTCTTCTTGGCAAGCTCTTGTATGGTATGAGCCTTTAAGAAATTTTTTTCTTAATATTTACATGCTCACAAGATATACAAAATCAAGATAATTGGACGCGAATTTTAGAAATTTTTATACCTGTTTATAGTATATGGTCTCTGGTGCATTATATAGCATAGCATTTGAACAAATAAGGAATACATCAGTCTGCATCCAAGATAACAGCATCAAAATCCATACACTAGCTATAGCACTCATTTATTTTGCAAAGACAAAATTTCATACAACAGCTGAGGGTGCCATGGACAATAACAATCACCAAACATGATGCCTGGACAATAACCCCACATTTTGCAAATTCTCAAAGGCAGTTTGTGAGACGAAAATACAAGATAGAAAACACAAATGCAAAGGCTCTTTAAATCGATGTTACCTTCTAAGCTTCTTCACATTTGTTTCCATTTTAAGTGCAATACATGAAGATTAGAATGTTGAATAACTTATTGAACACTTCAACTGCACTCTTACTTATATTGCTGCACACATGCATGTATCTGGTTTTTTTTCAATCATAAAACAGCTCTTTTGTTGGTTGTCAAAAAGAAGTTTTTAGCTTCCATATTGCTTATAGAACTAGGTACACATTTTCTTGTCCCCAAAAGAGAAAAACACTTTCACGAAATCCAAACTGCACTGAAAAACAATAAAACATCACTCCATCAGATCTCACTTAAAAGGATTCTCTCCATCCACCTCCCTGCTTTGCGCTGAATTTAGGAAATCCAAACTGCCGAACAGAAAACTGCCTATTATAGAATCATAGCCTCCCCCTGGTTACAATTCCCCAATAACTATTCAAAACAGCCACAGTTTATCCACAAATTCAGACACTAGTCCAAGTAAAGTCCAGATATAAATAAGATCCATGAAAGTTTGAGTCGAGGCAAAAATGCAGGAAACTCTTTGTCAGTACTGAGTACATACCGCAAAATGTTCCAAAGTTGAATAGGCTCCACTAGCCAATTTCTTCCTCACCGTAGCAAAGTCCATTGGATGTTCGATTACATCGTGATAATCAGGGAGCTGCAATATTAAACTCAACTCTCAAAATTGAATCACTTAAATAAGAAAAATACAATATTATCGAAGAAAGTTTTTCCACACCTCTTCTGGATCAACTGGTTCGGCGTACACACCATAAATGTCTTTCCTGCCATGAATTTTAGATGTTAAAATAAGAGGCTTCGACAATAGCCAACTCATCACCAGAAGAGAACTTCAATCATAAACTGAATTTAAAAGGTCCATTACTTCTGAAGTTTGTCGAGAATCAACTCCAGGGTTTTCTTATCAGGAAGCGGTATCCCAGATTGAGTATGAGGTGGAGTCCCTGACAAAAAAACATCAAAACACTCGTCATTAAACAATAAAAAAAACAGAGCAAGTCAAGACGGTAGATGAAAAGAACAATGAAAGAAAACCTGAAACAGATTCGGACCCTTTTGAGCCCACTTTTGTTCGTCGTCTTACCTGTCAAAATCCATTGGCCATTCAAATATGAATAGACAAATTACATAAATTCGTGTAAAGCAAAATGAGCTAATGAAGTGAGAGAAAGAGATAAAGACAGATGAGGCAGACAATGCGGAGAGAGAAAGAAAGAGGTGGATAGAGAGAGAGAAAGGTAGGAGAGTGTGATCAGATTCTATAGGATTGTTAGTTTTTGACAGTTGACTTGAGCCGTTGATATCTCCCAAATCCCCGACACAAACACTTATATGAGAGAGATTTCCTAGAGAGAGAAAGAGGACAGTAATGGAGAACGTAAAATTGATGTCTGGACCAACGACATAAAAATCTGACTGTTTTCAGCCGAGCTGGAGAAAAGCTCGCACTGCCTCATTAGGTCTCTCCGCTGCACTTCATCTATTTCAAACTTCTTCAATCACACTTAACATTGTTGCTCTATCAGATCCATGATAGCCAGACTTACCCCTAGGATATCTTCATCCTCATCCTCAGCGTCCGCGCGATTTTCATCGTCGTCTTCTTCTTCGTCCTCATTAACACGGCCAATCCTCCTCTTCTTCAACGGCTTCCTTTCCGACTCATCCTCCTCCGACGGAGACTCAGCGTCGTCCAGCGCGTGCGCACCACGCAACTGAGCTTTGTTTAGCTCCGGCTCAGCTCCTTCTCCGCCCTGGTTCAGCTTCACCACCAGCTTGAGCTTGAGCTTGAGCTTCTTCTGCAGTCTCTCGTCCTCTTCCTCGTCATCGTAATCGTCGTCCAGATAGTCATCGTAGTCAATGTTGTACCTCACATTTCTCTGCCGGTGACTTCGTCGGACAACCGGTTCAGTAGCCGGAGAGCAGCTCAACCGGCGTGCCAGATCTGCCTTAGATGGCCTTCCCTTCTTCTTCCTCTTCACGATCTGAACCATCCCTCTCTATCTATATCTCACTCTCTCTACAAACTCAGTCTCTCTCAACTTTCTCTCTCTAGAATTTCATCACTCTCTCTCTCTTGTTTGGATTCCATTATTTCAGAGTGGCTTGGCTTTTTCGAGTGGGCAATTTGATATGCGAACCTAGACCCGAACCTCTACTTGGTCAGACGAAACTCAGGCTCGGAAACCATTGGGCATAAAATGACGGATATTTTTGCTCTTTGTCAGCCTGCCCGCTGCCCGAATGGGCTTGCGTGACTCTTTTGGCTCCCCCAGCCCTACTTGCGTTATTCTTCTTCTCCGACCTTTGATGAGCGTGTTGCCACGCTCTTGCTTAGTATTCTGATTATTAGTTTTTTCTGACAAAACAACCCTTCCAATAATTTTACAGAACAAAATTTAAACAAGCTTCTAAGATAAGTTAAAACAAGGTAAATTTTTAATATAATAAATATAACTTAATTAAAAAGTGAACCCAAGAATAAAAAAGATTTAAATTTATATTGAAAAAGTCACGACTCTGCTAAATTCATCTCTAATCGTGATAAAAAATACGTTGCTATTTTTTATTATTTTATTTTAAATTAAGAAAGTGTCTCTTAATTCCAATTACGCCTGTTGATTACTGACCAAGTTATAATATTTTACAAAATATTAATTTTTTAATAGGTTATTAAATTTATTATCAATATTATTAAATAAAGGGGTTAGTGAAGCACGCGCCTTCAAGCGAGTAAATAAATCTTTTCAGCTTATAAAAAAGAAAGTGATAGCCGTGATTTATTTCTTCTCCTGGATCATATTAGCCCTTTTACCAAACAGCCACTCTAATATTTCCTTTTTGTTTGGTGTGGTGAAGGAGCTAATAGTAATTTACTCTCTTCCCGCGTTCATTTCGCCTTCGGTGCGGTTTGTATTTGAGGAAGCTGACCAAATTTAATATTGAATTTATTTGTTTACGTATAAATATAGAATCTTAAAGTAAATAAAATTATGAAAAATTTAAATACATTGCAATTATTTTTATAATTTATATTATTTTCACCTTATAAATTAGTAAGCAAATTAATATTTATTGTTAAATAAACTTTCAAACCTGTTTTTTAATTTATTTACTTAATGTTTTTTTTTTCTTCCAATTGGGGTTTTTTCTTTAATTACAAAATATTATATAAACCTTTTTTGTGATTGGAACGAAGGAGTTGGTTGCCAAGTTGGCAGGGAAAGCAATAAAGAAATGAAAGACAGAGCTGGTGCGTCCCACCAGAGAAGAGAAAACGCAGAATGTGGGGCCCACGACTTAGATTTGGAGAAACGACAAGTCGGTGGCCCGAAGTGCGACCCAGTTTGAAAAATCAAATGATGGCTTTAATTCTAAATGAAAGTGGTGGTTTTGTTTGACTAATTAATATGAGTTGTTCTTTAGTGTACGTGGCTTCCTTTCAAACGCTGATTAAACTTACCCCAATAATTAATTAGCTATAATGGCGTATTTATTTAATAAGTGTTTTAATTATTAAACTATTTATATATATATATATATATATATTAAATTTAACACATATAATAATGTATTTCATTTGATAATATATTTTATCGACTCAGACATTATTTACAAGCTCTGCCAGTTAATTTATTTTCACTAGAAACTCCACGAATCACTCATGAAATAAAAAGAGGCGTATTTTGTTTAATAAAATTTAATTGATGAAAAAAGGAGGATAGATAATTATTTATTTAGGTCAAAAATAATAAATTTTATAGCAATAAAGTTGTTTAATGAATGCATGGACTGTAATGTCATTTCCTATTCCTACTTTGATGCATACGCAGTCCTCTCCGACTTCAATTCCCTTTGTGGTATAAGTGAATTTACATATAGACCCTTTGGCCCTATTTGAAACTGTAAAGTGCTGTTCTAAACTAAATCATAAAGGAGAAATTCACTGCGCCAAAATTCGTACTGTTTTTCGAAACCTGATCTGAAACATAGTTCGAGTTACCTAATTTTGATGTTTAATTTGAGTCGTTGAAGTAAATTGGACACGTGGTTCTTACGTGGTAGCAGATTCTGTGAAAGACAAAGTATTGTTGTTTGATTCCAGGACTTGTCGTAATAAAAGCTGCTTGTTGTTGTGTGTTGGGGAGGAATCTTAATTAATGCAGATGTTCCAATTTGCAATCGAATTGCTTGGGATCGATCTACACCGTCCATGTGAAGAAGCTGATCTCATTTTCGCCCTCTTCATGTTGGCATTTATTTTGTCTGATACGGCTCTCAAATGATGATGGTAACTTCTGCCAGCAGTGATATTACATGCTGCCGTGAAACCCTACCTATTGATTTATGCATTTGTTCTCGTATAAACATAATTGAATGATCCCACAACTGTTCTGTTTAATTCTCGTATTTGTTTTCTGATCAGAGAATAAGTTAAAAATGGGAATGTGCTGAAGAAATAGCCGAACACATATAAGGTCTTGCTTTCCCACATGACACATACCCATTATACAGGAGAGAGCGAGCGAGAGAGAGAGAGAGAGAAAGAGAGAGATCATCTTCTTCTGAGAGCTATAACAATGGCAGAAAAGGATTCAAAAATGAGCTCTTTCTTTCTGGCACTGCTTTGTCTGACAGTTGTGAGATTTGAGTGTTTGGAAGCTGGTTTAGTTCCCGCACTCTACGTGCTTGGAGACTCTCTGGTTGATGTTGGGAATAACAACTACATACAGAATTCTTTCATGCGGGCTGACTTTCTCCACAACGGCATAGATTTTCCCACCGGAAAGCCTACCGGCAGGTTCTCTAACGGCAAAAATTCTGCAGATTTTCTGGGTAAGTTTATCATCATCTTCTTCTTCTTTGCTGCACTTGCAAACATATTAGTATTTTCGAACTGTGACAAAATGAGTGGTACCTCATTTAATGCTTCAAATTTCGATTTCTAACACAGTAATTTAAGTCTATTTAATCACAACAAAAAGAGAGTATCAACTAAGAATTGTAAATTTCAAGGTAGCATTGATTAATTATTTTTTTAACTATAAAATTCAGGCATAGTGAGATTTAGTCTCCTTTTATTGTTTTGTTAAGCCTTTGTGCAAGACAAGGGTCCCACCTTGTTAACCCTCTTAGCAATCATCTTCTTTATAATTTTTATTATAACATTTTAATTATATAACAACGTATTGTTAAGCCTTTTTTTTTGTTTGAATTTTGCAACTTTGTCTTCCTTATTAGTAAAAGATTGTCTTCGAATGATTGAGAATAATTTTTTTCTGATTATAAAATAGTGCGAACTGAATTTTAATTCGAGATGATCGGTTTCAAATTCAATAATAAAATTTTTATAATACTCTATATATTGTTATTGAGTTGCAAAATTCGCCTTGATTTTAATCTAGCAAATTCCTTTTTTGTCTATAATTTTTTCTTTTTTCACGTAATTCTTGATGTCTGTGTTTTCTGCATATTTTTTTTTTTCAATTTGCATTCAAGTTTTCAAGCAGTTTCAACTTTCAAGGCCTCTAAATTATCAACTTCTTCGGACAAAAATGAATAATAGAACTTTTTTCGGGTCATTAATAAGTTCTAAAATCACAACTATAATATTTGAGCAGCTGAGAAAGTTGGTCTACCAACTTCGCCACCATATCTTTCTATTGTATCCAAGTCGAGCTCCAACAAAAACACAATATCGTTCGGCACTGGTGTTAGCTTTGCATCCGGTGGAGCTGGAATCTTTAACGAGACCAATAACCTTTTCGTAAGTGAATATGTGCTCCATAATATCAAGTTGTAGTTTTCAAAAATCTGTTTGTTTTTGGAGTCCATGAACCAACTGAAAATTCCACTAGTGTTTTCAAAGTTTTAACACTAACTAGTATAGGAAATATCAATCCATCACGGCAATAATACAAAAAGAACAAAAGAATAACGATCACGTGGATATAACGTCAGATGAAGTAAATAAATTATTAGGTAAAATAATAACATCAATTTGATTAACTTTTTCACAAAATAAAGAGACATTTACTATCTTATTATGTTATCTTAAAATTCTCGCTGACGTGTCAAATAACAATGGTTATAATTCAAATATAATTAATATAATTAATATAATAAATTAGATATAATAATTTATTACAATAATTGTATTTTTGACGTATTAGTAAATATTTTAATAAAATAAATATGATATTATTATTTTTCACTTGAGAAAAAAAAGATAAATAAATTATATGTATAGGATTTTCTCCACGTGTTAATTGAGTGCTCTTTTACAATCAGCACCAATCATTGGCTTTGACGCAACAAGTGGACTATTTTTCGTCTGTGTATCAAGAATTGGTGCGACAGCTTGGATCCTCTGGGGCTCACCTTCATCTATCGAAGTCTCTTTTTGTTGCAGTGATTGGGAGCAATGACATATATGGCTACTCGGAGTCCTCAGATCTGCGCAATAAGTACACTCCCCAACAATACTTGGACTCAATGGTCCTCACACTCGAGGCACAATTAAAGGTATCAGAAACCCAATTTTGACCGTCGATGTTATGTGACATGACAATTGCGACATAGACAACGAGAAATGCTAGGTTTAACTTCTTGAAATCTAATTACGGCTTTGTTTTGGCGTTGTTTTATGCAGCGGCTATATGGGTTCGGGGGGCGGAAATTTGTTATATCAGGGGTTGCAGTAATAGGATGCACACCTTCACAAAGGATAAAGAGCAACACAGAGACAGATGAATGTAATACAGAAGTAAATCAATGGGGTGTGCAGTATAATGAAGGCCTTAAGGCTATGTTGCAAAGGTTGAAGATGGAGCATAATGACATTAATTATTCATACTTGGATGGATATGCAGTGATGTCCAACATTATTCAGGCGCCATCATCCTTTGGTATGTTCTGCATTTGCCAATGGGAAACTAAGGCTTTCTATTTTCTCTTCATTTTTCTAGACAAGATCTAAGAAAACCAAAAAACTTTAAGCATAACTACTTAACTTAGAATTCAGGGAAAACTCGTAGTTAAAACACTCATAAATGGGTTAGATCCATACTCAAAACCATAATGAAAGGAAGGTGGGGTCGTTGATCTTCCCATATGTCTATAACTCCCTTTTGTATGGTACTCAATAAAAGAATATTACAAAGATATAATACTGTCGTTTGGTTTCAGGCTTTGTAGAGATTAAAGAAGCTTGTTGTGGGCTTGGGAGGCTTAGAGCTAATGTTCCGTGCCTACCGATTGCCTTATATTGCCCTAACAGAGATAACCACCTCTTCTGGGATCCATTTCATCCAACACAGGAAGCTCACCGCATTTTTGCTGACGTTATATTTGATGGCCACCCTAAATACACTTATCCCATTACTATGAAGCAGCTGATAGCTCTCTAATCTCACAACAAAATCTGTTCAAATCTATAGAATTCCCCTCTTCTGATAGAAAGAACTTTTATATTTAAGATACATTGGCGATTGTGGGTGTTTTGACCAATTTGTGAAGGACTCGATTAATCCCACATGCCCTGAAGGTTTATAAGTAAAACCTATTGTTGTTCTGCAAGCACTAGAACTTAAAAACGCAATGGAGAAGTAAAGTAAAACCTATAGTTGTTCTGAAACCTATACTTGTTATATTTAAGTAACTCCAATCCATGTTACAGTATAAGAAGTCCAGTGGTTATTGTCTGGCGATGAAGTCTCACTCTTGAGAAAATTATTTCTAGCTAATTCTGAAGAAGCTTACATTATTTATGGGCTCTCTAAGATTAACAGAGGCTATCACAAAGTGCAACGTTAATTTTCTGACTAAACATTAAAAAGCTAATTCATTTATAAGCGCAGGGGGGTAGCAGGAGCTATCACAAACTGAGGTACCACACTGCAATATATATGGTCTGTTTGAACATTGAAGCATACTTTATGAAAATACAGATGAGTGCATCATACTTTTATTATATAGATGAACGATCAAAATGCACTTTCTAAACTGTTGGTGTACAATTTTGAACTGAGATGCAGATCCAAGGATTATATGCTAAGTTCAGATTTGTATTCAAGAATTAAAGAAAAGTCAAGTACTCGAAAATGTGATAAGTAACTTGTTCACGGGAGAACTAAACTTTTTACCAGTTTTTTTCTGCTAAAATTCTTTGGCACGGACGTGGAAGAACCATTCATTTTATTTTCCCAATGTAATTGCCCCATCCACTTGCCTGATAGAAAGCTACTTCTCAGATTTGCAAAAAAATTAATGGCACACGCGAAACTTTCCACCACCTGTAGTTTTTCATCTACTGAGAAGGAAAACAACGCAAAGGAAAAGAACAAGCAATAGAGGGATTCAACAAGGGTACCTTGTATGGTATGTTAGTTAAGAAGGAAATACATCCTGAAAGAAAAGGGTGAGATCTCCATTGTAAATGTCAAACGCCAACATCTTATCCACTGATTTCTGTGTTCCGTTAAATATAGCACTATGAATAACATTGAAGGGTATTTGACATGACAAACCAGAATAATACCTCATATAGCTTATCTTGGGCTGAGATTTTTTCATTAAATTGTCGCTCAACATGCTTATTGTTCTGAATAGCATCCAAGACAAATGCTGCTCTCCTGATAACTTCCTCGGGAACACCTATATAAGAGCAATGGAATGTAATTGTTATTAAGAAACCAAAAATAAACTACATATAAACAAAAAGAATGTCTGTTGTGAGAAAGAGAGATTCCTTGATGTTTGCAGAGAAATACAGATAAAGTTATACGGTGAGATGTACCAGCAAGATGTGCACAATGTAACCCTGCAGGAAATAAGATTATTGGATTAACAATTTTTTAAAGCCACCCTCCTCAAGATTACATGTCTACTCACCATAGCTAAGAAGAGCGTGCCCAGGTACCAAACTGCAAAAACAAAGACAAACAAAAGACAAGAGATCCATCAATGGATCAAACTATCGTGTTCAACAATCAACATCCTGTTGTATAACATATGACTTATGTGACGATGGTTAAACAGCAATGACATCTATGGAAACTATGGTGCTCTTAATGACAAGCCAAAGATTAGGATAAGGAATCTAACAGATTACATCATGAAAGATGAATCACGAAACTAAAGTTAAACCCACACGAGAGATATTTGCCTATAAAAGAGTACAAAAATTCTCAAACAGCAAACTGATGTAATCAGGAGATTAACATACCGATACAAAAATACTATGTCTTCGGATTCTGTAGAATGTCGGTCAGGCCTTAGTATGCTCATGGTGTAAAATTTGATTGTCTCGGACTGAAATAAGTTGAAAAGAAAAACAAAACAATTATATGCAGGTTGAATTAGACTAAAAATATATATCTACAATATATCATAGAAATTTGAATTTCCCCCTCATAAAGCCAGAAAGAATACAATCTCATACACCTGAAACAGTAAAAGAACATATACCGTTGATAAGTAACTCTCATCAAGTAACTCAGTCAAATGTGTGCACACCAGCACCTGAACAGACATAAAGGAGCGTCCTCAGATCACAAAACTTGTAATATGGTAAGGATAAAAACAATCACGAGAGATGAGTTTGGGGATTATGTCTCCTAATTCATGGATTTTGTTCTCTCTTTATTAGTTTCTTTTGAAAAGCGGCATTCTCCCTTGAGAAAAACAAATTATCAAGTCCATGGCAGAAAACCTTTGGAGGTTCATTACAGGTAGCAAAGTGATTGATGGTTCCACCAAGCAGGCCAATACCATCTGAACAAATTAAGATCATTCGCAGAATCAATAATATCAATGTCCTAACAATTGCTGGAAAATATTTATGATGAGAGACTTACCTTCAGTTAGTGTACCTTTACCAAATTCATCCAAGAGACACAAAGATTGAGAAGTTGCCTGTCTATAAATTTTTCAAGTTTAAAGTTCATTCCATCTCATCAATGGTGGGTCCGATTTGAACTTTTGTGAAGATATTATAAATTTTTACACCTAATGTACCTTAACATCATCCCTACTTGATGTAGATCGATCATAAAGGTTGACTGTTCTACCGTCATAAGCTTGCTTCCCATTGCACAAAATATTCTGTTAAAAACCCAAGTAAGCTAATTATCCATTCACAAGGATATAAGTCACTAGCACCAGCGCACCTGTCGGTCAAACCCACAGTTGCAGCATCTGCTGGTACAAAACTCCCAATGTGAGACAAGAAAACAATTAAAGCTACCTGTAAAAACAAACTTTGCCCTGTGAATTAATACAGATTTTTTCTTTCATGACAAACGACAAAAGAAAATAATCTGAACCTATTCGTATTTATTATGTACGTGAAAAAGAGCAGTATAGTGAAAAGATATGTAATCTATATTTGACCAGGATGACTAATAGGAAAATGCTCCACCCTGAGTAAAATATTGCAAGAATGCGCAATTTACACCAGCTTCTGTGCATATCTATGCGATGGAAAGTAGATACAAAGATGGAGACTTCAAGGTATCACAAATACAATATACACAATTAAACAGAAGGAAGAGGGAAGGAGTGAAGAGAGAGAGTGGGGTGGGGAGGGTGGTAAGGAGAGGTTGAGAGAGAGAGAGAGAGAGACCATAACCTGCTTTATGTATACACTTTTCCCGGAGTAGTTTGGACCCGTGATGATGTTAACTCTTCCTGTGCAGCACAAACTTGCAATTCAACAAGTAACCAGCATTCTATGTCGAAAAATAAATTTTGTTGCCTAACTCCATTACCATCATCTGAAATTTTTGTGTCATTAGGAATAAAAGTGTCCACTGTCATTTCCTGCAAAACATGTCTACAAATTGCATGATCACTAACAGTGATATTCTACCGATAGCTCTTATAAAATATCTTCAATTTCACTGTGCAAATAACAAGATAATTATTACCTTCCATTTTTTATGTCAAGCAAGTTATCTGCAGTCAAAACAGGCCTTACATAGTTGCTTTGACGAGCAACAAGCGCCAAAGACAAAAAGCTAAATAATAGCTGAAGTTATTATACTTAATTACAATACTGACAGTTACAGTTAAGGTTAAACTGGAGGGAGTGGATGAAGAAATGATTCTCACCAATCAAGTTCAGCTGCAAAACTGACGGCAGTAAGAAGATGCACTGAGAAGAGTAGTATGTGCGACACCAAGTCTCTAATAATTGTCCTCTCCATGTCTTGTTAAGAACAAATATGAATATGAAATCAGTTCATCAGCAAATTAGGTGTAATGTTCCTCTCTAATGTTTCTTATCATCGTTGTTGGAAACTACTAAAATCTATATGCACGTGGTTATGGTTGCAAAGAGGCCACTCATAAAAATTGTTACTGCGAGCAATTTGAACAGAATACACAACCCACACATACATCATGAAAAATATATTAGCAATTTCAGGAATAAAAGAAACTTTGCAAAATCGGAGCAAATGGGAAATTAACACTGCGTACCTAGAATTTTATGATAAATATCTCCAAGCAGATTATCCAACTCACGTGACTTTGGTGTACGATAAAAAAATCTTCTCATATCTCCATCAACATCACCAAACTACAATTCAAACTTGATTTTCTTCAGCAAATACTATGGTGACGCAAATTATGTAAATTCAATGAGCGATTCAACTTACAGCAAATTCAAAATCTTTTAGTGTCTCCAATGTCGTTTCATCAAGCTTTTCCTCAAAAATGCACATCAAGTATCCTATAATTGAAGATAAAAGAAATTTCAAACATAAGAAGGATGATGGAAAGAGGGAAACTAACAGAAGAAGATTGGATATACAATAAGCCATATCATATCTATATCCACATGAACTGCAAACTTAATTGATAGAAAAAGGACTCATCCCATTGGGTTGCACATTTACTAGAAACAATGTTCCAAGAATAATAATTGATATCTAGATCGTCACTTAATAAAAACAAATCCTACCATCCTACTCCTACCAAGATAAAGCCTAACATATACGTAATGACAAGTCATTGAATAAGGAATTACATATAAAAAGCAATATATATTATGTATTTTATTTGAATAAATCCAAGATCTGATTAACTTAATTATGCTAGATGATATTTTAACTATGTGGACAAAATATTTTGTGTATATTAAAATTGCTTTCTAGATGATAGGATTTCTATTTTGTAATTCTAAATCTCTCATCGTAGGATAGAATTAGTTATCCAATTTTTCTTGTATATACTTAATTTGTATAGATTTAATTTAATATTGACGAAAGATAATTTTTTCACTCCCATATTTTAAGTGCAATTAGAATTTGAATTTGGGAGTAAATATAAGTTTATGTTCAAGTGTACATTTTACTGTAAATTAAAAAGAAAAAAAAACTAACCTATTTGATGTATATATATAATATTCGGGAAAAGTTTATCTTTGTACAGCTGAGGATGTCTCTCAACTTCAATTAATGTAACCTGCGAATATATGAAAATAAAATATTAAACTTAGCAGTTGACGCAGTTCAATATCATTTGCTTTATTAATTGGCATGAAACGAACCTCTGCTAGAAATGTAGGCAATTCTTCATAAATTTGCCTGAGTTCATCCAACTATAAAATAACAAAGTAATTATAGTGGAAACAAAGAGTATAATAATATAATTTATTTATTTTTTGATAAGAAATCAATACAGTGTAGAATGTACAAAAAGAAAGATACATAATGTACAATCACAAAAATTCAGATTTTATAGTCTTAATTTTTAATGGTCTAGTTTCCATGATACACATGCCAATGCAACGGAAACCCAAGATAGATTAGGGTAACAACCTACCACCATGCTCTAATCCAGAAGAATCAAAGACACAAAAAAGTGTCTAGATACTGATCCATAAGGTCACCTTCACGAATGAGATACCACATGACAGATTCCATTATGAAACATAATGATTTTAGACAAATAAACTTTAAACTTGTATTAATCAAATATATTATGATTAAAATATACAGAGACAATAAAAATGAATCTCCATTTTGTACTTGTAAAAATTTCATAGAAATGAAACGGTGGACCTATATCCTCTCTAATAGACAAGCAAAAAAAACCTTCACCAATTTAAAAAACATGAGGCCGTTTGATTTCCATTACTTTACCTCATCACAAAAACCCTCCTTGACAAGTGTTTCATATCCCTTCTCTTTTGTTCTGCCAACATCAAGTACGCCAATTATCTGCAGAACATAGTATCAAATGTATAAGTCAAAGCTATTACAGAAATGAGATTTGTTAGAATCTTTTCTTCATCAAAATACAAGCTTCAAATGCTACAAAACTTCAAAAATAAGATGTTCATGGAAATAACAAGAGTAAGAACGATAAGTAAAATTACAATTGTAGTTTCTGATCTCTCTATGAATAAGCCTGAGTCATTTTGTTTTTAAGAGACGTAATTTGGAAGCTAAGCCCTAGTTTAATGAATAAAGTTTTATGTCCTAGTAGTTCATGTCATCCGTAATAAATAAGGATTTGCCATTAGTCTATAAACTTCATGGCTTTTATTGCTCATATGAATTGAGCTTAGTGAATCAAATCATTAGAATGATTATGAGCTTTATCATTGTCTCTCCCCTCCTCAACCTTCCCTAGCTCCCCTGTATTTATTTTTTAATTCTTAGTCCGTATTTTCTTTCAAAACTGCCAACCACAAAGAAGATCTGCTAATGAAACACAAAACAAAAGGTTTTTCTACGTACCAATTTGACAAAATAAATGTAAATAACCTAAACTTTCTCAACACTAATCAAGACGTCATCATCAATTATTTTTTAAGAAAACATCTATTTAAATCTCATCTCAATGCAAGTACTAACTATATTAAACTTCCCTTGTACTTGAAACACGAAGACTTGATAATATTTTTAGTTGATGGATTCATCGGCTAAGTGAGAAATCACACCAAAGGAAACTTTCATGATAAACAAGGATGGAATTTTGAAAGAAACGAGAAGAAAGAATTTCCAACTGTATGTTGTGGTGATCTGACTACATAATGGAAACACTTACCAATTCGTATACATAAGCCAACTCTGAGGTAAAGCATGAATTAGCCTGCGCAAAAATCAAATAATATATAGAGAACAGCACATCTATCAAGCAACCTGTCATGCAAACAGAAAAGGAAAAACCTTCTCAATTATGTCCAAATCTAAGTACTTTGCTAGCTCCCTAAGATTCTCCGAAATCCCTACTTCAAATATCTTGTTCAAATATAAGAGTGAGCTGATGCTCTACAAAAGAAAAGGAAAAAGAAAACATTAAATGTCAACTCGGAGAGAGGAAAACATGTTTGTGATACCAAAAGCTAGTATTTGAAAAGGAAGTAAAATGTCATAGCATCTCATGCAGAGAGACAGGTACCTTTACAAATGCTGTCCAATCATTGTGCGTACACATGAAGCTTGGAGAGTTCAATTTCTTCCACAAATGCAATTAAATACATCATAATAAAAAAAAATTAATACAAAAGAAAATTTCATGAATAAACAATAATAATTGTAAAAAATTATAGACGTGATTTCAAAACTTATGAGTCTGAAGTACTGCCTCAATCAATGGGTATATATAGTGTATTCGATAGATAAATGCAGGATTCAGTTTATTGATGTCTGTTCGATTTATTTCTGAAATAGTTATTCATCATATCTATACAATATTTGCATATTAAAATCTTTAAAAAAACATAACATAAAAGTCAAATATTTTGTTTCACTTGATCAACCAAATAATTTAACTTAGATATTTTCCTAAGATAAAGAAGGAATTATGAAAAATAGGAATTTTCCTACCTTGAGTATATGTGGAACATCCTTTACCAACTTTAGAGTCTCCCGTAAAGAAAACATCAATTCTTCAGTCGCATAAAAGAATGATATCTGACTATTGGTAAAAGAATAAATCCTTAATTTTCATTCAATCATTTGGTATAATCGAAAAGTAAAATATCATTTGAATCCTAGATACTATCATTTTAAACAAATTTAAGGATATTTCCAAATCTTGACCTTCGTCAATATCTTTTCTCAGGCATTTTAAAATCATTTGTAGTAAAACAATTAAAGGATACAACATTGAGACGTCGGTTCAAATTGTCAAGGTCGAGAATTGGTCTCAAAAACCAGTTTCTAGAGAGAGTAATCATTCTTACCAAATTCTGGATTAAAACACTTAATCTGAAGTCGCACAAGCAATTTATAAATCAATTTTTACCTCAATAGTCGCCTACCCATGGGCGTTATGCACTAATAAATAAAATAGATGTATTAGCCCATCGGGCACAGAAATTTCAAATCATAAGGAAATGAACTAGCACAAACCTTATTCATCATGCCAAACACTGAGAACCTGCGCTGAAAAATGTCAGTATAGATTAATTAGACAAGAGTATTCAGAAACAAGTTCTATAACCACCCTTCTTTGGCTCTGCCAATGCCCATATGGCTCGGATGTTTGTCTGTTTGGAAAATCTGCAATGCTTCTAGTGCAGCAGCATCAAGTTTAAGAAACGTATTTCTAATTTGAAGTTGTAAGAAGTTGATTTTTGTGGATTTCTCTATCATGCGACATGTCGAAAAATTGTATATATATAAAACCCACAAGGATACTTATTTTCCATTAAGTTCTTGGGATCATTGTCATGGAAAATTTTCAATGAATCTTGTTTCTTATAAAAAAAGAATAAAAGCATAATCACTGAGGATACAATGAAATTTCTATGACAGAATCGATTGTAATTGATGAAGCTCCATGTTCCTTTTGCTCAAGAGTATCTATTATCCGTTCATTCTCTAATATGGCAAGAAGACCACCACTTGCACGAACTTCAACATCACTTCCCATGTCCATCATTGAACTTAACTGCAATAAATGAAACATAGGAAACAAAGTTTCAATGGATAGCAAAAAAGAAGATTTGATTTCCTGAGCTATTTAGTTCCTGGCGTCTGGAACTAGAAAAGTGATTGGAGAAGGACGACCATAACACTAGAGCTTTTTTTTTTTTACTGTGAACAAGCTTTTATTCATTCAAACAATATAATTAGTTGAAACTGCAAGCTATGTTGCAGAAAGTATGATATAAAAAGATCATTTATTTTTGTTATAAAAAAATGAATTTGAATCATGAGAAAATATGTTACAAGTTGGAAAAAATGGACAATTTGAAATTCTCCCAAGATAAATAACTATAAAGATCATTTATTCTGACACCAAAAATTACATTCAACATATCACTAATGAATATATCTCAAAATGATCTACTTAAGAAAAATGAGCTTAATAGCTGTCAAAATCTGACCGTGTTAGTTATTTAGTTGTGTGGGAGAATTCCTTATACTCCCTATCATTAATACATATTCAAAACTTTTCTAATAAAATTATTGTTCCAATGGCATTCAAAACTCAACATTTTACTCTTTTATATTCGATCATTGACATTTGTAAATTCACTCAAACTTCTTGCTGACAGTTAGTGTTAACGAATCATTTTCACAAATATAATGGGTATGAACTCCACATCATTTGGTAGATTCCCGGACCAGTAACTTTGTGACCAAGTCTCATAAATACTTTGAGATATAAGAATATGATAAGCAGCTTTTCCTTGTTCAATGGCCAAAATACCTGATTCACTTAATTCTAGGGTTTATTTTCCAAAGCTCAAAACACCGAGTAACAATTCCTACAATTTTATGACATGACCCAAAGATAGCTTGCTGTAGGACAAAAGAAAAACAAAGTTTGAAGCACAAATCACGTGATGGAACTATTATCAGCTTACGTAGCATATTCGCTCCTTGATGTTTAACCCATCATCCATTCCTGTCACTCTAAGGTATATCAATCTGTATAAGAGAGAGAGAATACATAAACCGAACAGATTCCTTACATGAAGCAAAGATTATAAAAAGATGTATGACATTGATAATATTCCTTAAGCACCTTACAACGACACCAATCGGTTAAATGAATGTCTGGGATAGACAATTCTTTAAAATAAGTTGGCTATTCCAATTTATCACATGGTACTTTGAGGTATAAAAGACTTAAGAATCAATAATTTGAATGATGACATGGCAGGACGCCATTAAATGGTGAAACTAATTGGCTTCTGGTAAATTAAAATCCACTTGGATGATATTTAGAGCGTTAAATAGTGCATCAGTTTAACTACAAACCCATTAAAGCACCAATAATTAGTAATATTTATGTAAATCATGCCAGATCAAACTTAATATTTCCATTTAAACTCCATGATTTTCTATAATAGTCGAATTTGCAAGATTTAAAGTTACCTAGTAAAATATCAATAAACATTTTACATATACACTGATACCTGTGCCAGGCCTGCTCATAGCTAAATATTGAACTTTTGACCAATTTCACTTGTGGAGCCTCACTTGTGCCATCTGTACCATTTAAAACTGTAAGCACAACAGTGTAATTACTGAATTATAATCCATGTAATGAAAAGCTTACCACTACGCTGTAAAGCAGATAAAAAGGATTCTTCAGATTTAGTGCTTGTGTAAATTATCAGGGGCTTAGCTTGATATTTTACTGAAAAATTTTACAAGAAGAAAAATAAGATGGTGAAGCTGCTGCTGTTTAAAAACAACTGAATACCAAGCAAATGAGCACAAATATTTCAAAATTCAAGTAATTGCATGTAAAAACTGAGGAAAATCAGCTTTTCAACTAAAATATCATGAGAGACGCCTCAATTTTATAAAATGCAGAAATAAAGCTCAGGTCTTAAATCATAAGAAAGAAACATAAGACTCATACCCATATCAATCAAGGGGAAATCTGTGCTACCGTCTTCCCAAACTTCCAGCACATGAAGTTGGCGAATACTAGAGTCATAGTAAGAAATTCCCACGCTGAGACAAAGGTTTATGAAGTTTTCATTTCTGTCTCTTTGTCTTAATATATTCTCCCCATAAATTAAAACATAACGTCATGAGCAAATAGCTGTAATCATCCATCCTTGCATTCTAACCACTGTAAGCATTCCGGTTTTTCCTTGTCCCACAAACCAGTACACATAGAAGAGAATAAAGATGCTATTCTGTTTGTTTTTATAAAACAAAAATAAAATATTGAAGTCTTACTATTCGGCCAATGGAACTCCAGTTTCCTTCAGAACTTACATCTTTCCATGAAATAATTCCAAAAATTAAGGTTTACTTGCCTACTGAAAGTCTTACCTAACCTCTAATATCAAGATCAAATTACAAAAAGAAAAAGAAGAAAAAGGTTAAACTCTGATCTATAATAGTCACATATTACCAACTGTCATCACTTAATTTTAGATTATGGAATCAATTAAAGCATTTCACATCATGCCTCTTCAGTCATGCATGTATGTTGAAGTATAAAATCCTATTCATTATATACATTAGTAACATATTTTTTTACTAACTATCAACTCTTATATAAATGGAACAACGTAGAAATCTTCAAGCTTACTCCCAAATGGGATCTTAGTAGCACTACATCAATTTATAATTATGGCTTGCCAAGAACATTGCTTGAACGAGGCATGTCGAAGCATCTAATTGAGCTTGCAGCTTTTTAATACCATTACTTCTTTTATTATGTTTTGTCCTGAAGAAATGAAATTTGGGATCATTGACAAAGAAAAGTACATAGTCAAAAACCTCACCGCTGGCCATGTAGAATGCATGCCATGTAAACCTGTAACAGAATCCGAAGAAATACTATGGCATGAAAGGTAGTACATAATAAGTCAATAGCTTAAAGAAATGATTTATGCTCTCAATTGATGTAATCTCATGGTCAGAAATGCAATGAGAGACACTCTGCCTTAAACAAACATCATTTTTATCAATTACACTAAAGTTCATTCATTTTCCACAAAGTGAAAATCATTGAAGGAAGTGGACAACCATAGCCCGCAATGAAAGTGGGGATCACCTATCCACCAGTGAAAGAAACAGTGGCATGCTTTTTTTTTTCCTTTTCAGATGATTAGCTGAGAAATTCAGCCTTAGAACTCAAATGAATCCATTCTCTAAACACAGATTAGCTTATTGGAAAAATAAATAAGTATATAAATATTTGTTCTGTATCCTTAGGACACAACATATGACGTTTCAGCTTGTGATTTATTTCAAAGTAATAGAAGCGGTATATCACGTTAAAATTGTGATTGATTGGAATTTGAAGGCTCGAATCTTCACTGTTCAAGAGGAAAGACGCCTCAGTTTTACTAATCAAAATCATAGTAGAACTTGCCATTGTGCATCTGTAATTACATATTAAATGCACATGCCACGTTACGATTGTGAAATTTGCCTAGAACCAGAAGTTCGCTTGATTTAAAGGTAGTAGTGTACATTGCAAGGATGTTAGTATATCAGCAATTCAGAAGGCAAAAAAGCATTATCTCGGTTTTCTAGCAACCAAACTGACAAAATCAATTGTTTGGTTCACGAACATTTTGATAAAAAAAAAAAGACTACATAGAAAACTTCAAGTGAAATCTTGAGTAACAGTTCTAAGAAACTCAATGATTTTCCTGTATAGCACTGTCATACACTTTTCCAGAATATGAAAAGCAAACAAGTCAGGTATTTCAGTTTCAAATTTCATTTGATTTAAAACATAGAATATAGAGAGAGATGAAGAAGTTTAATCCGCAAATGTGAGAACAAAATGAGCCTAAAAAGAACCTGAGGTACTGCTTCGGTTTCATCCATCTCCTCCATTACTGCGAGAATTGCGCGAGATCAAATGAGCGGGACAAACAAGCTCGCCGATGGAAAAAAGGAGACGATACTCTGTAGTCTGAACTTCAAGGTTGGGGGAAACGAACGAAAGTTTAAAGCCGTCTTGTTTATATACGCAACGAAATCATACGTGAGAACTTGTAATAACGCAATAACGTGACGGTGTTGCGAGTATTAATTAATTAAAAGTAAGGTTGCTTTTACTTATTCAATTTTACAAAAGGTCAATTAATAAATAAATATTTATTTATAATTTATTATATTAATTATATTTTAAATATATAAATTATTATTTATGAAGTTTAACATTATTTATTAATTAATAGATATTTTAAATTTAATATTTTTATGATAACTTTACCAAAATATTTTAGATTAAAGTTTTTTAGTTAGGAGTTGAAGGGTGTCATTCACTCTTTAATTTTATATTTTTACCGTTTATTTTAAATAAAGATTTTAAGCATAAAGAGAGACTATCAATTTAGTGTTTATGTTATATTGATCATTCTTTCGTGTAGAAATAGTGATGACGATATTAAATAAATATCGATACACTAAATTGCTAGTCTAAACTACGCACAACTTGTGGTTTAAAAATTGGGAAATTAAACAAATTTGCGTAAAAAATAAATAAATAAAATTTTGGTTCGATGGATCTTAAATTTCACCCCGTGCTTTTTAAATGTGATTTATTTGCTCATTTTATGATTAAAATGTAAAAAAATAAAATAATATTTGAACTTTTTTGCTTCTAGCAAATAAACCATTTTTTTTTAAAGTCATGTTCTTTTGAAAGTACTTAAGTGAGATTTTTCTATCACACCTACCTCTCTAACCATTTATTTTTAGTAATGTTTAGGTTACCACTCCAATCTTATATTATGATATGTCGTGTAATTTATTAACTAGTGCAGTAATTATTAATAGTTAAAATTATTAATGAGTATCTCCTCGGGTGACGATATCAATTTTAGAGATGATGTCGACACTGACCATGATACAAAATTGAAGCTTCTAATTATGATTAATGTTCTAATTATGGATATGATATCATAATATTACCTTTCCATTGGAATTAGCAAAAACAATGTCTCGTGCATGATATTGATTCTGAACATTCATAGTCTACACATGAGCATGCCAAATTACTTATAAAGTGTAAATATGTTAAACAGGCGAGCTGGCTACAGTAACGAGCAGCTTGGCATGAGCCACACCAACAGACCGAGCCGAGCTCAGCCATTTGGGCTCAATGAGCCAGCTCGCTAGCTGGTTCGGTCGGGCCTAGCTCGGGGCCCATTTCATTGAAAGTGAAAGTACTCGTGTCGTTCAGCTGTCCTTGACTCTCGTTGTCTAAGTCTGTGGTATTCTCTGTTTCGCTCTATGGTTAAGTGTTTAGAGTTGCAAGTTTGAAGTTTTAGAAAAAATAAAAGAGGTGTATACGAAGAAGACGAGCTGATCGATCGCCTCATATGGGCGCTTTAGAAAATCAAGGCCTTAGAGGACACTAATCGGTCGCACTTCATGGATGCTTCAAGAAATTGGTGCCCGAGAGGGCGTCGATCGGTCGCCAATTGATAGGCGACCGATCTACTTTCCTGTTAGTCTACTTCCCTGCTAGTCTACTTCCCTCAATAAGCCAACGCATTGCAACAGTCTTGTGATCGTTATCCACTCTCACCTTACCTCTTCCTATTCTTCTATAAATTCTCTTTCACACTCTCTATTTTTTTTCACCAATATCTCTCGATCTCTTGAATTCATTTTTTAATTTGCTTTCAATCTATTTGGTGTTATCAATCTATTTTTCAATTTGCTTCAACAAAGTAAAATTTATTTTATTTTTTTACATATATTTATATACTTTTTAATTATATTTGTAGTTCTAATAACTAAATTTTTTTACATTATTTTTTATGTAGGTTTCGTTTTTCACACCACGAACAAGCTTTTATTGTACATTGGTTTTGTGGTATCATTTTCTTATTTGAAATTTACTTTAAAAATTTATTTTTAATAGTTATGGATCCACGTAATTATAATATTGATGATAATATTGAGAAAATTAGAAAAATAAATTCAGCATTTTCAACAGTACAATAATCTGCACAAGCATCCACTTTATCACATAAAAAAAAGAAACAAAACGTCTGAAATATGAAAATATTTTGTAATAAAATAAATTAAAATTAGTGAAAAAATAGAATATAGAACTCAATGCAACTATTGTATTAAAAATTATGTATATATTTTCGGAGTTCAACTAACACACTCGGTAGGCATTATAAAAAAATATCACTTAAATGAGTAAGTTGGAGACCCTGCACAAAGATTATTAAATTATAGTGGTAGTGATACTTTTTATATTAACAAAATAAAATGAGAGAAGAAATAACAAAACTTGTAGCACAATGTGAGTTGCCTTTAGCATTCACCGATAGTGATGAATTTGAAAAATTTATAAAATAGTATGCTATTGCTAATTTTAAACGTGTTACTAAAAGTACAACTAGATATGATATTATTAAAATGTTTAATAATATGAAAAATGAACTAATTTTATTTTTTTTAAGCGCTCCTATGTCTATTTGTATCATCTTTAATTTATGGAGTGCATGTAATTCTATAGGCTATATCGTTGTAACTTTTCATTTTATCGATGACTCTTTGCAATTAGATAAAAGAATTTTAGAATTTCGTAATTGTAAATATCTTCACACTAGTATTACTATTTATAGATATATTGTAACGATATTGTAAGAATATTTAGCGTAACAGTTGATAATGTTAGTGCTAATGATGTTGTTATTTCTTATTTTAAAAATTACTTTCAATTCGATACTACTCACGATTTTCTTTTCCATTGTGTTTTTCATATTTTAAATTTAGTTGTTAAAAATGGTATAACATATATTTCGCCTTATATTGAATTAATTAGATCTGCAATTTATTGTATAATTGATTCTAATTATAAGCAACAATAATATAGAGATTTTTGTAAAATTGCTCAACTTAAACCGCAAAAATTAAAAACCGATTTAGATAATAGGTGGAATTCTACTTATTTAATGTTGAAAAATAGTATACTATATTGGCAAGTTATTTGTGCTTTAACTAATGAGAAAATACCAAATATTAATCTTGATAAATCTAGTTGCGAAATAGCTAATATATTTTTGATTTTTTAAAACTATTTTATGATACTATAAATGAATATTTGATAATTTATTATATCACTTCTCATCTTGTTCTCCTAATTTTCATAAACTTAACGAGTAATTTTGCACAATATCGATAAATAGATGAATTTAGAGATATACTTAATAAAATGAAAACAAGATTTAAAAAATATTGGTTTGAGATTCTTATTATTTTTTGTTACGCATGTATAGTAAATTCTAAATATAAATTAAAAGCAGTATGTCTCATAATTAATAAAATTTATAATAACTTATATACTACTTCTTTACTTTGTACGGATCAAATAACAGATGAAATTATTAGTTTATATTTTTCTTATGAATTTAAATATTATAATGTTAGTCGTTTACATGTTTCTTCACATTCTACTTCAAGTAGTGGTGGTGGAAACATTGTTGGTTCACAATTTGATATTCATGATATTTAGAATCAAGTAGATACAAATGTTTATTCTACTTCTATGCGAAATGAAATATATATTTATTTTGACACTCGATATCAATTTTTTCGCGAAGAAAACTTTGATATTTTAGATTGGTGGAAAATGTTTTCCCCCACATATCATATTCTTTCTATAATGACACGTAATATTTTAACACCTCTGATTTTTACCGTGGCATCGAAGTCTGTTTTTAGTACAGGTGAACGTGTGTACAGTGAACGTCGAGGACGAATTGCATCCGATCTTGTGTAGGCACTCATTTGCATGAAAAATTGAAACAACGTCATTACGAGAAACTAACAACGAGAGGACGAAGCACTTGACGACTTTAAAAATTAGCATGTTGAAGATTAACATTGCAATTTAAATTCTGAAGAATTTTTTCGACTTGTAATTTTTTTTTTATATTTTGTAAATGATTGACAATTAGATAGGTGCCAACCTAGTTAGGATGTGTTTAATTTGTAGTAATGCAAATGCCAAATTTATAATGAATGTTATATTTTTTATATATTTATTTGGAAAAAATTCAATTCATACCCTATCGTATGGGTCATTTTTTATTTGCTCTATAACATTTCTTTTTCACCCAATCAAACCTATTGTGTACTTTCTTTACAATTCAACCATTTCCATCAAATTTACCATTAAATTTAGCACTTGCAAAGCGTGGACTTCTAAATTCCCAAATTATGGGAGTAAATTTTACAGAATGACAGTCAATAATTCTCCCCACTTGAATGATTGATCGGCTGTCTGTAAAATTTTATTATTTGACAGCCGACCAATTGCCCAAGTAGGGCGAATTATCAGCTATAAAATAATAAAATTTTACAGAATGACAGTTGAATTATCTGCTCGACTTTGCTCGTTAGGCTCGTGGTTCGCAAGCCGACTTGGATTAGAAATTTTTTTTGGTCAGTGCATTAGGCTCGACATATTCGTTAAGTTCGGTAATTTCAGCTCGACTCGACCGGCTCGTTTAATATCTCTAATAAAATGGGATAAAAATATAGAAATATAAATTAAAACTAGCATTACTTGTTTAATTTTGATAGCTACTCATTCACCTTTTAGTCCAAGTTTTTTATTAAACTGGGATGGAATTATCCAATTAGGGGTGGACAAAATCAGACTGTATCGAAGATTTCGGTCGATTCTCCACGGTATTCGGTTCAGAACCGATTCTTCCACCAAACAAACCGTCAGTCCGGATCTAAAAATTCTAAAATTTTGTGGAGAACTGGACATTTCAATGTACTAATTCACGGCCCGCACATTCCACTTTTGGCCAACGCTCGACGATAACAGTCAAGAAGTGTGTTTATTTTTCATTCTTTTGATTTGTTTTTATTTTTTTTAAATTAAAAAAATTTAAAATTTGTTGAGAGGAACCAGTACCAAATCGGGACCTGACCGGACCGAAACACGAGGGCCAATTTCAAGATTGGGATAAAAATTCTTAAAGGTCTGGCCCGTTCCAATTCGGTTTTAGAATCGTACTAAGCCAACCCCAAGGCAGAATGGACTTAGGCCACAATTGGTGGTTGCAATTGGCTGAGCTGGGCTTTTGCCCCATTCTTCTTAACGGGAATGGCCTTGAACCCCCTTTCCTAGGCTGGTTTGAGCGTCGGCCCATGGTCCATCCACCTTACTTGAGCCCACGTTTGCTGGGTTAAAATTTAATTTAATTTAATTCATAATAATAAATTAAAATAGAAAATACAAGTATAGCAAAAATAAAGAGGCATTATTTTCTCTTAATTAAATTAATTATGAGTTGAATATAATTATTTTCTATATATTGTCTGGCAGGCATACTCTTTTGCTTTGGTCTGCTTTTCCTTCTCCCTCCTTTATATTTCCCCATTCCTTAATTTAATTTTGTACGTTCATACAGTTTCAGTTTCTTCCGGTTTCTACTGTGACTGAAGAACTGGAACCACTTCTCTCCTTTCCTCGGCCTCTTCTTTCTGATCGTCCGCGCGTTTGTGATTCAGAATATCCAAATTGACCCACTTTTTGACCAAATCCAACCACTGGCGGCGCCGGAAATGGAGGAGGTCTCCTTTGTGTCCAAAGCGAGGACCGCTTTTCATTCTGCGGCAGCTAAAGCGGAGCGTGTTTTGACAGATTTCAAATCTGATCGAGGAGGTACGCAAAAAATACGAGCTCTATTTATTTTATTTTTTTCTATCTCGATAAATTTAGCTTCATTTTCTATATTTGCTGCGGCATTCGCATTGCTTATATTTTTTGCCCTTTTATTGTTGATCTCTAGTTTGTGGAGGTTTTTTAAGTTATCTTATTAACGCGAGTGGTTAAATCGATGAAGATTCGGATAAACAGTCGCCAAAGGATTTGTTAAATCGAGCTGAGGATGAGTATCAGAAGAAGAACAACAATAAAAAGGTAAGAACTTGGAAAATAGGATTTTGTTTTTGAGGGAATGTTATCGTGTTTCATGTGGAAATTGGTCATCTTAAAATTGAAAGGTTATTGTACTTTTGATTTAGTCTTTGACGTCGCGCATTGGAAATTAATAGCTGAAAATGTTCATTTTGACCCATTATTGTTGTGTTCCTGTTTGTCTGCTTGGAAAAAAGAAGGCGAGTCAAAAGAAAAATGAAATTTAATTTTACGCTCGATGCTCTTTTGAATTGTAAGATAATGTAAAACATCAACAGTTTTCAAACTTTCCACTTATTTTCCCTTGCATTTTTTGCATTTTCAACCAAACTTAGAGATAAAAATATTTACTCTTTCTATGCTCGAATACAATGTTGACATCTGTTGATTGTTCAAAACCTTATTTAGCTCTACAGTTTTTTCTGGATATTATAAAGAGGATTTTCAATCTGCTCATCTTAATGATAATCCTCCATATGTAATGTGATTTTGTTAAACTTTGGATAATGTTTACATTGTGCTTATTCTCTTAAATTTGTATTGGATGATAGTGTGACACTGAATCGAAGCATTCCAGCTGGACTCACGTTGGCACCAAACAAGATTGGCAAGATAGGTTCAAGAATATTAAATTAGGGAGGAAAATAGTCGAGGATACAGAGAAAAGTGAAGATTCAGCTATGGCCGTTCCATTTTATGATGAGAATTTGTATCTGCTGAACATGAAAAATGATCTTGAGGCAAAGGTAAGAGACTTTGCACGCATGGTTAATGCTATTTTTGATGTCAAATATGTACGTAATCTTTTTTTAAGGAAGTAACAAGCGTAACTTTTTACTTTTACTTTTGAATCTGATAATTTGATTGCCACTTTATTGGCCATGATCATTGATATTGCCCTTTCCCCTTTTCTTTTTCTTGTTAGAGCAGAGTCCTAAACATCAATTCATTCATTTAGGTTTCTGAAGTGATTCCATCAGTGGAAAGTTTTATAGCTGCCAGTGGAAAGAGTGTTCCCCCGATTTATGTGCTGAAGCAATTGGCAATAGCTGTGGAGTAAGTTTTTCTTTTGTAAAGTTTGTTTTGGTTATTCCTTGTTCCTTGCTAGTTAGGAATTACCAAGTTTCTTTTGTTTCTCGTTGTCAACCTTGGTTCATGGAACTATGTTTTGTGATTAAAATATACAAAACATTCTTCCATTTTTTACAGGAATTACTCTGTTCTTAGAAACAGTAATAATATTTTTACATTAGCTTATGAAATCTATTATTTATTTATAGAAAAAGAATTTTGGGTCGACACTCGAGATTATATTGTTTTGATTTTTCATGAATAATTCTTCTAAGATGTGCATTTAAGTTAATTTGCAACCTCATAATGGTATTAACTCATCTTGAGTCATATAACTTCTTATGCTTGTTTAATGTTAAGCAAGTTGTGCATTTAAGTTAATGTGCAACCTCATAATGGTATGAACTCATCTCGAGTCATATAACGCCTTATGCTTGTTTAATGTAAACAAGTTATATAATATCAGAACATGGTTTCCATTTGTGTGATGCTACAAACATACCATCTTTTTAAAAATTCTCAACTTTTTTTCAGGGCTGGCAAAAAATACAAGTCCATGAAAGATTTACTTGCATCATCTGGAGATTCTTCACCTGCTAGGGAGAGATCCAGTTTAAGTCTTGCAGCAATGAAATCATTACTGCTGCGGGATAAGGAGGAAAGGTTTTCAACCGAGTTTTCGAAAGATGATAGAGTTAATTTACTAATTCAATCTCTATTTGATGCAGGTAAATGCATTCTGAACTGGAACTGGGGATTTGATGTTGTCAGATGATTTTATATTTTTTCTTACTATATCTTTGCTGTGCTACTTTATTTTCATTGTAATATTTGCAGATGGAAATTTTCTCGAAAGGAATTTTGGCTCTGGAATCGAAGACATCACGTTTACATCTTTGCACAAAGATATTCATGGTTCTCCTCCCCAAAGCCTAATTGTTAAGATATCTGAAGTCATGGGAAGCTTCAAAGCAATGCGAAAAATGGCACTTTTTTGGTGCAAGGCTGTCACTGAAGTGAGTAAGCTATAATTTTTCAGTTTTATGATTCATTTTATTAACAAGTGCAGTTTTAATAGAAAATACATTTTAATTCTTTTAACTCCTTTGTTATTGTCATACAATAGATGCCCTATCCACTTTTTTGAAAATATCTAGTCTTCTTTGGAAGCAGATTGCTATTTATCCAAGTTTGTTTAGTTATTTCTCTTAATCTTAAAATGATCTTTATTTTCATGTTGTCAGGCTCGTGAGTGACTAGTTGACTGCTTTCTTTTTGTTTGCTCTTGCAAAATACTAAGAATTCTTTCATGTCTAGATGAGACGGCTTTGGTCTGAAGGGCAATATATACCATGCATCCCTAAAGATGATATCCCAGATCTACATTCCTGTCTTTTATACCAGCAATTCCAGGTCATCAATTGTTGCCTGTCTAGGAAAAGGCGTCGTGATATAGCGACTGAATCATTAGACTATGCGATAAGTAAGGCTAGTTCTGATATGGAATTGGCTGTTTCACAAGCTATAGATCCTGTAAGGCCCATCTTATATGCCAGAATAAGCACTGGGGAACTCATTCTTCGATTAGGGGCTGCTCAACCATTCAATAACCTAAACATGTTGGAAACTGGCGAACCTGTGTATTCTCCCATTACTCAGGTTAGGTTTATGGCTTGAAGTGCATAATACTACTTTTGTGAGTTCCTCTAATCTAGGGCATCAATCCATGTAGGAAGAGCCGTTGCTTACAGAAGATGTTATTAAAGAAACAGAGGAATTTGTTCTTCGTACTGGGAGGTCAGTTTATTAACCAAACTCTTTTTGTGTTTATATTGTTCGTATGTTTAAAATTGAGGATTCTCTTTAAGCCTTTGCAATAGACTAATCAGTCTTTCAATTCTTTTAATATTTATCTGAGGGTATGTTGAGCAAAATTTCCTTAAACTTACCAGATCTTTACTTTTATGTTTTTCCCCAAATTATCTGTGTTCAAACCGTGACTCTAGATTTGGACAATGCTCAAGTCTTTGAGGGTTGATCCTCAAAGGCATCTGGAAGGCTACATATATTTAAAATCAAGGTTGCAACTTTCCTCATGAACTTATGGGCTGTTGGCATTTGGCACCCAACTTTTTTGTACAAATTAGACTTTGAACTTTGAATTGTGAGCAAAATACACCATATTATTAGAAAATCTGGTAAATTATCTCTTAGACCTCACGTGTCTCCTTGTGTCATTTCCTATTTCTCTTCCTCCTCTTTTTTCTTGTTTCTCCTCTCTCTTCCAATCATGTCCTTTCTCAGCCAAAACCTCCACCCTCTGTCTCGCTTCTTTAAAAAAGTTCAAGCTCTTTGGCTAAATTTTCATTTCATTTGGCAAAGTCAGTGCTCTTAGCTGCAAAGTAATCCTTGGCCAATTGCTCACGCTACCTTGACTAGTCTCTTTCCTTCCCCGACAATGAAATTAATACCTCCATTGTTGGGGAAAGCTCTCTGTCAAACCTTTCACTAGTATCTTGATAGACTTCTGGATAGATTTACTTATTCTAAACAAAAAAAAAAAAAAAAAGTAGAGAATGTATGTAATAACGGAGAATGAGAATAATTTATAATTAACTGTAGTGATTTGCAAAAATAACCTTGTAAGCACGTCTTTTAGGATTCTCTAGGAGTTGTCTATTTAAAGGTGGAAAAGAATTTATTGAAAGAGCATCGAAATTTATTTTTGAAAGTGAGTTTTTTAATAGGAGAACTAGTTGATCTCTCAAATTTCTATACGATTGTTGTAATTTTGTTTTTATATCATACCAATTGAATTATTTGAGTTCCTATCATATCTCTACTTTTTTGATGGCTCAAAGCTCTTATTTGACACTCAATTATATAATTTGGCCCCCTTGAAAAAAATGATTCGAAGAAAAAAAAATTCCCTTGCTCGAGACTTGAAGGCATGGTACTCGTTCTAGCTCAAGATCTGAGCTTCAAAACTTTTAAGAAGAGGAAGAACCCATGTCCTGCTCTGATTCTCGAGACGAGTACATTGCTGTTTGTATATCAAGTACTTATTGTTTGCTCTAAATTTGTAGTTTTTGGTTACTTTTAACATGCAAACTTCTTGAGGTTTGTCGTCTGAACTTGAAGTGTTGATAGTATTAGGATTCCAATTGTAAGCATGCTGAAACAGAGCAAATTCGGAGGGAAAGACATCGTTTAGTTGTGTTTCTTCGTGGGAAGGAAGGACTCTATCTATTTCTTTTTTGAGATAGGGAGGGAGGGGGAGAGAGAGAGCAACATGTGGAGACATGCTCGGCCTACTTGATAATTTAAACAGATTTTCTAAAGGCAGGATTCATGTTACTCAGTATTAAATTCAATTCTTAATTTCTTAAAAAATATTGGCATGTCAATTACTTCTTAGTTGGGAGAAGAAATTACATTTTTCCATAAAGTTAAATTATTTTAAATAGAATGATATTAACATCCATGAAATTACTGTTGGATTTACTAAAAGTACCCTTTTACTTTTCTCATATATGGCCAAGTTTAAGAAGATAAATTGGCCAGAAATAACATGTTTTTAGTGGTTTTATTCATTTTTCATTCCCACTTTGATTTTGACATGTAAAAAAAGAAAAATTACCTGTACCCACTGGCAAATAGAAGGACGACATTTCCCTGAATTATGTGTGCAGAAACTAGATATTTCTTACGTTTCTACTAGTTTTCAAGCCATACAACCACTTTTCAAATGTAACTTGTTGTTGGCACGAATGGGTTTTTTTTTTTTTTTTGACTCTAGGTATAGAGCTCTCTTGTTTTATAAGAATTAATAGGAAACTGAAAGTATATTTCTAATGCACCAATGGTTTTGTGGCTGTCATATTTATGTAGAAGACCCTTTTCATATTGTAAAGGGCAATAGGAGCCTTTCTTTGGGTTGCTCCACATGGGTTCTCGAAATTCCATTTCATCATTTTATTGATTGTAGGATTTTTATCATTCTACGATAGGATTTTTTTAACAAGTGCCTTATCTTCTATGGTCAGTGTCGGGGCCGGATGTTCTCAACTTCTCTCGGATATGCAGGCTTTCAAGGTATACTTTCATTTTTGGAGTTCCTATTATTCATATCATTTGAGTTTTATTTGACAACTTTCCTATGTTATAGGCTGCAAATCCGGGTTGTATTTTGGAAGATTTCGTGAGATGGATCTCCCCTCCTGATTGGACAGAAAATGAACAAAGTTCTGATGCTAAAGATGACACTCCTAGTGGTGACTTAAGAGGTCAATTAAGTAGTCGAATGCAAAAAGAAGGTGCTAACCCTTGTCCATATGGCTTGTTGGTTTGTGGAATGGGGGTTCCTTCCCACTCTCGCCTTTCATTTTTTCTTATAATTAAGATGATGAAAATCACAACTCCTGCGGTCATCGATAGTGTACTAGAAACATACAATACGAAAGTAGAATCAAGCATGAATTTGATAGTTGGGTGTGGTAGACTGTCTTGAATGCTTGTCTAGTATAAGTTCACTTTAACATCTACTCATCAAGGTTCATTCTGATTCAAGTTTTCAGATTATCGATATGATTATTCTTGGGTACATATCAAAAGTATAATAAAAGCATGAATGAGACAGTGAGTGGGATAGTGCATTTTGTAAGCCTGGCTCATTGTAAGTTCGCTTGACCATCTATTTATTATGGTCCACTTGGATAAAGTGTTCGAAATTATAAATATGATTATTCACACATACTCATTGTTGTTTGTTAGAACTTTTCATATATAATTTCTTTAATGTTAGGCAATTTGTGGCGTGAGCTTTGGGAAACAGCCAAACCCGTGCCTGCAGTTAGACAAGCACCCCTCTACGATGAGGATTTGGCTGTGTAAGTACAAAAATTCGTGTATTATCATTATTACTACTTTTTCTCAGTAAATGTAGGCTTGACTCTGATTCTACAGGGAAGGTATCCTGAATTATCTAGAGGATATTTTACCATCTGAGCTTTTTGAACAGCTGTTTGTTTCTTTGGTGGGTTCTTTGTCTATTCTATCTTGCAAACTTCCTTTCTTTTATTTTAACTTCTGACATATTTAATATTATTTTGATTTGCAAGACACAAGCTATCCTGAGTAATAATTTTTCTTACAATTGATTGCCAAGAAAATTAAATGTAGTTCTTTTTTTTTTTTTTTTTGCATTATTAATCCCAAGTAAAGAAAGAATTTGTGTTATTAATCCTGTCTATTTCTCACTCGGTTCATAACCCTTCACGGGTCAGTAGTTATTGGTGATGGAATAGCTCAAACATAAATGTTAAAGAAAAGCAAGACAACTATTCTTTGGCTTGATTGAAATGTTATGATGCTCCAAAATTATTAGTCCGAATCTGCTAACACTGTCTTTTGTTCTGACTTGTTTAGGTTGGTTTAGGGCTTGTCATTGCTGAATCTTTATTGTCCCATCATAGCAACTTCTCTAAGTTTTTCTATGAATGCAAGGACTATGTCGTTGCCTCTTTTCAAGGTGGCCTATGGAGTGAAAAAGTTAACGATATTTGTGAGGTATGTTCAAAGAGACTAAATTTAATTCTGTGTTTGATCATGCATTGAAACGGCCCTTTTATTTCTTAAATGAAACTAGATTCAAGAAATGCTCTGAGAAAAGTTTCCTTTTTTTGGAAAGAAAACTGTTTCCAGCCGTGTTGTCTAACTAGTTCTAAGGAACTACTTATACAACATAGATCAAAAGTTGCTGACTACTGCTCTTTGATAGTGCGCTTCATGAGCTATATGTGATATATATTTAGGTCTATGAAACAGTGGAGGCAATGTTAGTGAATCCAGAAGAAGTGCTGAAAATGTTTAAGCAGCCGGAAACAGAGACAGGTGAGATTTCGGGCGAGACTAAACGCCGTTTTAAGAGACTCAGTCTCAAATTTGGCAGTAACAGTAAAAGCTCAAAAAAATCGACAACAGATTCAAAGAATGGGCAACCGTTTTCAACTTTCTTTGACAGAAAGTCATCTTTATTTTCAAAGAAGCCTCCAAAGCCGGAAATCCCCACTCCGGCTGAAAAATCTCCTTGTCCAGACGAAAACGAATGGACCCTTGTTTAGACATGCTTCAACAACTTACAGGTTAGGAAATCTTCATTGATTTTGATTCCTCCTTGAATTGTACATTATATTTAGCAAAAAAAAAAAAAAAATTGTAAAAATAAAACATAATCCAATTGATTGCGTTGTGATATGTTAACTGATTGCTGCGTGATTCTACTCGTACCTAGCAAGAGAAAGTCAATGAATGGGAATGAACGACAAACAATTCAGTTAAGACCATGATTTATCCTTGTGATGGTGATTCTCTTAAGCCTCTGATAATGATTTATCTTGGAGATCAAGCGTGACATTTAGAGCTACAATGGAACACAGTTCTGCAGCTTGATTTGATTGGCTATGGCAATGTTTGATTGCTACGTGGCATATCAAGTCTTCTTCCATTAGAGTTTTACCACAACCACTGGACTGATCAGATGGGTCAGCCTTTGTTTGCAGCTTCCAATATTATGAATTTTGATAGAAAAACACGATGATTATTTTTTTTGTTATTTTTTAAAATATTTGTTCATGTTTCAAATAATAATTGGTGTAAATAATTTAATCGATTAATTATTTATATTTTATTAATTATACTGTTCATTGTTTGATAGAGAATAGAACGGGAGACTAAACATTGCAATATTTATATTTTTTTTAAACAAAATTTAAATAATTATTGCAAGAACATTTGCAGATTGATCATTGATAGAGTATTTAGAAACAGTACATAATGTTTACAATTTTTTTAGGTATTTAATTAATTTAAATTTACACGAAAAAACGTGAAAAAAAAAACATTAATTGACAGCTTAAAAAATGAAAATTATATTTTCTTTTTCTTTTTCTTTTTCTTTTTTATTTGTAATATCCAATAACTAAAATAGTACCAAGTAATATTGAAAGACAAGGCAGCAAACCCGGTTTGGTGGAAAAAGGACGTCGCTCGACCGTGGTTGAGAAAGTAGTAACGAGGACGAAGAAATTTGTTTTACGAGTTCCAGAGCAAAGGAGAGGAAACAAACTACCAGCCGATTCTCTCTGTTGCTTCTGCCGGAAGCTCTGGACGGGAGAAGGCAATGGAGTCCGGCAGCGGCTACGTCAGAATGGAAGAAGTCAAATTTGGTTGTGGATAATGTTATGAGATATTTTTAAGGTGATAAAAAAAAAAGTAATGGATTTTCTGTAAATTTGTATGGAAATAGTGATGAAAATAAGAAATAATATCAAATTATTCAGAGAGGTTTAAATTTCTAGCATTGAAGAAATAAAATAGAGATAATAGTGTTGTAAAATCATCATAATACATAATTGTCTCTCTAACAAAGTAGATTTAATGTTGTCTTGGATTCTTGTAATTTAAACCAGTTTTACTTTGAAGTAAGCAGTATTAAACAATATTTGTACCGCACGTCTGTCACGTGGGTATGTCACGACTCAAAGGATACTTGAGATAGAGCGAGAAACAACCCCGCCCGAAACGGACTAGATCATCTGACCTTTAACTTTAAGTTTCAATAGATAGTAGCAAGAAGTCTTATAAAATTTATTAGATAGACATGCCTCAATTACTAAAGAGTTAAACAAGGTCTAACAGTAATATCAATGACAATGTGATAATATATGTAATGGTTTGAATTTTAAATATTTATGTCAATAATGTATTTGAGGATAATTATTTTTATAAATGATATGTAAATAAAAATTGTAAAAGTAGTGTTGGAAAAATAATACTTCAAAAGATAAAATTTGATGACTAAAATATATAAAAAAAATATTACGATTTTTGGGAAAAAAAACTAAAATAAATTATAGAGTGAGTAGATTAAAATTTATGGGGATTAAATATTTGATTTAATTATGATTAAATATTAGTTGATTAAGGTATTTTGTCAAATAATCAAAAAGAGAGGATAAAATGGTCAATTGAAGAAGATAAGTTGGAAGAAAGTGTAATTTCATCCTTGGAATGCTGTTTGAGAGGTTGAGTTGGCTGAAGAGTTGTGGTTTTACGTGGAGAGAAAGAAAAATCGTGAAGGAAAAGAAGAGAAAATGAGAAGTGAAATCTGTCGATCCGTTCTTTAGGGAAAGTTGTTCGGTTTGGTGAGAGAAATTTTTTGGTGGACAAATCGATAGATTCAGTAGAACTTTGTGGAGAAAGTAAAGGAACTGACATATGGTAAATATCTCTAACGATTAGAATAATTAGATTAGAGTTTATTGCCTTGATAGGTGAATATAGATTTAATTATTGTCTTATATCTGGATATGATATAATTGATTGGAGTGATTAAAGTGAAATTATATGTTGAAATGAGAAATTTCATATTCTTTTTTATTCAAATTGATAATAAATTGTGAAAATTGTTTATTTCGAATATTTTATTGAAATGTGTTGAAACGATAACTTGCGTGCAAATATCATTGCATTGGTGAGTGTGTTGTTTTAAAAATACATAATGCGTGATTTATAATTGTTTTAAAGCACGCATTTAAAAATGAGGGAGTTGGAAAATCCGTGATAACATAAGAACTCATTGAGCTGGACTCGCCTCTTTGTGTGTGATGAATATGACTATGAAAATGATTGGGAACGCTATGCAAAACGTCCTTATTGAGTTGAAAATTCCTAAATCCTCGAGAAGAATAAGACAAGAGGGGTTCTACAACCCTACGAGAGAAAGTCTGGGAATTGTAGTGGTGTATTGCGATCATATAAATCATTTTAGAGAGAATTATATTTTTACATTTTTATTTAAATGTGAAAAGCTGTGTTGAGGAAATTTGAATGAAAAGACAGTTTCAAAGCATGAAATATTTATTTTAAATTTTATTGGATTTAATTGTTGAGAATGGTTTTAAAACGTGGTTGATGGGTTTTAAATTGTTCGAATTACAAACATACATGCATTTTTATATAAATGACATGAATTTCAAATCAAAACAAATTGATTTTAATTGATTTAAAAAATAATCAATGATAGGTGGAGGATAGTGTATGGGCCTGGATAGTGTGGATAGAGTTTGAACTAGTTATTCTAGTCGTTAAATTTATTTACTAGGCCAATGAATCATTATGTGAATATCTCTATTTTTCAGATAGCGATGACATTCACCGAATCAAAAAAACCAAAGTAGGGTAAAGTGTATAAGATGCATAGTTGAAAGATCATAGATGGATGGTTTTCGAGTTGTGGAAAGTCACATGTCGTGACTTATGTGTATTTATATTTTGTTTATGCTTTCGTTTGAGTAGTTTGATAGGTTGATGTAAAGAAGATGATGATGATGATATAATATATTTCAACTTATGAAATGTATTTCAGTTGTCGTGTATATAGTTTGAATGTTATTGGAGATATCTTAATTTAAGATATCACATAAGAAATGCAGGATATATGTCATTTCGAAATTTTCACTTAGAGAATATATGTTTGAGTAGGTCAATTGAGGAGCTTTCCACCTCAGGAATCCAAAACATTCGTCGGAATCCAGTTCTAGGAAAAATCGAGCCTTGACAATGTATGTCCAATAAACTGTGCAAATTTAAATAAAAATAATGTAACGTGTTTCCAAGAGAATGAAATAAAATAAAATGAAAATAATATATCACCAAAAAATATTTTAAAGAAATAAAATAAGAACTAAAAAATTGTCTATCTCAGTTCTTCATCGGACAATTCAAGTCTTTCTAAATAAGTTACGAAATGGGAAAGTCATTTGTATTGAATCGACTAAACTCAATAAAAATCAAACTTTATATGCAATATTTTAATTTAAACCATAAATAAACATGACAATTATAAAATAAAATAAAAAAATTGAGCAAGTGATAAAATGCCCACTAAATAAAATAGATAAGAAAAATAATTTTCTACGTCATTTAAGTGAAAATGGAATGAAACCATCAAATTTGCCCTTACCCGGTAGGTCTTACATTCTCTTTTCGATCCTACTTTACGAAAATCAAAACCCTAACTCGACGTATGATCACCTAAATCCCATATATTATTGATAAGAAAAATTTCACAACTTTAGGGATTCCTCAAACGGATTCTTTCATGAACAAAAACCCGATTCCGACTTACCTTCCGGCGAATGATGAAACGAATTGTTGAATTAAAAAATAAAATTTGAATGGCAAAACTATGAAATAAATGCAAAGATTTAAGCTATAGTCTATCTATGTCGGTGTCAACTAAGCAACTTTGACATATGAACAAGCTCTTTATTTTCTCTTTTGTTTTCATTCAAAATTATTCCATATCTTCTTCTTTTCTTATCTTTTTGTTTTAAATTCATAGAAAGTTAGCTTGGGATGATGGCTTAAAATTTGAATAAAATATGAACTTGATTAATTTTATTTATTGTAACATCTTCGATTGATCATAATAATTTTTAGACGAAGTCAAATGGATATAACACTCACATGTGAGTGAAGCTCCTACTTTACTCGATAAAATGTACAAAAAGCACATATAATCTTCAATTACTCGTCGAATTCACGAAGAATCGTCAATAAATTTGAGAATTTTGAGCGAGACTATTTAGCATTCAAACTCCTTGGAACAAACACTTCAAATGACAAGTCTTCTACCATAATTTAAAAAAACAAAAACAAAAAGAAAACAAAGTTCTATCCAAATCTCCCAAGTAAAAAGGAAGTACATATAATTTTTAATGTCACAGCTTTCAACAAAGAAAATCACAAAAAAATTTAATTTAAATAAATTTCTATAGATTACATCGTCTTCGAAAGATTATTTGTCGTGATATTTAATTAAAAAAATTAACTATAATTCGTTGTTAATTAATTTAACGAGTGACATTGTGAAACAACATTTTTGTTTCTGTAGTTGTATCCACTGTTTTTGTTCTTCGAAACGTAAAATCAATTATTAATTTATTTTTTCTGCAACTACCATAAATGCTATAGATCATAACTCAGTCTCAAAGAATGCTGCGCCGAAATTATATGTTCACTATTTTGAATTGACAAACCACGAGAAAAGAGGAGGGTGCACATACAGAACAGATTAAAGCCTGTTCCCATGAAGTTCATCTTCACAGCCATGCAGAAATAGAAATAAAATAATTATTTAAATTAAAAAAACTCTAGTTCTATCAAAAAGTCAAAGTAGGGCTTCCATGGTGAAGTGGGTTTTTCAAAGAAGACAGTCGAGTCGTAGAATTAGCATTAAGTATCTCTCAAATCAGTTTAGTTTATGGATGAGAAGAGAACTTCATTTAAAGCGTTATCTAATGTGTTCTTCTTTTCATTGCCTTTGAACTTCTATATAAGCCTGGAGATATTGACAATGGTTTATCATCCAACTTCAAATAAATCCTTTTGATTGAGTACTTACTTGAAGTTTGGGAAAATGGCATCGAGGGTTCTCCTCATTTTTCTTCTTGCTGCTTTTATCTGCACTAGCGCCAATGGGGCGGCTAGGAAGCTTGCTGGTGAGAAGGCTTCCTTTGACGACGAGAAACTCCCCGGCGGAGGTGGATTTGGGAGTGGCGGTGGATTAGGCGGCGGGTTTGGAAAAGGTGGAGGGTTCGGCGGTGGTTCAGGTGGCGGGTTTGGTTCTGGAGGCGGTCTCGGCAATGGTGGTGGGTTCGGCGGCGGTTCAGGAGGCGGGTTTGGTTCTGGAGGTGGTGGCGGGTTCGGTGGCGGATCAGGTAGCGGGTTTGGCTCTGGAGGCGGGGTGGGCAGCGGAGGTGGCTTCGGTGGTGGTTCAGGTGGTGGTGGTGGAGGTGGATTTGGTGGAGGCAGTGGAGGAGGTTTTGGAAGCGGTAGTGGTAGTGGAGGAGGATTCGGATCGGGCGGAGGGTTTGGGAGTGGTGGCGGGCTTGGTGGGGGTGGTGG
>CM039519.1:27763804-27821034 GCA_022433055.1 Begonia peltatifolia | reverse complement strand
GGATTTGGTGGAGGCAGTGGAGGAGGTTTTGGAAGTGGTGGTGGTAGAGGAGGAGGATTCGGGTCCGGCGGAGGGTTTGGGAGTGGTGGCGGGGTCGGTGGTGGTTTTGGCGGGGGGAGTGGAGGTGGATTGGGTGGGGGTTCTGGCGGTGGATTTGGCGGAGGATCAGGGGGTGGATTTGGCGGAGGACTCCCTTGAAGAAGCAGAGTTGAATCTTAAAACAAGAAATTAAACTTAAGATTTCTGACATTTTCATGTTATGTTTGTACTTCCAAGTGTAGTGTTTACTGTTTAATGTTTTAGTGTCATCCTTTCTAAGTTGCCGAGTCAAACAATGCCTCCTACACTTCAAATTTTCAAATAAACCCTTTCAATCTTCTCTTCTTACAAGTCTTCCCCCTGAATTCTTTATGAGTTGGACTTGGAGAGTCAAACAGCTTATTCTCAACCCTTGATAAACATTTTAAAAAAGTCAAAATTTGAAGGTCAAAAGCAGCTTAACTAAATTTAAGATTATTAAACACATCTCTACAAACTAATCTTTGACGTTTATGTAGCTCAAAACTCAAAAGAAAAGATTAAACAGAGATAACAACGGCTAAACATTAATATCAGGTAAGGAGGGAATCAAACTTTTACTTAATAAAAAATAAATTTAATATTTAAAGAACTCACCGGCAGCTTTGGCTCTGGATGATGTCTTGGCAGCGGAGCTCCATTTGGTGGAGGCACCACCTGAAGATTTGGTGGAGTGGAATTGGTGGTGGAGGAGAGTTCTGATCTAAAGGTGGGTTTGGGAGCCGTTGTGGGCTGGACGGCACGGCGATAGTGTTTGATCAACCTAGCACCATGCATGTATTTAGTTTAATAATACAATATAAGTTATTCATGGAGTTAGAGGGTTCTATTTAGGATAATTAACAAAAAATACTCGTAAATTATGGAAGAATTAACAAATTCACTTTTAAATTATGTTTCTTAGTAAATTCGCCTTTAAACTACGTTATGTTGACAAAAATAACATTTAGCATCGATATATTTGTTAAAATTTATCCGTGCAGAAGTCCAATTTTAAAAAGTGGGATCTCACTTCGTGAATTATTGTATATGAGTAGAGCTTGTTCTTCAACAACAGGATCTCACTCTTTTTTTTTTCCTTCTGGAAAGGGGTCTCCGTTCCAAAATGAAGAGTAGAATTGGTTTTGTTTGGTTTGATTCATGCAGAATTGGAACTAAAGTCAGTTCAGTTTTGGGTTAATGAAATTGAAACCGAACCCAGTAAAACCAAAAGTTAAGGTTCGGTTCAGTTTGATTTTCGATTATACTTGTATCACTTTTCACCCTATCCAATATCAGTATACACGCTGTTTTCGAAAAGTATATAAATCATATAGATAATAGATTTTAATTATATTATTTATACATTATTCATAGAGTGGGAGTTTGCTCCAAAGACAGTGAATTTAAATTGTTCACGTTAATTAAGAATGATATTATTAATGAACATAATTTAATTTAAAATGAATTTATTAATTATCCCGTAATATAAGTTTTTTTTTGGTTAATTTCCTTTTGATTTAAATTAAGACCAATCGCAATGACAATTAACGAACCTTTGATCTGTCAATTCAAGTACGACAGAGATTAGAGACCGACAACAACAGTTGTTTAAGATATTAAAATACCAGGTCAAACTTTGACTAATTCTCCCATCCGCTTAGACTTAAACTTCACGTCGTCAACTGTTACACTAAGACTAAGACCACCGTTTTCGTACTATACAAAATTATTATTTATTTATCATTTTAATAAATAAATAAATAAAATAAATGCTCGCGTGAAATCGCTACTCCTTTATTCAACTTGTACAATGTATTATCTGATACTAAACCAATCATATAACGTGACATCAAACTCGAGACCACTGTAAAACCTATTCCCATCGAGTTCATCTTTACATAGTAATAATTTCGAGCAAAATAACACAAAGAGAAAAGAGATCTGGCTAATGATAGGTCTTCCGGTCCCCACTCGTGTTATAAAGTCTGCGTAGGGCATACATTGGTGAGGTCGGTTGTTAAATAGGTTTGGAAAAATTGCATCAAAGTGTGTCGTCAAATGAATTATAAATAACACGTCAAATGAATTTTTGACATGTAATTAATTTATTGTTGACTAATATAATAAATTACAAATAATTAAAATAACATAATATTTTAATGAATGATACGTAAATAACACGTCACTTTATATGTTTTGGACACAAAATTAGACAGCGTAACTATTATTACTTGATTTGATTATTTAATTAAACATTGAAGACATTAAAAAGACTTATCTAAATACCTTATAATCATAATATTGTATTCATTAAAGCATATGAAAAAAAGATTTTGTTTTAACTATGTTGTTTTTCTTTTGAATAATGCTAGTTTATTTTTTTATTTTATATTTTTAAAATAATCGTTGATGTGTCAAATAATGATTGACATAATTAATATAATAAATTATTATATTAATTATACCAATAACAATTTATCACGTCAATAAATATTTTACCAGGGAAAATGTCTCTTTCTTCGGTGAAAAATTTTAAATACAAAATTGGGAATTAATTGAAAAAAAATTGACATGGGGCAAAAAGGAACTGGCTGGCCCATGGGCCCTTTTAGGTACTTGTTATCAATGGAAGAAATGGGCCAAACTTCTCTATAAACTGTTCAAGCGCTCGGTACTATGAGCAAGCATAGTCTTTTATTCTATTTATTATAATTTATCTTAATTATTATCATAATTTAATTATTTGATAACAGGCAAGTCTAGAGTAAATAGGGGAGGGTTTAGCTTCAAAATACAAATTTCAAAATAATTAACTTTAAACGATATTAATGGAAGTTGCCTCAAATTACAGAGTTTAATTTGACAATTAACTTATATTAAATTAATATAAACGTGTAAAAAATTGGAATCTAAAATTATGATTGAGCGATGCTGCGTAATAAATTGGTATAAATGGAGAGAGCGAAAGAGTCAACTTTGATGATGACAGTTTTAGCTCTGTATCTTGTGTATGATGAGAGGTGCATTCACGTATTATTGGTTCAGCATATTTTTAAAGTCTCTTCTCTGTATTTTCGAAGTTAGCTCTGTACACCTCTGTATGAGCCCTATTTTTTATTCTTACTAACACCGTCCAACTCTTGGAAGTTATTTACTAGGAGTGTTCAAAATGATTTCCAAGGTTCTCTTCCTTGTTCTAGTGGGTGTTATTGCTTGCACTGGGGCGAACGGAGCAGCGAGGAAACTTGCCGGCGAAAAGGGTTCTGTTTGAGGATGAAAAGCTCCTTGGATACCTGGATTTGGTGGTGGTGGGTTGGGCAGCGGTGTGCGTGCTGTCTTTGGTACAGGAGGCGGGGCCGGCAGTGGACTCGGTGGTGGGTTTGGATCGGGTGGTGGGTTTGGATACGGTGGAGGACTTGTTGGTGGGTTTGGATCAGGAGGTGGACTTGGTGGTGGACTCGGTAGCTGAGGAGCGCTTGAATCTAGTGGTGCTTCTAGCTCCGGCGGTGGGCTTGGAGGAGGTGGCGGTTTTGGCGGAGGCGGAGGCAGTGGACTGGGGAGTGAATGTGGCGAAGGGTTTGTTGGATTCCCTAACTTGTACGATGAGATAGACTTACAAGCCACCTCTATTCTCTATGGATTTTAGTCTAAATGGTGACAAGGAAATGCCTTATTTTCGCGAATAAATTATCAAGCCTTGTTCTTCATATTACACTTTGAAAAGGTTCGATGTCCCTTAGTAACCCATTTTACCCAACAAAAAAAACTCAGAGTTTACCTAGTTAACGAGTGAAGAAGAGTTGTGATAAATTCAAAAGACTTTTGATTACTTTGAGTGTCAAGATGTTACCTTTAGAAAAAAACTCCGTGACACTTGTTGTCACGCTAATATAACAAGTCCGCCTAAGCTGCGTGTCAATGGTACTAGTTACTCACGACATTATAGGAGATTTTGTGTATAATGAGTGAACACTGTGTAAACGAGATTAATTAAAAAAAAAAATTCACGAGTATAGCAAACGTGAAAAAAATTTGCATGTAAATTTTTCTTTTCATTCATTGACAATAAATTAATCAGTTGGTAAGGGGAGTCTACGTGTTATCATGTCTCTCTCTGCTAAATAATAATTTGCACTATCACCACTATGACAAAAATATACATATTATAGTGTCGAAAAATTACTTGACCAAAATAAAATAAAATAGAATTACATAAATGAAAATGACTCTATAATTTCTGTAAATTATTAAAAAGAAAATGTAAACAATGCTTGTTATATTGAATGTATATATATATAATTATAGAAACATTGACTGTATTTTATTTCTTTTGTATATTCTATTATATAATATTTTTTGTTGAAATGATAAATAAAAATATTATAAACACATTGAATGATAAAGTATCTATTAGCCGTTAAACATATAGACGAAGATCAAATAAGTCATTTTACTTTTTTTTTTTTTTTTGTCAAATAATCTCTTGAAATTAAGAGCCTTAGCATTTAATTTTATCATACTAGAATTGCTTGTTAGATTTTTAATCATATCATGGAACTTACACATGACACATATTAAATAAATTAACTATATTTAAGTACTCGTGCTTAAATTATATATATGATAACGTGGGTTAAAATCTTTGAACTTTAAATAATTTTTACTTTATTTTGTGATGGTCATAATGATAATTACTCATTTTAGTGATATGAATAGACACAGTCTCATTTCATGAGTCTATTATTATTCCTCTTATATTTTTTATCACATGATTTTCTCGGCTTCATAGTTTCAAGAACAAAAAATTGTTCAAAAAATTAACTTATGCAAATCAATATCGTCACCAAAATTTCCTAACAAGCAAAGTTTGCCAAATTGTTTAGATCTGAAAATTGCCAAAATCGTTATATGGAAAATTATCTATTTTTAGAAATAGTCTAAAATAAAAGATTAGGTAACGAAAACATAATCTACCTACTTAAGATTTAAAAGGTTATTTGACTAAAAAAAAGTAACCTGCTATTTGCCCTGCAAGTTTAAATAATCATTCAATGCTCCTGGCAAATTAGTCAACGCGGGGGCTAAAGAAATTGACCAAAGTAACGAGTTGAACCGGCTCAATCTTTTAAAATTGCCCAATTACGAGTGTCCACGTTTTCGGCTCAGTACGTGCGTCGAAACACTTCGTCTGAGGTACAGAGCGTAAAAAACTTAAAGCGTGCCGGAACGTCTCTCTCGTATTCTGTGAAACCCTACGTTTGATCCCGTTGCTCGGAGGATTCTCAGCTGTCTCGAATCAGGTTAGCTCTCTCAGCTCAACTAATTGTTTAGTTTTCCTTTTGCCGAAAAATGTTTATCTCGTTGATTTCTGGTTATGAAGTAGAATAATAAAATCGCCTGGGGCAAAATGCTTGCATCTCTTCCTCAGGAGGCGGTACCTGTTTGATAAATTTTACCGGTTCTCCTAGCATATGAAATTTTTTTTGGTCTTTGATTTTGTTATTTTTACTGCGTGATGAAGAACTTGATCTTAACTATGTTACTTTTTCTCAAGTCAGAGGTCAATTTAATGATGCTTGGTGTTTTAAGGCGACGAGTCACTTCTGTAGGCTCGTCATCTTCGGTATGGCCTCAAATTCTCGCATCATCTTTTGATTTCCATCTTTTTAATTAGTTTATATTCAGAACTTGGAGTCGAGATAAGTTAATGGCTTTGGCTATTCATTCAGTGCTTGCAGGCTGCTAGAAAAGTCATTAGTGCGGCCAGAGTTTCTTCCATTATTGAGAGAGAGGTAGTGAGAACTACTCGAATGTTGAATTTGGCTTCATTATCTCAATTGGTTTCCTATGTCTCTCTTTGTTATTCTGCTTATTGTAGAGTAACAATTGTTTGTAAGAAATCACATGTTTGTTTGTTAATTTTTTATGAACAATGCTTGGATTATCTGTGTTGTCATTTTGAAATCATTCTTATAAACGTTTCTTCAATCTGAATAGATCTCTTGTTATTCTGGTGAAATACGGGATGTTCGTAGTTTCAACCACATCATATTACCTGGTGATCTTAACAGTTGTTGCACCGTCTCTTGGTAGTTCACATATAATTTGTTAAATTGCTCCTTGACTATTTCCTTTCTGTCGTACCAGGTGGTTCGGCAAATTCAAGGTTACCAAGGTGAGCAAACTTTTCTTTATTTTATTTATTTTTTATACTAAGTATAAATGTATTGATGGACAAAATGTGCAATTAGAAGGGAGTGAGCTTACAATAAAATGCTATACCTCCAAAATAAGGAGAATTCCTGAAAATTTGAACTCCCTTCTGCCCCACCACAAGTATTGCAAAAACTAAATTTAAACAAATTAAAATTTAAAAGCTCATCCTGGAAATCAAGTACTATTATTTTGTTCTACAAATGCAAAAACAAACGAGAATGCACCAAACTAGCCACCTTGTTTTCCTCCTCCTGCCTAATACCCCCGCCACGTCCCCATGAGGTCTCGGATTGTATTGAGCTTCACCAACCCACCCCTCTCTCTCCACCCCCACTCCAATCACATCCCCCAAAATGCTCCAATACCCACTGCCAAAGAGCTTGAACCATCCCCCCTTTGCATTTTCACACAAAAGACATTCGGCAAAGAAAAATCATGAAATATTATTTATCAAATTATTATGGGAAAGGGCATTCTTTTAATGTCATTATAGTTGGACAGATATTGTCAATTGGAACTGGTGGATTGTATTATGTGTTTGACTGTCTTCCATATAAACTTTCTCATCTTTCACTTGAGCTTTAACTTCATAATGAAGCCTCAAAGATTGATTTTATGAATTTGGATGGGGCCATTTGTTATCGAGTTTGATTGTAACCATATAAATGTTCCCTTGTACTACTGAAAGACTGAATATGGATATAAGATCCAAATCCAACTTAAATAGCTCCAAAAATTATAGCCTTCACAGAAAAGGTGGGCAGTGAGATAAGATAGTATTTTTTCAAAAAAATGACAGCATGTGAAATTTATTTAAATTTGTATTTCTTAGAATAATCATTTGCTTAACTAATTTTTCATTTTCTTGTTGAGCACAGGGAAACTGTTTCAATTGTTTATCGGGGGGCTCCTATGCAAATGCAGAGCAGGCTATTTTCTTCTGACAATGGTTTGTTGCCATTTCACTATTTCAAGCGTCTTTCATGATCTGCACATTCATCTTCTTTTTACCACATGAAAATTCTTTGATTCTTTTGGGGGCAAATTACCTGTGTTTTTTTTGTCATGGCAGTAGGACGATCTTTTAGTCGTCGTAAGTATATTAAGCATGTTTTTGTTTCTCTCTTCTAACTTTAATACTGAAGATATGATGTTGGTATCTGTGAAAAAGGCTCTACTATTCACCAAAGAGTGTGCACTGCTATGTATTGCATGACTATTGTAATCAATGTGTAATAGTGACTGTTTGGTTTTTCCGCGCCAGTTATCTTGCTTATTAATTGTCAGATTGGTTTTATCGTAATTCTTATTTTTGGATGTATTTTTCATGAAGGTGATTTGGTGGATGCTGTTGTTCCTTTTATGGGCGAATCTATAACAGATGGAACCCTGGCAAAGTTTCTAAAAAGTATGTTTCTTCAAAGTCAGCTTTATTTTCCAGTTTTTATTATTATACTCATCTTTTTTTGTAATAAATATGTGAATCATCTATGGAACAAATATTTTTGAGGGCAGATCCTGGGGATAGGGTGGAAGTTGATGAACCAATTGCTCAAATCGAAACGGACAAGGTATGACTCTAAAGAAACATTTTAACTATGTTGAAAGCTTTCTGTGGAAAAAGAGTTTTCTTTGTTTCTCCTGCTTGTCCAAGAACCAGGATTGGAATTTAATGTCAATTTTAATATGTTTCAGGTGACAATTGATGTTGCAAGTCCAGAAGCTGGTTTCATTGAAAAAGTAATATATTTTTGCCTACCAGTTCTAATTTCTTTTTTCAATAAATTGAATTTGAAGTGTTTTGTTCATGTTTCATGTGTGATTTCGTTTTTTTTTTCTCAACTATATTTTCGTTGGCTTTTATTTTGGCAGTTTGTGGCCAAGGAAGGGGAAACTGTCGAACCAGGCACAAAGATTGCTGTTATTTCAAAATCTGGTGAGGGTGTGACAACTCATGTTGCTCCATCTGAGAACACGTCTGAGAAAGCTAAACCTCAGCCATCTTCTCATCCTCCAAAGATTGAGAAGGAGATTGAAAAACCAAAACCTGAATCTGTTCGTACTACCGAGAAACCGAAACCAACCCCTCCACCACAATCCAAACGCACTGCTACAGAACCCCAGCTTCCCCCTAAGGAAAGGGAAAGACGCGTAAGTTATTTATAACATTTTGATATTTTATTTAACGCCAAATAATCATAATATCTTCTCTTGTTCTAATTATTTATTGCTGTCTTAAAAATATTTAATAATTATATGTTTTCACGTAGTCTTTGGTTTTATTTTTGCTATATTTATTCTGAAACCCTATATTGTTACAGGTTCCTATGACAAGGCTTCGGAAAAGAGTAGCAACAAGATTGAAGGATTCTCAGAACACATTTGCGCTGTTAACAACATTCAATGAAGTTGACATGTGAGTTGAATTACTGTCCTTGCAGTATAAGCTAATTTTTCTAATTGAAGGCTTAATTACTTTCTAGTTAAGGTGTGATGCTTTATGCTTAATCGCAAACTCCCAATTTGAGAGATGAAGATCTAATTTGAGTTTTGCTAATATTTTTCTGCGATAATGAGATAATTAAAAGTTGCAGCTATTGATGTCAACCTAGAAAATAAGAGAGCGTAAGTTTTTGTTGTCTTAACCCATCTTTTCTGATCAATATGAAGATCTTTAATACTGTTAAAAGCATTGAAGAAATTTTTGGATTCAATCATATTTGTCATGAAATTGGAATGTACTTTCTGATGAGATATTGAATATGTTCTTTTTAGTCTCTATTGTGTTTATTAGGCTTTGAAGTGGAGTAAATTTTCTCATTCATGTCAATTAATTTTTTGGTGTTGGAATAGTTATTTCTGTTATTTGACGTAGAAATTGAATCCAATCATGGAATAAGTCTACAATTTGGCATCAACTATTCTTTCATTTACCATTCACTTTGTACCCTCATCATCTGTTGTTCAATGTAGGACAAATTTAATGAAGCTTCGATCTGATTATAAGGATGCATTTGTTGAAAAGCATGGCGTCAAGTTGGGACTCATGTCAGGATTTGTGAAAGTATGAAAATTTGTAAAATAATGCGAATGTGTATTTGTTGATTTTTGGCTAGTGTTTATTTATTAGGCGTCAATGGTTTAATACTCAAATCGGATGTCATATACAGGCAGCTGTCAGTGGGCTGCAGAATCAGCCAATTATAAATGCTGTCATTGATGGGGAGGACATTATATACAGAGATTATGTTGATATTAGCATCGCTGTTGGTACGCCAAAGGTTTGATACCATATAAATTTGTGTGTAATTCTACTCTTACAAGACTTGCTTGAGCCATGTCACACACAAATAATCAAGTTTTTGGATTTGAGATAAGTACATGGATAGAAACTAAACTTGATAAAAGAAACTCACCTTGAGTTGATTATTTTGCCGTTTATTCTCATACCGGGTAATGGACTGATACATTTTTGCTCTGTTTTACTTTGTTATTTTTTTCTGCAGGGTCTTGTTGTCCCTGTCATCCGCAATGCTGAAAAGATGAATTTTGCCGAGATAGAGAAGGAGATCAACACTCTTGCAAAGAAGGCAAATGATGGATCTATATCAATCGATGACATGGCTGGAGGATCTTTTACAATATCAAATGGAGGTGTATATGGAAGCCTTTTGAGTACACCCATTATCAACCCCCCTCAGGTTTGATCATTTGACTCACTTGTATAAAGGCCATTTCATAATTTTGTTAAATGGATGTTTAATTTGAAACTTAATCTTCTCAGTCTGCAATCTTGGGTATGCACTCTATTGTAAGTCGTCCTATGGTAGTTGGAGGGGAAATTGTCCCAAGGCCGATGATGTACATTGCCCTTACCTACGACCACCGCCTCATTGATGGAAGAGAGGCCGTTTTCTTTTTGCGACGCATCAAAGATGTTGTTGAAGACCCACGAAGACTTCTCCTTGATATATAAACATCCCAACCTGAAAAATGATTTCAGGTTTTGTGGTATAACAATTTGATACATTATGATTGTATCAAGGAAAAATAAGTACCTTGAGATTAAATTTTTGTAGGGACTTCAATTATTACCCGACCCGTTTTATAGGCTCCGGACGACGGATCTCATGAAAGGACTCGGAAAGAGAGACCTTATGAGAGAGTATGTTTTAAAACTCATATTGCATTATTCACTTTATCGTTGCTTTCATCCCCTGTACTGTAACGGAGTTATCAGATAATGGTTTTTACTTTCTAAATAAAAGTATGTGTCTGGTTGCTGAATTAGAATCCAATTTCAAATATAGTTATATATACTTTAGGGTGCTTTGATTATAGCTTTGAAGTACGCCAAGAGTTCGATATTTCTCAATAATTCTATTTTTAGTGTGTATTTTCGGCCTTAGAACACTTAAATATTTGGTTGAGAAGATTGTTTATGGATAACAAAAAAAGGGGTCCTAGCGTACATAATTAAGCTGCCCCAACCTCATATTATGTGCCAAGTTGTTAGACATGGATGTAGGTTAAAGCATATGGTGTTGAGAATATTAAGGCTAGCTTCTACGAACTCTAAGTTGGAGATTTAGGGTTGTGCCTTATTACAATCAAAAGTGACCTAATCCTTGCCTAATTGCAGTCTAGACCTAAGCTCATACACTGATTTGAGGTGCTAATTTATTAAGCTTGACATAATAATACACTTTTAAGAACTACTCTTACCTTCCTTGGCTTTTCGCCTAAACTTATCAACAAATTGACCCAGATTCTCTTCTTAACTTAGCGTAATTTAAGACTCAATTACTCAAACAAATGGCTGATAAGTAAAATTTAGAGGATAAGATAAAGTGTCTTGCAAGAAATAATATTGCTGTTAAATTAAGATTCAGAACAACTTATAATTATGATTTTATTCAATTACATCAAGAATTCATTTCTAAAACTTTTTTCAATGTCTACAATATTTGAATTTACTTGTAAATTTAAGATTAATAACTTCGAGTTTCCAATTTTTAGTACCAAATAGAAAGCAGATAATTCATCGCCTAATATACAAAACAAATGGTTTTATGAACACGAAACATACAATTTTATGTTACTGATCTGATCACATAATACCCAAAAAAATTATCGATTAAACTTGGAAAATTAAAACTTTTCTCCTTCCATGAAAAAAACTGGCGATTTAACACTTACCCAAGATTCAAAGAGCAATATTCAACGAATTCAAAACAAGTATCAATTTAGAATTACGTTCATTTTGGTTCTTTTTGAAGGATCGAGTTAATTAGTGAGGTTAGTTAGTAATTAGGCTAATGACCGGTTTGTTGATAAGTGGAACATCAACTATTATTTATAAAATAAAAAAATAAATAAAGAAGCTCATAGTATTTAACTATTAGTATTGTCACATCAATATCAATAGATTACAGTTGCTCCATAAATGCGTAAATTTATATGAAGTATCCAAATCAAAAATTGTAAACAAATAAATTTATTCGTCATTGTTTGTGGAACTACTAATATTCCTGCTCAACGGAGCGTTTCCGATGACTGAGGAAATGGCAGCCACAAGAGCTGCTCTCAAATTAGGGTCTTCTGTAATGGCAGCAGCGGCTGCGCTAACTGTATCCGTCATTGACGGCATCTGAGTCCGACCATGTCCATGACTAGACAGTTCGGAGCCCGAAAACCGAGAAATATTTTCTGGGAAAGATGAGGAATTTTGGGTAAGATCTTGTGCTCTTTCAGTGAGATCTAAAGTGACAGTAGGAAACGGGGCTGAAGCTGAAAGCGTGGCTAAATTTGGTGAGAAGTTAAGCATGGATCTTGCAAAAGGTGTTGGGTTTATTGAGCCATCTAGGCTAGCCATTGGACCAGAGAGGAGCATTGATGCGGCGGCTGAAGTGGTTGTGGCCATAGCCATTGCCGCTTGAGGAAGAGGATGGTTGTGCTGTCCTTCGTACGTGGTTATCAGAATCGTTTGATCTCCTGCGTTTCTCTGTACCTGTTGTAATTAACATCTCCTATTAAACAAAAATTTATATTTTGATATTGCATCCAATCATTATTTATTAAGATGTTATTAATTTATTAATCGATAAACAATATGTTAGATTTTATATTAGGGAAGGAGAAAGGAAGAAGATATTTACTTGCTTTCGAACGGGGCAATTAACTCCCATTGTACATCGATAATAAGCTCGAGGACATGGATTCCCTTTTGCCGTTTTCTGTCCATACTTCCTCCATTGACACCCATCTGATATCTGCTTTTTCATTAACAATAAACTTTTATTATCAACTTGTATCTCCAATGATAAAAATACGCTAGGGTTTCTAATGGAAAAGTATAGAACAAGATTAAAAAATCCCCAATAAACTAATGAGAAAACTAATAAAGTTACACAAAAGGAGTATAGCATGAAGACGAACTAAAAAGAAATCGAGTCGGTTTTTGACTTCTCAACTTAATCTTAGTTGGAGTTTAATGTTTCTCTGAATAAAATCTGTCTTTTCCATTTTTGTTAGTTTCTGAAATTCGTAAAATATATGTGTTTGCAGACATTTAACAATGTGTCATGTGTAATAAATTTGTTATATCTGAGCATGGTTTCAAGGAAATTTAATGGTACATACCATGGAAGTCTCGGATCGTGCTTGGACCGATACTCGAGCTTTCTTCATCATCATCATCGATTCGGATGGCCGATCTACGTTGTTAGGCAGTTGCCATGAAATAGCAGCTTGGTTTGAGCTTTCCTCTCCTACATTTCTCTCACTAACCCTACTTTTTCTCTCATTATTATCCACCCTCTCCAAACCTTCCTCACTTGGGCTGTGAATTTTAAACGCCATGTGATTTTCTTTTGGAGTCCCAAAACTTTCAGCGGACTTTATTTCTGAAGAAGAATTTGAAATTTGATCATCTTTTTGACGAACCAAATCCATCAATTTTCCAGTACATATTCCACTTCCTTCGTTGTTCTTATTATCTTCCTTAGATCGTTCACTAATCATCTGCACATAATAAGAACATAAAACAATCAATTAAATAACTATGATTTTATGACTGTTTAATATTGAAATAACTGCATAAAATATTAACTAAAATCATTACCTCGTGACGTTTGAATTGTTCATGATTTTTGTTAATTTGTTGCTTCTGCGTGAGAGCAAGAAGCTGCATCTGAAGGGTGTAATAATTGTTACTCATCTGATTGAGCATGTATCTCAAACGATTGTTTTCCGAATTAGTTCTCTCCATTTCAGCCTTTAACTCTTCTATCACCTGCACTATTTGATTAACACCATCAGAGAAATTACAGACAAAGAACTGAAATTAATTAAGCTTCAATTATGGATTCGCGTATTGGGTCTGCGAAAATAGTGTTCATTGGAATTGAGAATTATTGATTTATCAAAATAAAATTAAGAATGATATACAGATTAATCAAACAGTAAATATTTCCAAAATTTACCCGTTTGTGCTTCTGTTTCCTGTATTCGTTGTAGTACGATGTCGATGTTCCAGAATCCAAAGGAGATATCTGATCACTGTTCGAATTTGTTGTCAGAAGGTTCAAACCAGTCTATAAAAAAAGGAGAAAACAAAAAGAAAAGATCAGAAAAATCATTAAGAAGATAACTGAGATTAGCTGAAGATAATCTAATATTTAAGCTTACGTTAACGTTGAGATGGAGCTGCTTTTCCGCTTCATCTTCTTCGTTTTCTTTCTTAACTGGAACTGGGTTTTTTTCTGCGGAAGAATCATCGATTCTGGAAAAGAAGTCTCTTTCAGACGCATGAAAAGTTTTGAAATCCTTAGTTTCGCAGGTAGAAGAAGAATCTACGACTATTGGCTTGGGAGTGAAGAAGAAAAATTTCGTTGGATCAGCATCAACAGATAGTCTCCCTCCTCTTTCGCCCATGGATTATTTTAAGAGAGAGAAAGAAGAGAATCAAGAGAGGGAGAGAGATAGAGGTTTCTTGAGAGCTGCAAGAAACCTGGTATAAAAATGGAGGCAACAGTAAGAGCAAAATGTGAAAGCAGTAATGGCAATATTAATTTATAATAGAAGAATATTGAGACCTGATGTCATCTGGTGCGTCAGTCTACAGATGGCAACTCAAAATAGTCTTTCTAGAGAGAGAGAGAGAGAGAGAGAGAAGGCGCACGGTGGGTTATATTTTTCTTGTTCAACGTCTTATACCTTAAATGACTTCCCAATCTAAACTTGCATAGCTTCAAGCATTTGTTTAATAAATAATAATAATATTACCACAATATCACACTTTAATACATCTTTTATTAATTAATTAAATCACGTAAATGTTACGTCAAAATATACTTTTTCTACCGTTAATATACTTATCCAATCCATGATATTAAGATTAAAGGCAATCGACTTTGTATCGATTAATTTCCCAAAGTAGAATGATTTCTGATTTCATGAGTTAGAAAATTCAATTTGAATTTCTGGTCACACGGTTCACATGTACAAAGTTCATTACGATAACATCGATAGATATTATGTATTTTTCAAAAAAAAAAAAAAATAATTATTCAATAATTATGTCCATAGATTAACATCCAGACTTTAGTTAGTATGTAAATGCCTGGATTGTATTATAATTTATAATCACTCTTTTACGTTAAAATATATTAAGTATTTCTTATTATTAAACTCTAAAATAAATTTCTGGTAAATTACAAAAATATTCATTAGGGATGAGAGAGAGAGATGAAATCCTCGTGGTGTGCGCGTGTATGATGGTCAAACGCCATGGTTTGACTTCGTCAACAAATACTTCAATCGCCCATTGGGTCTGGCGCAATCCACGTGGGCAATTGATCAGGATTGAGTCAACCATGGTGACGGCTAGGCCTTGCTCGTGACTGCTACGTGGGTTCCACTCTGTGTACACTAGTGGACTCCACCAGGGATAACAAACGAGGTGATATTAAAACCGTCTGTCTCATTTGGCCTTACAAATTAAACTTAATGAGTTCAACAAATTGAAATAAAAATAAATTTAATTAAAATTAGCTCGTAAGTCAATATTAAACAAATTTAGTCGACTTGATTTAACGAATTGAGCGTAAAGAACTAAATATATATAAATGTATTGTTCTAAAAGAATTTACTTATTAAAATTATAAATATTATTTATTATTATTATGTCATAATATAATAATTAATAGTTTAGTTAACAAATTTATTTTATTAATATATAAAATTACATGTATTTAAAAAAAATTATTATTTGAGATAACATAATAAAAAGTATCATACAAATATCAATACAAGTATTTAATAGTTGCATCATGAAAAATTGTGTACATATTAATTAAATTAACATCATTTAATTGTCAATCATTTGAAATCAAAGTGACAAACAAGTTGACCAAGCTAAGTCGAGTCGAGCCAATCCTAAAAAAGTGTAGCTCACAGAGTCTAACGAGTTAAACTAACTGAATCTAATTGGGCTAGCGAGCTTAGCGAGTCAACTTAAAAATAATTTCAACTCGAATCAGCTTACGGATCAAAGTTAAACGAGTCAAGCCTGCTATAGTATCGAGCCAGCCGAGCGGGTTGGCGAGTCAGCCCGCTTATTTTTCATCTCTAGACTCCACTACGTATGATTCATTCTCCTCATTTGATGAATTTTTGTATTAATAAAATAACTAAATTTAATCGAAGCAAGAAATATAGAGTAATTAACAAACTCGCCTTTAAACTATGTTTGTTAATAAAATCTTCATTAAACAATGTTCCATTAACAAAACAACCCACATCCGTGCTCCCATTTTAAAACAAAATAATGAGTGGGGCAGAGTGCAAGCCAACCCTTTGAAAGCGAGCTTCCGTTCCCTTACTTTGTGAGTGTGGCGATAGCCCGCGCTTCCTTATTTTGTGAATTTGGTTGTAGTTGACCCAGAATATCAAGCTCCCGCCCCTCCTTTATCTCTTTTATTTTATCAAATCAAAATCCAACTCATGGGAATTTGTTATTTCAAAGCAAGATCTTGCTTCATCTGATAAAAAATGAGAGGGAGGTTGCTATTCGAGAGCGGGATTCCACCGCATAACATTAACTAACAGAGCAAACTCTTGTACGAACAAATTTTATTGAAAAATAATGAAAATAGTTGTTTTGTTAATAAAATATAGTTTAAGTGCGAGTTTGTTAAAAAAAATAGTTTAAAGATTGCTTTATAAATCATCTTATATTTTAAGATTTTTTATTATTAATTATCCAAAAATATATTCAACCGAGAGCTTTTTTTTCCAAAACAATAAAAAAAAATCATTAATTTCAATTAGGAAAAGGGAAAAGAAATATTCAACATACAAGAATATAATAGCTTGTTTGATGAAATTCCACCCACGCGAATTTTATCGCGAGTGGAAACGTTAGACCCTCGAATAATGAATAAACGATACTATAATCTAAATATATAAATTTTAGTAGTAACATTAGACGTATATTATAATTTCACACGCGATAACGTAATTTGATTTATTAGTGCAAATAAAATTTTATTATTTACGATATATCTCGAGCGGCACACACATTAGACCGTAAGGATTGAATATATAACTTGCATTACATGTTTTATCTATATACATAAGAAAAGAGTTTGAGCTATTTTAGGAGTAACAGTACAAGGATGACACATTTTTAAAAGTCAAAATAACTAAAATTGCGGAATTGAAAATTGTGTGACAGCCAAAATGTAATTTGGAAATATTAGGAAAGTCTTGATAATCATATTATAATAATCAATAAATTTTCTCACTTTGTTCAAACCTTACTTTGTCAATAATTATAAGATCAAGAAATTTAAAAGATTCAATGAAAAAAGACAGGTTCCTTGTTTGAAGATGAATTTTATAAAAATTAAAACCTAATTCCGTCCATAAATTATAAAATAACAACAAAAAATAAATAAATAATAAGACATAATACCAATTAAGAGTTCGTTACTCGTGTTAGAACTAAACTTTAGTTTTAATGTATACTTTCATCTGCCTCGATATTGTATGTTTTGAGTCGCAATCTACGTTCAAATTTTATCTCAAAAGAAGTATTCATAAGAGAAAACTATACTTACGAATCTTTCTGCTAAGTTTTCTTTTTTGGGTCGTAATTGTGTTAGAAAATAAATTTAGAAAAATGCAAGAGGAAATATAACACAACACCGCCAGCTTTCTTTGTGCTATCTAGTCAGTGTCATATTTGTTTGTATTATTTTATGTGTATATTCGTAGTGTTTAATGTTAATTGTTTGGTCGTTCCTTCCTACCTCTTTGTTTGCTTGTTCTTCTACAAACTGTAGGGCAACAGATAACACACTGTGTTTACATCTGCTGATATTTTCAAAATTATAGAAAAGTGTAATTGGACAATATTATAAAAACAAAAAGAATAGTTTTAGAAAATATTTAAATATTTTCTTGATTCTATTGTTAATTAAAAAGAGTAATATTATCATGACAAAAGTTGATTAATACAATTAGAATAATAAATTATAAATAATTAAAATAAATCATGAATTATATTAATCAATATTTTTTACATTAAAATATAAAATTAGATAATTATTAAAAATTTACTCAAAGGTCTTTGCGCCAAGATGCCACTTTTTCTTAATAACATCAAAATTCGGCTTTATTTTACAATAGTAAAAAGCTAGTTGTAAATTTAATTCGGGCACATTAAATATAATATTAGAAAATAAACATTAGTATATAAATAATAAAAACAATTAATAATTATGTATCGATTATTTTGTTGTTTAAATGAATTTCTCCCTGCTTTATTCGATAATCACTGGATTTGTGGAAAACCAAGGAAATTTAATAAAAGTAAGAAAAAGAAAACTTGTAAGAAAAAAAGAGAGAAAATTAGTGAATAGTTTGTCTAAACTGTGGATTAATTAGGCAATATTAATGAGAGCTCCCCAAGTTAAACGGCAGCAAATTAGGTTTAGGCAATATGGTTGAGGTAGACTAAGATGAAGTCAAAATTTGCCTCACCTACTATTGGAAATTAGGGTTAGCTTGTTAGTTGATTGTTTGATCTTGAATCATTTAGTGATACTATTTTTTTTTTAGCTACGGAAGTATCAACTATACATCTAACATTTCGTATTATTGTCTCGTAATTCATGTAAGAATATGATTGTTACGACCTGAATATAGACCCAACAGAAACGTCTGTTCGAATGATCGAAACGTCTAATTTAAAACTTTATTTATAACGGAATAGTTGATTTAAAATTTAAAATCATATCTTACATGAAATGAGTCGAAGTTGACACAGTGATCACAATGATGCACTATTTCAAGTCACATTTAGTTGATCCAAACCAAAATCATATACACACCTAGTAAATTTATATGCAATAATTTGAAAACATCTAAATTACAACGACAGATTAGTGCAAGAAGGGTATCTTAAATGGGTATTGTGAAATTAATTTAATAAAAAAAAAAATGTTGACATTTTATGTCAATGTTCATCGTTACTGTACAGAATCAATTCAATGGGAGCATCTTCAACGCCAGCAAGTGAAAGAAGTTTGAAAAATGGTTTAACTTGCATTTGGGCTCTAATTATTGGTAAAGAAAAGTTTTGCACTTTTGAATAAATTAAATATTTTTTTAATAAATTGAATCTATGGAGCCAAAGGAGTTTGAACAAAGAGAGTAGAATAATTTGAAGATGCTGTCAAGATGTTGAAAACAAAACTAGTGTAAAAAAAAAAAATAAAATAATTAACATCAAAATTATATTCGAGGGAAAAATTGAAGTCCGACGAGAAATATTCACCGACCAAAATTAGTATAATAAATTTTGCCACTCAAATAAATAAATAAATATATATAATTATAATTTTAATCGTAACAAAATTTAAAAACATGAAATAAAATGATTTAATTATAGCATTTAAGTCATAAAATAGCTTGAAATATTATCCAATCTATAAAGAAGCTTAGAAAATTATGCAATCTAAAATTGAAAATATTTTATCCCCATAAAATTAGAATAATATTATTGTTATTTTTTAATTTAATTTTTTATAATATGATATTTATTAATTAATAAATATTTGTTTAAATAATAAAATAATTGAGTAAATATATCATTACCAATAAAATATTTAATTAAGGTTGTTTATCAATTTAATTTCTACTATAATATTTAATTTATAGCAAAAGCTAAATTTATTTTATTTAAAACTGAGTAAGCTTAACACGTACGGTGGAGCTTTCTGTGGAATTCGAGAGATAATGAACTCCGTCGCTTCCTCCGCCTCTGGTTTTTCTTTATCTTCTCTTTTATATTTTATGAAATCTGCTTCCGGACGCTGAATAATTTGATTCGGAGTTGCTTGCAATGGCTGCTCCCAGGGTGGAAACAGCTTCCGTGGCTGCTCTCCGTTCGGTTTTGCTCCGAGTCCGGCAGGCGGCGGAGCGGTCTGGTAGAGAGTCAAATAAGGTTAGAGTCGTAGCTGTGTCGAAGACGAAGCCCGTTTCGCTAATACGGCAAGTGTATGATGCTGGTCATCGGTGCTTCGGTGAGAACTACGTCCAAGAGATTGTTGATAAAGCTCCTCAGGTAATTCTCTGCTTCTAATGCGTGGCATTGACGGTTTATGATGGTGAAGAACGATTGGAATAGTTTGAGGTTTTGTTTTGTGTCTGTGTTCGTCTTCAGCTTCCTCATGATGTTGAATGGCATTTTGTTGGGCATTTGCAGAGCAACAAAGTCAAATCCCTTCTTGGTAACATACGCTTCCCTTTCTTTCTCTATTCTTCTTCCTCTTTTTTTGTGCTTTAAAAGAAATAGAAATATGGAGCCAAGGCAGTCTCAATACAGCTCCTTTTCGATTATTTCCAAATAAATAAATAAATATATATATATATATATATTCATTTTCAAACCTTTTTTTTTTGTTTGAAGAACTAATGCTGTTGTGGTAGAAGTTTTAATCAGAGATAGAAGGTTTCCTTAAGGCCTTCTGCCCCACTGGTTGCATTCTAAACAAAACTTTCTTAACGTTTTTTAAACATTTAGTGCATGCTATAGTTCCACAAAGTTTGAATGACCTTCAACAAATGGGTACCTCTACCCAAAAAAAGGTGTTTTGCCTCTTCCAATTCATGATTTCAGAGACAATGTAATCTAGGGAAACCACACTAAATGAATATGCCAATGAAAGTTTCAGATTCAGTCAATAAGAAGAAAATTATGACAGTGTAGCTTCTCATGGTTATTTTGGTCGATGTTCTTCCAATATGCTAGTTGATTAAAACCCAAAGTGATTTCATTCTAGTTGATTTGGATTCGTTGTTGATTGTTTTAATAATCCTTCTTATAATCTCTCTGCTGGCTGCTTTCATAATTTGTGTCCTTGTACAGCTCTTTGAATGTAACTTATATCCTTCTGTCACAAATAAGAGATAATATATATATATATATATATATATATATATATTAGTTTGCCTTTTCTATGTGCACAAAGAATGCATTCACTGTCAACTAGATGGCCTGTCAAATAAGAAATTGTGCAACACCTTGTTTCCACTTTTAAGTGTTTTTACAAGAGAACACAGAATTAAAATATGCTTGAAGGTCTCAGCTTCTTTGCGCAGCTGCAGTCCCAAAGCTGGCCATGGTTGAGGGTGTAGATAATGAGAAGGTAAAGACCTAAGCCTAACTGCCTCTTATATTTTTGTAAGGTAAGATTTTGATATATTTTTAGTTCACGGAAATGGAATGATATGTTCACTTTTTACCTTTCCTCGTTAATCCTGCTACTTTTGAAATAAGTCTGCAGCGTACCATTTTTTTGCTTTAATCATGTATTCTTGGGGCTGTTCGTGTCAACTAATTGTTATTTTTGTAATGTTGCAATTCATATATAATAGAAAACATGTATTTTCTTATGTCTACTTATGGGATGTCGTCATTCTTATCCAAGTTGATGGTGCGTCTTCATTTACAGCTCGCGAATCAGCTTGACCGTGGAGTTTCAAACCTTGGAAGGGGCCCTTTGAAGGTTTTGGTCCAAGTAAACACCAGTGGAGAAGTGTGTGAGTGATTTTGTGGTCATCATTCAAAAGTGTAAAATTGGGAGATAATTGTTGGGTATTAATCAAATATGAAAAGCTAAAGTTTCCTGCACAATCCTTCTTCAAAATTTTAGTAAAAACTTTTTCTATGCAACAAGAAGGATGGTAAGATCACAAATTCTATTTGAAATTTTCATAAGCCTTCCCTCCTAATAATGAAACTGTAGCTAGGAGTTAGATTGGATTCCATTCCACACTGCACACACTTACACAGGGTTTTCAAGAGGCCTTACTCTCCACAAATCTCCTTCAATTCACATAAGCCTTTCTCCTCTTTTTTACTACTTATCAACCCCCCTATCAGTTGGTTAGCTGTCACTTACAGTTAACATCCAACTGTTTAAAATTTTTACAACTTCCCAATAACCCCTGCACTCCCCTTATGCCTTACACCTTCTAGTATATGTAAACCTAATAGAAGGTTTATAAAAGAATCTCAAATATCTTAAGGCAATTTCTCTTTGTTTCAATTTCCCTTAGTGGACAAAACCAGATACATAATTCTATAATGCTCTAAGTTTTACCCCAACAGATAATGCCATTTCCCGATTAGTCAACATAATGAAATAAGTTCAAGCCATTTACTGATTTTCCTGCCAAAAGAGATGAAGTGGAAATTTAGATCTATTTTCAGTTGTGCTTTTTTATTTTAAATTGCTAAAGAAGTTCTACCTCATTTCTAGGTCACTCTTTCGTATTGGCATGACCAATTGTTTCATTTTAATTTGAATTTTGCAGCAAAATCTGGAGTTGAGCCTTCTAAATGTGTTGAACTTGCTGAACATGTAAAATTCAATTGCCCCAATCTAGAGTTTTCAGGTTTGATGACAATAGGAATGCCAGACTACACATCGACTCCGAAGAACTTCATGGTGACTTATTATGTTCTTTTGTATTATTTGGAAAATAATTTAATTATTTTCTCATTTTTCATTCAGTTTGAAGACATTTACACCGTTCTTTAGGAATTTTCCTTTGCTTCACATTAGATAAAGTCTTGGAATTTTCCTTCTTAAAAAACTCTTTTTTTAATTCCTGCCTTCTGTATAACCATAGTAGTTTTAAATTACCTTTGCAGTATCCTCCTTTCTTCCCTTATATTCTTCATTTCCACAGACATTGTCAAAATGCAGAGTGGAGGTTTGCAAGGCACTTGAAATGGCAGAAGATGACTGTGAATTGTCGATGGGTATGTCGGGTGATTTTGAGCTGGCTGTAAGTTTTCCTCTCTTACTCATACTTAACTTCCATGATAATTAAAGCATTTTATTCCCTCGTCTCAAGCTAACATTTCCTTTAAGAAATATTATTAGCCGAAAAAAGAATCTTAAGCTGTGATTGGGTCACACTTTGGTTAACGTTGCAAACATGACAATTTGTAATTCTTGAAAGCTGTATGCTTTTGGACATAGTTTCTGAAAAAAAAAACAAGTTTGCCCATCCATGCAAAATTCCACCATTTAAATTATAATTTTTTTCAATTAATGTTTGAAATAAGTTGAAAAAGTTTCACAAAATTAAAATTCTAGCTTGGATCAAGCTTGTAATATCTAAGAAGAGATGGATTGGCAGTAGTTGTCGTGAGCTGGATGATACAATTTCAGCTGGCCACCTCAACAAATCAAAAGCTTGAAATATAAAAGGGTTTTGATCGGCTTTCCATGGATGTAGGACACATGATCGAACCACGTAAATCAACAACTCCAGTTATTTTACTGTTCTTGATATTTTGTTAACATCAAACTTAATTCACAACAGTTGTTTAGGATCATTGCTATTTGAAGTAATTTAGTGCTTGTAGTGGGATGTTTGAGCATTTACCCCATTGAAAGGTGAAAGGCCTATTTAAGTTCTATATTCTAAAATAGGGAAAACCAAAAGAAATTCTTTTCAACTTTGTTTTATTTTTTTTAATGTTTTATAATAAGTATTTGAAATAAACACATCTCCAACACTTCTTACAGATCGAAATGGGTAGCACCAACGTTCGAATTGGATCGACAATATTTGGTCCGAGAGAGTATGCGAAGAAGGAAGCAACTTAACGTATGCTTTTACGCTTCGTTTATCTATTTGGAACCTTATAAGTGATTTGCCATCAACACTTGTTGTTTGGGATAGCTGCGATTATTAACTCATTTGATCAATTGAGATTCTGTTCTATAACATTATTTTTTGCTGGACAAATTGTTTGTTTAAACAGATGTATTGTATAAAAGCCATGCGTGTTATTTTAAAATAATTATAAATTGGAAATAATAGTAATTTCTGTAAAGTAAATAAACAAGTACAAGATTGAAGAGGCCATTACCCTATCTGGTGTTACACGTATACATGAATTTTACTTGTTTTTTTTTTTTTTTTTTTTACAAATTAATGATCATAATAGCATTACTTATTTATCGACAGCCTGAAATAATCATGAAATTTATAGAAATAAATACTATAATATTTCAAAGGGTAAAGAAATTATTATTATTTTTTTTTTACATTTTTCATGTTTGTTATAAATTTGAAATGGCGTTACGCTTGATGTATTTCGTGCGTATAAAATATTTTTTTACGTAATTAAATTTTTGTTCGATAACAAAGTGGGGGAAAAAGTCTTTTAAAATTACTTGGGGATTTTGTCCAATCTTGCTTTTTTATAACTGTTATTTTTATAAGAAATCATAAAAACTAAAGTTTCCACGAGTTATAATAGAAAATAATAGGATAAATATTAAATTATATGGTTGTTTTTAATGAATATTTAAAATTTTTAATTTAGTCACAGCAAAATATGCTGGCAGCGAAAATCTCACCAATAAGTTGGGTTAAACTTCGTAAATACTGAGCCGATAAACTGTTAATTCTCTATTGGGTGTATGATATCGCAGTTCGGAGAATGTGAAGGGCAGAGAGGTGTAGGGGGGAGCTTGGTAAGTCAGCCTTCGGAAGCAGCCAATGGCGTTTGCTCGACCGGAGCAAAGCCAGTGGGGGGCGATGGATCTCGAAACTTGCTGATCCGGCTTTCCCACTTGTTTCTGGTGGCGCCGCACGACTATTTCCCTCTTTCTTCGGGAGTTCATCCTCTTCCGATGATGATTCCGGTGAAGATTGGCGGTAATTTCAATTGGAATTGCTACAGAACATATTTTGTCCCTTCTAATTCAAAGTTCTTGTCCTTCATTAGGAAATTAGGGCTCAAGTGTTGTTCTTGAAAAATACAATAAAAATCCCATCGAATCGAAAGTAAGGACCAAACACTAATCGCGTAATTACAAGTTAATGCACACTACACGAATACTGTTCTCTGACATCCAAACTCTGTAGGTGTTATTCGATATTTAGCGAGAAATGTTTCGGTGACAGAGATGGTGTTTTCCATTGGTGGACCAACTCTCGGTGGAGTCCGCAAAGAAGAGAGAGATTGGACGAAAGTAGACAGTTATAAGGGAGAATTAACAATTTATTGACGAAGTGTAATGGATCTTAACGTTAAGGTGTCCAAATGACAAAATCGCTTTTGACAAAATGCTTAGACGCAACATTCATCACAAACATGAACATAGTTTGAATCACAATATGAAGAAATTTTTGCTCATGCTGTAATTCAAATCATGTTCCTTTATGTGACGGAGGTTGCGTTCTAAATCATTCGAGCGAAGCGACTTCGTCATTTATTTAAACATTTCAATTTAATATGCATATAAAATACAAAAAAAATGTCTATATGGAGACTTATTAGGTTTATGAACGATTTTGAGAGAAAACAAATAAAGAAATTGTTAAAATCGCAACACGAGCAATTTAATAGACTTGATTTTATACTAAATATTATATTTCTTTTTGAGTGGACACGTAGTTTTAAAACGGTTAGAAACTACACGTTCTTTAACTTTTTTAAACTGCGAAGTGTCAATTAATAAAATTACAAATTCAAGATATTTGTTGAAAATATTCTCGTACTTCGACGTTCATTTTGATATTTTCGCAAAATAATATTAATGTTTCGTAGTGTTATACGTGGAGAATGATTTTTAAAAACACTTTAAAATATTTATTTGTTAATTTAATTATTATTTAATAATTAATTTTTCAAATTTCTTTAAAAATAAAAAATATATATTTAATTTTTATAATTTAAGGATTGTTTTAATTGATTTTTATAGCTTTAATTTTCAAATTAAATTCATCCTTATTTTAATTTTATTCATAGTATGATTTTGTGTGTGTTTAAGTTAAATTCACGTTATATTTTATTTTTTAAATATATTAGTTAACGTGTTAATAATTATATAATTATTATAACAATTATTATAAAAATTGTAAATAATTAATTTTTATATTAATTACGCTGATCATGGTTTGAATTTGAATGAGAATAGAATAAGACGGTTGGTAAACGTTAAATTATTAAATTTAACATATCCGTTGCGTTAAAGATATTTGGCTGGATCAGTGTTTTGAATTAAGAAAGAATCTGGGTTAATTGCAAATCTATTAAAATTTCATTCGCCCTCTCCTTCGCCATCCTTGATCCTAGTCCTCTGCTTCGGCCTGCAACGAAACAGATCAGAAACCGCGAGAAAGCAGGGGAAAGGTTGGATTCGATTCTGATTATTCATGGCCAGTTTTCCTCAGTCGCTCTCTTTGAACGTATCTTTTGGAGGTCATAGCGTCCCGATGGCTGGAGGAATTCCCGCTAGCAAGGACCGGAAATGGCCTCGGCTGAGCACTTCGTGCTCGACCTCAGCAACCCCGATCTTCGTGAGAACGCCCTTCTCGAACTCTCCAAGGTGTTAATTGAATGGTTTTGATATTTTTTTTTTTAATGCTTTTGATTGTTCATTGGTTTGTTCTGCGGCTTCACTCGTTAGGAATTGGGTTATATCCAATGGAATCGTCGTAGTCTGTGGTATAGGGGAAAATAGTTTTCTTTTTTTCGATTTCAGTTTGATTTTATTTTCCGCCAGTTCCCCTGGCAATTGAACATGGAATTGTTTTTCCTGCTTTTAGAAGATTGAAAAGTTCCCGCAGTTGGAAGAAATCTTTAAAATAGGAGTCTGTAAATTGAATATTGGAAGTTTAAAATCCTGGTTGACATGTTGGCTGGAAGATCAATTATTCAGTACCTTTTTAGTTAAGAATGCAATCGCAGCATGTAAGGCGCATAGGAGTTGATGAGATCTAATAATTTTTTTTTTTCTAATGTATATGATCTTTCTATTTTTATGGTGGATTTAGTTTTGGATTATATCCATTTTTAGAGAAAATTTACATTTGTTTATCATGTGAATTTAGAAGAGGGAATTATTTCAAGACTTGGCTCCATTGCTGTGGAATTCCTTTGGTACTATCGCAGCCTTATTACAGGTATGTTCTCCATATTAGGTAAGAGTTTTAAATTTTGGTTATTAACTCTATTGATTCTTTATGATGTGTCTTGGAATGGTTTATCCATACAAATTGCAAGCGAGTGAGATATGACTTGTAAATGGAAATACTAGTGTTAGTATTGCTTAAGTGGTAGGGCCATGGGCTAGCTATATTGAGAAATAATAATTGTTGGTAACAATTATAATGCTGCCATTGTAAAATATGAAAAGTACTAATTATGATAATTTTCAAGAAAAAATGTTTTTGGTAATCTCCTTAAAGAGAATTAGCTTTCCAAGTAACTTCGCAGAAAAGACTGGAGGGTCACAAACGAATCACTTAAATACCAGTTTCCTAGACATAACTTACTTACGCAGTACAATTACACCACTAACCAAATAGTTCAAAAAACGATAGCTAATGCGATTTAAAAATTACCAGGGATATATTCCCACATCGTTAAAATATAGCAGTCAGTAAGCAAGAGAAATAACGGCTAAAATGAACACCGTGAATTTTATGTGCAAACCCAAATCGGGAGAAAACCATGGAGACCGAATCCAAAAAGATCTTACTATGAAAAATAGGATTTATAATATTTTTCTAGATATCATATATTCTAGAAAATATTCACTAAGAGAAATCATCACTCTTAGAACTCTCAATGTGCACAAAACATTACTTATATTTTTCTCACACTTTTTCTTTTCTTTCCCTCTTAAAAATCTCACTCTCTTCTCATAGAAGAAGCTCTCTTCTTCTTTTTCGGGATGCTGAGAAGCAGAGATTAAACTTCCTTTTATAGAGGCTTCAGCGCCTGCAAAGGAAGAATTTTATTCCTTTGCAATGAATGGGGGGCAGGCACCCTCCATTTTTGCTGCAAATGGATACCATTAGGTCTCCATTTCATTTATTTTGGGTCCCTCATCATTAAGGAGGGACCCCCACAAATCTCCCCCTCTCGACTTATGATGAGGCATCTCCGACAAACCCGTTCTTTCGTCAACATATCCGAACCGTTTTTACTAGTGTGCACTTTCGCCAAGTGCAATTGCTTTGTCTCGAGCAAATCTCGAACTCAATGATACATCACATCAATATGCTTGGACCTGGAATGAAATGATGAATTATTGAAGAAGTGGATAGCGCTCTGGCTATCGCTGTACACAATGTACTTCACTTGGTGTAAACCTAGTTCCTCAAGGAATCTTCTCATCCACATAGCCTACTTGCAACTCTCAGTAATTGCAATGTACTCAGCTTCTGTGGTGGACAGCGCAACGCACTTTTGCAACTTTAATTGTCAAGACACGGCTGTTCCTGAAAAGGTCATCAATAATCTTGAAACGGACTCTTTGGAATCAACGTCACCGGCCATATCTGAATCGGTATATCCAACTAGCATAGGATCACTACTACCAAAACGCAAACACAACCTAGAAGTGCCTCTGAGATATCTGAATATCCACTTTACCGCTTCCCAGTGTTTTTTACCAGGATTTGAGAGAAATCGGCTGACTACTCCAACTGAATGAGCAATATTGGTTCGAGTGCAAACCATGGCGTACATCAAACTGCCAATTGCAGACGCTCAAGGAATTCGACTCATGTCCACCTTGTCTTTCTCACTTGTAGGACATTGCTCCGAATTGAGCTTAAAGTGACCTGCAACTGGAGAACACACAGTTTTGGCTTTGCTCATATTGAACCTTTCAAGTATCTTATCGATGTAGTCTTCCTGTGACAACCACAATTTTTCATTCTTCCTATCACGAGAGATCTTTATACTAAGTATCTTCTTTGCCGCATCTAAGTCTTTCATAACAAAAGACATGTTCAACTCTCCCTTTAACTTAGCAATCTTGCTAGTGTCATGACTTATGATCAACATATCATCAACGTATAATAGGAGAATGACGAAATCCTCATCGGAATACCTCTATGAACACACAATTGTCTGACGATGTCCAACTGTACTCTTGACTCACCATGAAAGAGTCAAACTTCTTATATCACTGTCATGGAGCTTGTTTAAGGCCATACAAGTTCTTTTTCAACTTGCACACAAGTGTTCTTTCCCTTTTCCCTTTGACTTTAAATCCCTTGGGCTGCTCTATGTAAATTTATTCTTCCAAGTCACCATGAAGAAAAACAGTTTTCACATCAAGTTGCTCGATCTCAAACGCGCAGTTAAACCAAGAGCAACTCGAATTGATGACATTTTCACCACCGGTGAGAATATTTCTTCAAATTCGATTCCTTTCTTCTGACTGTATCCCTTCACAACTAACCGAGCCTTGTACCTTGGTTGTGAGATAGCATTTTCGGTCTTCAACCTGTAAAACCATCTGTTCTCGAGAGCTTTGTTGCTTTCGGTAATTTTACCAAGTCATAAGTGTGGTTGTCGTTAAGAGATTGCATTTCCTCTTCCATGGATTTCAACCATTCTTTCTTCCTATCAGCGGAAGTTGCCTCCTGGTAAGTTTCTGGCTCTTCGGCAACTGTGAACATTAGGGGTGTACGTGGTCCGGTTCGGTCTGGTTTTGAAAAAATTAGGACCGGACCAATAATATTCTGTTTTTAATTTTTAAGACCAGTACCATCAAATTTTTTTTAAGGACCGGACCAGAATTTCAGTTTCGGTTCTGGTCCAGTTCTGGTTTTTCTATTAAAAAATTATTATCCAATAAAAAATATTTTTAAATAATAAAGTCCAAATTAAAAAAAAAAAAAAACTTTTGATATTTTGTCTTTTTTATTGATTTTTACCTTCTAAAATGAGTATCATAAACACAATAAAAATTCATAATATCTATTATCCAACCATAAAATAAAAATCATTGTACATAAAGCAAGTTAGTGAAGCTACACATTACAATGATATACATTGTCCAACAATTATATTACAAAATATTGGCTATTGTGCCACAAATCTGCAAAAATAAAAAATTACAACACGTCATTACTAAAAGATGCAAAAAAATATGGTATTAATAAAAATATAATTAGATAGAAAATGAACTAGAAAACAATTAAACATACACCAACGAAATTAGACGTCCATGTTTTCACTATTGGCTAATGTTAATTGGTTCACTATCTTCATCTAGTGATATAAAATCTGCAAAATATAAGTTCCAACGTAAGAATATAATGTATAGTAATTACTAAAAAGAATATGAGAAAATATAAAACACACATTTGTCAAACTCATCGACCACGTCATTAAAGTTGGCTACATTATGTTTTGTCTCACGAATTCAGCTTTGAGTCAAATAAGTGCCTCGACAGTCTTTGGGGACAAAGAACTACGAAAAGAATCCAGAACACGTCCTCCACAACTGAAAGCTGACTCCGAAGGAACAGTAGAAATATGAATACTCAATATATCTTTTGCAATTTTACTTAATATTGGATATTTCAATGAATTCACTTTCCACCATGCCAAAATATCTTGATTGTCTGAAAATTTTTCCAATTCTTCAGATAAATATAGATCGACATCCGTCCTCTTGCTTACAGTATCTAACTCACTATGACGGCTACAAAACATCTCATAGATCTTATTGTGGGCAAAACTAATATTTCGTCCTGTAGATGAAGATGTGGCAATACTTGTGCTACAAGAATCTTGTGACATACTTAACCCCAAATTCAAATTGTATTGAACATATAATCTGTTGATTGCACTTCGGACTTGACTCACCAAAGTTGTTGCTCTATCATTGTCAACAAACATGGTAAGACAATGTTGTAAAAATTGTATTTTACATCTCGGATCCAATACAACTGCAATGTACATGAAAAAATTAATTTTTTCACAACTTTCCCAGTATTTGTCAAATTTTCCTTCCATTCCAATAGTCATATTCCTCAATGATGGATTGTTAGACTCAGCATACTCCATGATAACCAATTTCAAATTGCATACTTCGCTAAAATAAATATTTGATGTCACATGTGAAGAGGCTGAAACAGTTACAGTCGTATCATAAAAAATTTTCAAAAACTTAACAAGTTCTCTAATATTTGCCCAATCTGTTGTAGTGGGAGGTGCTTCACCACTCAAATCATTGAGGTAAGTACTATCGGTTTTCATTAACTTGTCAAAAGCTTTCTCAAATTTTTCAGCGCTTGCTAACATCAAATATGTAGAATTCCATCTTGTAGACACATCAAGAGAAACACTACTTTTGCATGTAATTTTAACATTATCAACACAATTCTTAAAAATTTGTAACCTCGCAGGTGAAGACCGAACATACTTAACAGCTCTACGTACTCTACTAATAGCCTCTTGATGATCTTTCAAGCCATCACTTACAATCAAGTTCAATATATGTGCAAAACATCGCACATGCATGTATTCTCCATTCAAAATCAAACCATTCCAATTTCTAACACTTTTGATCAAATATGAAATTGCAACATCATTCGAAGAAGCGTTATCAACTGTAACAGTGAACACATTTTCAATTCTCCATTCAAACAAACATCTTTCTACTTCTTTACCAATTGTGTTTCTTTTATGATTTGAAATCAAACAAAAATTCAAAGTCCTCTTATGCATGGTCCAATCATTATCAATATAATGAGCAGTTAAAACCATGTAATTTAAATTTTGAATAGAAATCCATGTATCTGTAGTCAAACATACTCGTTGTGATGTTCTCCTAAAGTATTCTTTCAATTTAATCTTTTCTCTTTCATATAGATTAAAAATATCACGAGCAATAGTGACTCTAAAAGGTATGGAAAATATTGATTGCAAATATTGAGAATAGGCTCTAAAACCTTCTCCTTCAACAAACCTCAAAGATAACTCATCAGTAATTATCATCTTCGCAAGTAGTTCTTGACAAGTATTAACATTAAAACATGAAGGCTGTTGTCCTCTATTAAAGCTCAGAGTTTTTTGATTCACATCTACATTTGCCAATAATTTTGCACATATACGGATGTGTTTTTTCAAACTAAATGTCTCATTCTTCAATGTATCACATGCATATGTTCTTCCACAATGATTACATTTAGCTCTTGAATTGTTATCATTGTCATTTTCAATAACAGTAAAATGATTCCAAACTTCAGATTTTTTTGTCCTTCCCCTACGTGCGCTGACAACAGAACTAGTAATAGGCATAATTCCTACATTTTCATTAATGCTTTCTGTTTCCATCCTATAAAATATATAACTTATAAAAAACCGCAACATTTTTTAACCACAACAGCAAAAAAAAAAAAAAAACAAAACAAATAGCCACATTTGCAAATTCGATAATATACTGAAAAATTAACATAAACAAATGCTCTCGGTCACGTCCGAAGAGTCTCCCAAAAACAGAAGCACAATGAAAGTTAAAACAACAATATTTTTGTACTACAACAACAACAAAAAACACCAATAAAACAAACAGTCACATTTTCAAATTTAATAATATACTTGAAAATTAACATAATCAGATGCTCTCGGTCACGTCCAAAGAGTCTCCCAAAAACAATAGCAGAATGAACATAAAGTAAAAAGAGCAGAACCAAACTTTTGGTTTGAATGTTGATGATGCTCGATTGAAATAAAATCGAACAACGAAGCAAAAAACTGAACAGCAAATTCGTCTGGGTGGAAGAACTGCGAAAATTACAAAATTATATTTGTTAACTCATCTCTTTCTATTCATTACAATCATAGAATGTCAATTTGCTTATTTGTATATTTGTTTTTGGAGAGACAAGAACCGGATCACTAAAATTCGATTGTCAAATTTTTGCACAATAAGCATAAAAAAATTTCAAGCACCGGACTAGAATTATAGTCTTGATTCTGGTCTCTTGTTTTTTTTCCAAAGAAATGAAACAGTAACAATCAAACATACAAACAGCAAACGAATGGATCATTTCAGCACAATAATTCTTTTTCATTTCAACGAAAGTAATTCTTTTTATCAACCTGTTGGTACCTTTTGGGAGTATAATATGAGAAAACTTTCAGCCACTTAAATGAGATTGAGGATGAGCGCCTGCTCCAGATTGAACAGCATTGCAAAAAATGATTCCACTCTTTAACCCAAGTCTAGATTCTTCTTCTGAAGGCTCAGCTGGCAAATCTTTAGCTGCAACAACCCCTCCATCTTTAGGCACAATCAAATTAATAACTCTTATATAGCATTAGTTCAAACTTGTTGCTCCCGTTCATGGAGCTCTCTCTTCTCCACTATACATTGCTGAAATGCAGCTTCAATCAAAGGTGCTGCTTCTTCTATTTTGCTCTCTCTAAATAATCCATTTCCTGCATGACATCAAGTAGTACAAACTCAACAAGTCAAACCCTATACTCGCCCCTTCCATTCCATTCTAAAATTGGCTTCTTACCTACACGTTTTTCAGCTTCCTAGAGTAAATGCTCTATTTTCAATTTTCACACATCTAAAAATTTCAAGTTGTACATAAAACTAACACTTTTCTGAACGCTCATTTAAGTTTAAATCTTTTTAGGTGTGAAGTTTTTTTTGGAAGAGGATTATGACTTTTGTTATGCTCAAAGATTCATTTGAATGACAGATAGATTTTGGCAAGCACGTGAGATATACACCAGAGGCCAGAGCAAGTTGGAGCGTTAGAGTTAGAGGGTTTATACTGAATGTCCAAAACCTAGCTATTTAAGGAGGCAATGACTCATTAGGGAGTGTCCTATTCTCTACAGAAACTGAAAGAGGCAAAATCAAGAGCCTACATTCGTCGCTGACTTAGTTCGTCCTTTTGAGCTGACGAAGAGAGAGGCGCAGGGAGTCGGAGACTGCGAGAGAGAACTGAGAGGCGCGGGGCGCGGCGACTACGTCTGCGAAGTGAGAAGGCACGAGGTGCGGCGTCTGTTGTTTTTGGATAGTTCTTCAGAATCAGCAGATCTTCTTACTTCTTAGGGTTTTAATTTTTAATGGTCTGGTTCGGGTTTAATGGTTTTGGAGAATTAAACCCGAAAACCGAACCGATAACTTCGGTTCTCCTAAAACAAAACCAAAATTCATGTATTTAAAGTGCAAAACCGACCCAGACCGAAGAACCGGACCAGAACCGAAGTATTTGGTCCGGTTCTTCGGTCTAGGTCGGTTTTGTACAGCCCTAGTGAACATCACACTCATCTGAAGTGTATCTTGTCGAAGGACGCCGCTCTCTAGTGGATCTTCTCAAAAGAGGTTCGTCTGACAGTTCTTGAATCTCTTCTTCGACTTGTTCAGTCGGTTCAAAATTATCAGTTGTGGGGACTTCGCCTTTTGCAAGACCGATATCATGCTCTGGTTCCACTCCACCTTGATCGAAATGCTCTGCAGGTGTAGAGATTTGTTCTAAATCAATCAGATCATCACTGCACTTCTTTGAGATTTCTGCCTTATCGATGTCTTTGATGCCTTAGTATTCTACGAACACTGCATCTCTGCTTCTAACTAGCTTTTTCTGCACTGAATCGTAGAACCTGTAGCCAAAATCATCGAGACTATAACTGATGAACACGCATGGCCTCGTCTTTACATCGAGCTTCGACCTCTCGTCTTTTGGAATGTGAACAAAAGCCTTACACCTAAATTTGCGCAAATGATTATGAGAGACTTCTTTTCCTGACCACATCCTGCCTGGAACTTCGAAGTCCAAAGGAACACTTGGTGTGAGATTCAAAACATGAACTACTGTACTGGAAGCTTCACCCTAAAGGGATCTCAGTAATTGTGGTTGCGAGAGCAAACATCTCACTCTCTCAACAAGTGTTCTGTTTATACTTTCAGCTAAACCGTTCAACTGAGGAGTCTTCGGAGGTGTCTTTTGATGTCGAATACCCTGTTCTCTGCAGTATTCATAAAAAGGACCGCAGTACTCACCTTCATTATCAGTTCGAATACACTTGAGCTTCACACTTGTTTCTCTATCCACCCGAGCGTAAAATTGTTTGAAGACGTCTAGCACTTGATCTTTTGACTTCAACATATACACTCAAATCTTCCTTGAATAATCGTCGATGAAAGTCACGAAGTACAGTGCACCACCAAGTGTTCTTGTCTTCATCGGATCGCACAAATCGGAGTACACCATGTCGAGTATACCCGGTTTCCATGAGCGAGGAGCTCTCTTGAAGGCAACTTGAGTGTGTTTGTCTGCCAAACAATGAACACACTGCTTTAGAGAGTCTCTTTTTATACCTGATAACAGGTTTTTCTTGGCTAGAATCATCAAACTCTTCTCGCTCATATGGCTGAGTTAGTTGTGCCAAAGATCTACCACGTCTTCATGGCCCACCGTATACACTGTGGAATCCGTGATCTTTGCATGCAGCGCATACAAAGAGGAGTATTTTTCTCCTTTCGCCACAATCAATGAGCCTTTGGTGAGCCTCTATTTTCCATCACGAAAAGTGTTGCAAAACCCTTCGTTGTCAAGCTTTCCGGTCGAGATTAAATTCATGCAGATGTCAGGGATGTGCTTTACACCTCTCAAAATCAAGGTGTTGCCATTGTCGGTTTCCAAACGCACGTTTCCCATACCAATGGCATTTGCAACGCCATTATTTCTCATCTTTACACTTCGAAAGTCACCGGAAGTGTAGAACGTGAAGAAATCTCTCCGCGAAGTAGCATGTATCGAAACGCCACTATCAATCACCCAACTCGTATCTTGGGAAGCAAGATTGACAAAGTCTGCGTCGTACACAATAAATAACTCCTCGGTGGTCGTGACTACCTTTTTATCTGTTTCACTCTCTTCGGCCTTCATTTCCTTTCCCTTGACATTCGGATTTTCTAGAAGAAACTTTCGACAAAATCTTTTGATATGACCATTCTTGCCACAAAAATAACACTCCAAGTTGGTGTATTTGCTCGACGTGCCTTGACTTCGATTTCTGTTACCCGGACCTTTGCTTTGACTTTTCCCCCTGTTTTCGGTGATTAGGACGTCTGACTGTGAAGAAGAAGAATCAGTCGACTTTCTTCTCAGCTCCTCATTCAGAACACTACTTTGGACTACATCCATAGTCAAAACACCATCCAGGGCGGAGTTTGACAACGACATTCTGAATGTCTCCTATGAGTTCGGTAACGTTCCTAAAAGCATCAATCTTTTCATCAAACTTGATTTTCATCCCAGCCAACTGATTGATAATTTCCTGGAATGTATTCTGGTGATTGATCATTGTTTTTCCATTTTGGTACTTCAATCCTAGAAGTTGTTTGATAAAAAACAACTTGTTGTTGCCGGTCTTCGAGCGTATAACTCCTCAAGCTTTTTCCATAAGAACTGAGCGTTCTTTTCCTCACTGACATGGTTGAGGACGGTATTATCTACTCACTGCTGAATGTAACCGCACACTTGATGATGATACAATTCTCATTCGATGTCAAATTTATCTGTCGGCTTCGCACCAGCAAACACGGACAAATAATAGTCTTTAACATATAGAAGATCATCTATCTTCCCTTTCCACATATGATAGTTGGAGTCGTTCAACGTGACCATCCTATTCGGGTTACTTTCCATGATTTGAACTCGGCACAAGAACTACAACCTTACTCTGATACCAGTTGTTGAGAAATAATAATTGTTAGTAACAATTATAATGCCGCCGCTGTAAAACGTGGAAAGTATTAATTAGGATAATTTTCAGAAAAGAATGTTTTTGGCAATCTTCTTAGACAGAATTACCTTCTTAAGTAAGTTCACAAGAAAGGTTAAAGGGTCACAAACAAACCACTTAAATACCAGTATTTTTGACAGAATTTACTTACACAGTACAATTACACCATTAACCAAGCAGTTCGAAATACGAAAACAGATGCGATCCGAAAATTACCAGGGATATATTCCCACACCGTTAAACTATATCAGTCAAGTAACAAGAGAAATAACGGCTAAAATGAACTCTTTGAAATTTTACGTGAAAATCCAAATCGGGAGAAAACTACGGGGACCGAGTCCAGAAAAATCTCACTATGAAAAATAGGATTTACAATATTTTTCAAAATATCAAATATTTTAGAAAATATTCACTGAGATAAATCGCCATTCTTAAAATTCTCAATGTGCACAAAAACACCAATTCTAATTTTCTCTCTTTCTTTTTTTTCTCTTCTTCTTAAAATCTCACTCTCTTCTCACAGAAGAAGTTCTATTCTTCTTCTTTTTCGGGATGCTGAGAAGCAGAGATGAAGCCTCATTTTATAGAGGCTTCAGCGCGTGCAAAAAAAGAATTTTATTCCTTTGCAATGAATGGACGGCAGGCGCCTTCCATTTTTGCCGCAAATGGAGACCATTAGGTCTCTGTTTCATTTATTGGGTCCCTCATCATTAAGGAGGGACCCCGACAAGTTATACTCTGCATCTTTCCCCACCTACCTCAGAATGTCATGAATACAAATTTTGAAAAAAAAAATTTATGTTATGTTATTTTTATTTTAACATGATTCCCAGTTGTCTTCGGTGTCATAATCTGAAATATTTGCTGCTCGAAGGAAATAGTTTCAATCTACCCAGTACTTTCACCTCCAAACCTGACTCCTGCTCAATCAAATCGTGTTTGCAATGCTCTTGTTCTTCTTCAGGTGCAATTTTATTCTCGTTTCTTGTTCCACAGTTTGTTAGTAATAAGAAATTGAGTTATGTAGTTAGAAGGAGAACTGAATGAAAATGGATGAGAACAATTGTTTTAGTATTTTAGAAAAAAAAAAAGTAAAAATTCTTCACGGATTCTTCACCTCAATTTTTGTTCCATAGTTGACATTACATATGTTATGTGCGTCACTGAGCAATTTGATGTCCTAAACTTTAATGCTTCATTTAATAATAATCTTTGTATTTGAAATTCATGGAAACACGATGAAATTTTGCTCATCTCTTAAGTTCCATTTTCTTTTCTTCACAGTAAGGAAGTTTGAGGTAGGACATAATTACCTTTAGGCTATTTTCATATCATGCTTATATCTTTTAATATACACATAAAATCATGTTTAAATAGTTTTTTAGTACCAGCAGTTACATTTATTACACCGTTAGGGAACTTCCCATCAACTAACATATTAGTTAGTTTGGTTGACAAATTATAAAGAGCATAGATTGCAGATCTGATTTTCATTCAATAAAGAAGTATCTTTTTCTTGTTCTGTCTTGGACAAGAGTCCATCAAAACTACTTGGGTTGAAATTAAGTTTTATGGCCGTCGTGTCACTTTCAGTATATTCGTTTTGTGATTTACTCATTTCTTGAAGTGTGTAGCTTCTCACCCTGACACAAGGATGTTGTTCCTCAATGGTAATCTTTCTTATATTTTTAATTTAGCATGTGCCCATTTCGCTTCGCTTGCTGCCTTTTTATTGGATTCAACCAGTTGAGCCCTAAATTGGATCAAGTAGCCAGTGATTGCTGTCATTTTGCAATTTTGTCTTTGAACCTTGGAAAAATCTTTTTTGCATTTAGTCTTTCTGCTAATTCAGCAATGAATAGGTGTTGCACAACATATTAAAAAGCCAAGAAGCACCTTTTATCTCTAATTCTATTGATTTTCTGTAAGTTAAGATTGCTAAAAATTTATAAGCCTGACTGACTTTTGTTTTTGGCAGCACATATATCTCTGTATCTTTACCCTTTTCTCAACACAACCAGCAAGTCAAGGCCTTTTGAGTATTTGCGACTCACAAGCTTCGGTGTTATTGGTGCCCTTGTGAATGTAATCATGTCATTACAAACTCTTTTGTTTATTAATCACTATGTGGCATCAGATTTAGTGTTGGACATTGTCAAAAATGCGCTAGATTCTGAATACGGTAATTTACCAGTATTCCTAAACTTTAGAATGGTACTATGCAATTGTGCAAACTTAAAAAGAAGCATGATTTTACTGCTGATTTACCAGTAAATCATTTACTAGCATTATGCAGTTTTGCAAACTTAAAAAGAATAATTTCTTTAACCACGTATTGAAAAAAGAGCGGTGATTTTAGGAAACCCAATAATCATTGAGTTTAGGACCCTTTAGTTGTGCAAATGAGAGCATGTTGTGCATATGGATTGTAGGTGTGTGGATTCAATTAACATATATATATACACATACCACAGTGACTTATTGTTTTTACCTTTGAAAATCTTCGCATAGTTGAGAACGCTGTAACTCTTTTTTAATTCTTTTCCTTTTATATCTGTTCACAAGGTTGATGACACTGAAGATATCAGCTTCCTTCTCTCAACCGAAATTATTCCCCTGTGCTTGCGCACTATGGAAATGGGCAGTGAATTGTCAAAAACAGTTGAGTTTCTGATTTTATGTTCTCTTCTAATGAGGTTTTATGGTATTAAAACAAAACTACTTTTAGCAACTTTAATCTTTGTCAACTGCAACTAATAAAGGTTTTTGTCCGTAGGTTGCGACGTTTATTGTTCAGAAAATTCTGTTGGATGATGTGGGGCTGGACTATATTTGTACTACAGCGGAACGCTTTTTTGCTGTTGGACGAGTTTTGGGGAATATGACAGCAGCACTTGCAGAACAACCGTCTTTTAAAGCATACTATTCGTTGTTACCTTCGGTTGTCAGATAATCCGAGGATCTTAATTTGCAAATAATGTTCATAAATAAATATTTTGCTTCACTTTCCTTGTAATGACCTGAAATTCTATCTTTGTCGTGAAGGGCTTGTGACGCTTTAAGAAGTTGCCTTCCAGACATGTTAAGAGACGCCACCTTCAGTAGCTGCCTTCGTGTACGTCCTTCGAACAATCCTCCTTCCTCAAATTATGATTCTGTGACAGTTTGATCATTTTGAAAAAAAGAATGATAGAAAAAGGACATTGTCTTAGTTTATAACTCGAATTTCGTCTCCTCTACTACTACCAGGAAGATCCAACCACAAGGAGATGGCTACAGCAACTGCTTCACAGCGTAGGAATGAATCGGGTGCCGGGGCTTCAAGCTGGAGGGGGATTTGATCATATGATGGTGAGCTAGATCAAAGCATGCATTATTGAAGATTGTCATTTATGTTACTGAAATTAATCGTCTCATAATTTATTGGTCGATCTCTTTTTTTTCCCCCATTTCACTCTACCTAATATTTAGGTAGGAACACTTTGATTAGAGCTAACTTTTTTACCTTCTTAATCTTTCGCTGGCTTTTCTTTGTAAATTATGTTGCTCTGTAATTTCAAGCCTACTTCACTGCTTCTGCTCTGACAAATGTACACCCTGCTGCTCTTTTGTCACATCTTAACTTGAAATTATATTTATATTCAAATAGTTTTGATAGACAAGTTGTCATCTCTGTAATTTCACGCCTACTTCACTGCTTCTGCTCCGACAAATGTATACCCTGCTACTCTTTTGTCACATCTTAACTTGAAATTACATTTATATTCAAATAGTTTTGATAGACAAGTTGTGATCTTTTAAGAATGGTATTTTCTTTTCCATATTGTTTAAGGCTGGGCTTGGTTCCTTAAATTCTTCAAATGTCTTGGGAATAAGTTTAATGTAAAATGTACATTTTAATATTACGGTTTGATTCGTCGTGTGCGCGTATTATTTATTCATTGGTCAGTTAACTATAGTCAAAGGTAAAGTGCAATTTTGTTCACAAAACGTATGTTTTTGTACCGATAATACTAACTGTTAGTGTTTTGCATCTTATTGTTTGTTTTTTCGACAAGTGACCCATGTGCAATCCCCATAAATAAGAAACTTTGAACTCTTTGATTCTCTCTCTCTAACATCCTCTCCAAACCCATATGCTTTCTCCTCCTCAACCCGACCACCGAAACTCCAATCAAATCCCAGTATCCAAGAGAGTCGAGGAGGAAGACCTTCGGAGAGTTGATTGGTTTTTTGAAAGAGAAATTATGTACATACACATTAGACATAGACAATGGATGCAAAAACAAACATTAAGCTGTTGTGAGTATATTATTTCACACGAGTCAAATTATACTTTGCTTATAATTTATTATAAAGTGTAGAAATAATATAAGCAAATGAAAGAATGACACGTAACTTTCATTTAGAGTGTAAATCTGTTAGGCTTCCGCTTGCCATAGTACGATTGTCAATGTGCTTGTTCTAGCACTTTGTAGTTTGGTTGCAATTAATCTTAATGTGGAGGGAGAGACAAATAATATAATTCAAAATTGGAATCTAGAAGAAATAAACAATTTGGAGTGAGCATTAATTGTTTTAATTTTTCTTGTTCTAATCAAAATCTTTCGGGATACTTTAAAATATACAAGTGTACTCGTGTGTCCGTGTATTATATACTTTAATTTTAAATTTAGATGTCGTGTGAAAAATATTTTTTTCAAATTTAGGATATCTAAATCTAAAATAATGATAAATTATCAAATTTAAACGGTTGAGTTGAATGAATTTAGTCATCTATATGGTCAATAGAAGGACAAAATAATATATTCATATAAGATTATATAGTATATGAAATTATATGGTGTGTAGTGTATATTTGAGTGAATCTAGTTTGATGGGTTGAATATTAATTAGTGAAATAAATTATTAATTAGTGAGTACACTTAGCATTGATTCTTATATTTTACTGTATTTTGAAAACATACAAAATGGCAATCAATGTAGCAAAAGGTGTCCTCTCCTCCCCCTAGCTAGTGTCTGCTACAATCGTTGTTCTGTTTTTTCTACCACTCTATTATTTGGCGTTCTTTCTCTCTCTCTCTCTCTCTCTCCCAAAACTGGGGTTCTTCTTGTGCATACCTCTACATGGATCAATCTATCTATCTCTTCAATCCAAGAAGCAGGTGTTCATTTGCACTGCCGGCCGATCTCCCGATCACCACTTCCGCCGCCTCTCCGGAAATGGAACACTATGTCCGAGCGGTGGAACGAATCGCTTGCTACAGTTTCCGGAATAAGAAGCTTCTAGAGGAGGCTCTTACCCACTCCTCCTGTCCCGACTCGCCGTCTTACCAGCGGCTTGAGTTCGTCGGAGACGCAGTTCTCGCTATCGCTTTCAGCAACTATATTTTTCTTGCTTACCCTGAACTTGAGCCAGGTCACCTCGCTCCGCTCAGGGCTGCTAATATTAGCACCGAGAAACTTGCAAGGGTCGCGGTGCGCCATGGGTTATATCAGTACGTCAAGCGCAATGCCGCCGCTCTTGATGATAGGGTATATACTGAGTTTTTTTTTTTTTCCTTTTTTAATGCTTCAGAAGCTATTTCTTGTTATCAGAAAGCTGGGTTATTTTCCAACTGGGTAAAGAACACCTTTCACATGATAATAAAGAAAAAACCAACTCTTAAAATTAGATTTAAGCATATGAGCAAATCATATTTTGTTGTTACGGACATGAATCTGAGAATGAGCTTATGAAGGATTAGAACATTCCACGTTGAAAGAGAGCCTAATTTCAAGGTTTAAGGCTTCAATCACTTCAGCAAACTGGGATAGAGGGTATTTATCTGAAGCACAATGCCAAAACTCTTGATGATAGAGGGTATTTATTTGGGTTTCATTTATGTTTCAGAAGCTGTTTGTTATTATCATTAAGACTGGGTTCTAGTGTTGGGTTTGTTACCATTTGAAACAGAGCAGCTTTTCAGACATATCAAAGATCTGTCTCTGTAATATGAGGTTCTTGTTTCAGGTTTGGGTGATCAGAGTTGGAGTTTTGGTTTTTTATCTTTTTTTTCAAATATTATCAATTAGATATATGAGAATATATTCTTCATTGTTTAGTCGCTTTTATACTTTGGTCGTGGGCTTTGAGATGAGATTAGATTTTGTCGAGTGAGGTCAAGGTTGATGGGAAATTTGATAATGAGTGGGAATGTCATGGGGATGATGTGGAGGTTTTACGCAATTTCGAACCTTTTGGTATCTTTTAAAATACATGTGACAGGATCACCTTTGATGATCTTGTAATATTAGGTTCTTGTTTTTGGTGAGTAACCAGTTGAAAATGAACATTTTTTTCATGAAAAATCAAACTTTCTATTACGTGTATTAGATTCTTGTTATCCATTTGGGTAATCAAGAGTTTTGGTTTGTGTGAAAGTTGTGCTTTTCAAATCGTATGATGTTTGGGAATATATTCTCCAATGTCGGGTCGCTTTCTCACTTGGTTTTGGGTTTGGGATTGGCTCGGATTTTTTTTTTGTGCTGCCTAAGTTGATGGAAATTGTGATGATGGAGTGTGGGAGTTTTGGATTCCCATTTTTAGTTTGGCCAATGAAGGTAGAAAATACCTTGATTTGTTATTATAATGGTGTTTTTTCAAATATAAGAATTGCTTTATGGAAATTGGGGGGTTTTGAATTATTATTTATTGCATAAACAGACCTTTTCTTTTGGTGGGAGCGGATGATAAGTAGGGTTTGCGGTATTTGTTAATAATTTACTTCGATTTTCATTTTCTGTATGAAAGTTGTTCTTTTTCGAATAGCAATACTGGCCTCAGAGAAATATATTGTTAATCAGCTTGGAATTCTTGTCGAGTTTAATGTGTATTTGGGTGTATGTGATTCCATATAGGTTAGAGAGTTTACAAATGCAATTTGTAAAGAAGGTGACGCAGTTGCACATGGTGGGTCGATGAAGGCTCCTAAGGTTCTGGCCGACATTGTAGAGTCTTTGGCAGCTGCTATTTACATGGACTTGAACTTTGATTTACATAGAATGTGGTTGGTATGTATTTGGTTAAATAAGCATTAGTTCTTCACATTTTTGGTGAAAATTTATCGTTTAGTTGTGTTTTTTTTTATGTAAACTCGTAGATCTTTAAGCATCTGTTGGAACCTATTGTTACCCCTAAAGACTTGCAGCAGCAACCACAACCCGTCTCCCGACTTTTCGAGCTTTGCCAAAAGCATGGAAAACAAGTGGATATTAGGTATTGGAAGAGCGATGACAAGAGCATTGCAAGTATATATGTGGATGATAAATTTGTTACATCGGCTTCATCGGATCAAAAAGATATCGCAAAACTTAATGCTTGCAAAGCAGCTTTGGAAAAGTTGTCTAAATACGTTTCATTAGATTGTGAAAAGAGTGGAATACTTGATCACATTGATGGATCTTTCGAGATTGATGGAGCAAAACATATATTGAACGAGATTTGTTCCAAGAAAAAGTGGCCGAAACCAAATTACAGGTTCAAACTTATTGTTTCTTCGTATGATATTCTATTGTATTTGTATTGTATGACACAACTTTTGGACGATGTTTTTTGGCTTCATAGGCTTAGAAGCAGCTTCTCGAACAAATTTGGGAAAATTTGCAAAAGTAATTTTTGGTAGTTTAAAGGCTCGATTAAGAGAAACATACCTTGCTTTTCTTGAAAGAACATATTGGAAGCTTTTTCCTTGTTTTAATGAAAGAAGATTGAAAATGATTTCCTATTTTCAAAATATTTGATAAGTCTGAGGTTGGTTAATAAATGCTGTGAAGTTTATTGCGTGGAATTCCTTTGAAAAATATTTCATATGGTCCTGGTTGTGTTCTTCCAGCATTGAGAAGGATAGTGGGGCATCACACGAGAAGAAATTCGTATCATTGGTGCAAATTGCTTCCACCAAGGGAATTCTTCGTATGGTTGGAGACGAAAAGTCACGAGTAAAAGATGCTGATAACTCCGCTGCCTCCCTGATGATTAGAGCCTTACAAGAAGGTAATTATTTATAATTGCACTATGCCTGTGCCTTTGAACAGCTAGGAACAGAAGGTAATTATTTATAATTGCACTATGCCTGTGCCTTTGAACAGCTAGGAACATTTTCATCTTTCGCGACTTTTTCTAAAATTTCCTGATAAAACTCCTGTAAATATTATTTATGACAGTTTGAGTATGCCCTTCTTTTTTCATGGCACATATTTTGTTTATTTGGGAGTGGAATGATTATGTAGAGAGTAAGAAAGTGGTGCTGATTCATCTACTCTGTTGAAACTATGCAGCAGGTAGAAACTTTGGTTTCTCTCTGCTTCACAAATTTTAGAAAACCGTTTTTTCTAGGATGATATTTTATACATGGGTTGTTCATGACGACAATTATAAAGACAGAAATGTGGTTTGGGTGACCACTTTTAAGGGAAGTTTGCTTTGTCAGGAAAATCGAATGAGCTATGAGATTCTTAACTTTGGTTAGACTGAATTGAAATGTTTATCAAACTACGAGATTCTTCGATATATTTTTCCTAAAAGAATGAAATATATAATTTGGATTATCCTGTAAGAATACCTATTCAGTTTTGCAATTATTTTGATGGTAGTAGTTTAAAGTATGATTCCGTTAATCTGCATTTTGTCACGATTCTAAGTTTTATCTCGGGACAAAAGTGTGAGATAGAGATCCCCGTGATTCCATTGTAAGGATTTTCTCTTCATAAAAAGGATGCGTATTGGTGGGGAAACATGAAGTTTGAAATTTGGAGAGAGAGAGCAAAAGGGGTTGAACTTTACGAGAGGAAAAGAAGAAATTGTGGAGAACAGAACATTCCAAGCACATGACAAATTGACCCCACAATGCCTCCATTATTAAAGAGGATGTTGAGGTGGGCAGTAGCTTTCCTTTTCTTTTTTTTTGTTTCTCATTGCCATAATAATATTCATAAGAGATGAAACAATTATCGTGTGGATTGATCTCACCAATCAATTACATAAATAAGTTTTTTGACTCGAAAGGATTGCATACAATGGATGAGAATAATACGAACCACGAGAAAGTGCACAAGTCTAGTGGAGGCATTTGAGATATAAATTTAACAACTATTGTATGATTCTCGGTATTATCAAACAGTTTGAACACGATTGTGGAGATCACATTAAGACAATTACGACGATTAAGTATGATAATGATCGAGCATGTGTGGTTGAGCTTACACTAACCATTTTACGACTAAAATTTTCACTCATGTTTCATTTATTAGTTAGGATTGGATTAGCCTTGATTTTTACATTTTAAATTTATTTATTGATATAATATTTATTAATTGATGTAATTAATATTTTATTTTTAACTCTTAATTATTATATTAATTAATAAATTAAAAAGATAAAAAATTAAAGTGATAATAACTAGCAATCAACAGATTGAACATGTTTCATAGTCATTTGAGTATAAGACTACAAGGGATTAGGTTAATGACCCGACAGGACACTTGACGTAATCCAAGGTAACGACTTTGACTCAAGTTTGAGCGAGTGATTGTTCGTATTTTGAACGTCTTTCCACTTTCCAATGCCGGTGCCTAAAGTGGATTCTTTGGACTCTTTTCCGACGATAGCTAGCATATTAGGAAGAACAATATTAAAAATTATATTTAAGTGACATAATATGTGCCATATTTTTTAAAACAATTTAATTAAAACTATAAACTACCGAACAAGATCGTGGCCTAGTAGCATTTAAAACTCGATAATTTAAAGTCCTGGTGAAAGTACATTCGAATTCTCTTACCCAATTCTCATCCGGACGCATTTTTCGACAAATTACTAAACTTAAATTTTCACATCCTCGAGCAAAGACGAGAGGGTTCATACTGGAATATGGTGAGAAATTGGAAAAGGGTGTATCAATACATAATCAAGTTATTTGTCTACATGTTGACAGTTGATGCAAGAACAAATGACATTTTTAGTGGGTTTTAAATAATACCCACTATAGATTAAACCTAGAAATCAAGAAAAAAAGTGGCTTAAAAGGCTTTCTGGTAAAACCCATTAATTTTTTTCCATGATTCTTCTCTCTGCATCTTCAAATGTTTGTAAAAGTTTCCAATAAATGTCTCAGCTTTCGTGAAGAGCTCTTGCCCATTAAGCCCTCCAGTTTCTTCTTCGATTGCCTCTTCGTAACCTTCGTCTTCGTCTTCTTCTCCCCCACCTCCAATGAAGAACAAACTTGGAGTAGAAGGGCATTTCTTCACTTTCTGGTAACTACCCACTATTTTTTCCGACCCAGATTTCTCAAAAATCTTTACTTTTTTGTCGGAGGTCTGATCTGGAGAAGAAAGATGAAGCCTGTCCTTCTCTCCGGCATGTTCTGCGGAAGCCATGGCTGCAGGATTTGAAGAAGAAAGATGAGGAGGAGGAGGAGGAGAGGAAGACTTTTTGTCGTCTGAGAGAAAGCCAGCTTCAGCTCCCAGAGCTATGATGAGAAGATTGAAAACAAAGTAGAGATATGTAGGCCTTAGGGATGAGGACAAAAGAGGAGTGATTGTAAGAAACACAGCCAGCACAGAAAGCCTCAGAATCTGAGATTTCTTCAGCTTGTTCATTGCTTCTGCTCTGAGCTACTGGGAGTGGATGACAAGAGAAAACATCCAGACATATTTATAGAGAGAGAGTAGAAGGATGAGAGAATGCAGACGTGTGCATTATCAGACAAGAAAAAGGCAGAAAGAAAATATTTTGAGGATAATCAAATCTAGATTTGCATGTTCCAAAAGAGGGAATCTATTGTGTCATCAAGATCAACTATGACCGATATTCGTCTTGCTTTGAATACAAGTACGTATGATTTTTAATCTGACTTATTCTCCATTAAAATAACATTGTACAACTCTTTTTGTAGATTAATCCATCAAAATTACATAATCTTGAATAGTCTTTACATTACATGCCCGTAAAGACTACAACAATGACCACAAATTGATCATAATTCTCCTCTCTTGAATTGTTATTTATTTATTATAATCACGAACAACCTATTTATTATTATTTTTTCCTTGTAAACTCACTCTTTTTATAATACGAATCAAACTAAACTAAATAATCATAATTTTTTATTCTCGCTACGTATTGGTTTAGCTTGAGTTATTTTCTTACAACATCGTATTTTTGTATTTATGAAAATTACACGATCTAAATCATACAAAAACCAAACAAAATATTGAACCCATTTAGATTGATCAGAATTATAGAATCGCCATCTTTAATTTTATCGAATGTTTAGATTGATTTGGACGATCTTGCGAGTTTGTCAATTTTAGCAATTCATAAACAAGTGTGTCTATATATATAGTGATTCTTACATAATACATAGGGTGTGTTTGATTAAAGGAAAGGAAAAAAAAAAAAGAGTAGAAAGTAACATGCAAAATTTGAACACTAGTGGACATCGGCTGATAAGGCCGGTGAAAGCATATTCCTTTATTCTGTTTTTTAATTTATTTATATTATTATAATTATTTATTATCAATTATAATCGCACTGAATCCCAAGAATATTTATCCATTTTCAGTTTTGAAGTCAATTTATAATTATTTAAAATAATAATAATTCTTTCCATTTTGTGGGTCCCCAAAAGGACGTCTGCTTTATACTCGGCTAATATTTGGACCCGATAAGAATTAAGAATCTTTCCTCCTAATGGCTGTAGAGCCCACATACAATAGTGTGGGTGTGGTCCACTCAGCCCTCGCCATCCAACTAAGGCCCTTTTTAAAGTGGGCCTGAAGCCTATCATTTAGGCCCATTACTCATTCCCATGTCACTACTCGATCGAATGCATCGAAAATACCCAATAATGGCACGGCATATTCGATATTCGATATCATTTATTTATTAGTGCAAGGACCGTATCAGTGTATATATTAACAATTAATGAACAAAACTTTGTAACATAGATGTAGGAATATTATAGCACTAAAAATAAAAACTCAAACACAGTTGATTCCACTTTTTCGCCCATAAATAGAGTAAATTAATTAAAAATTTCAAGTAATTTACTAGATTTCAACATTAACCTCACTTTTTTTTATTGTAACAATGGTATGGATACATTTTAATTTTAACACAACTTATTATGTTGAATAAGTGCAAATTATAATAATGATGATTAGTTGTACTTTTAACATAATTTATGGAATGAAAATTAAATTCTCAAGAAATAAAATAGGAAACAAATTGTAAACTTAATTATATAGAAATATGAAGGCTTATTACAAGGAAAAACAAAAATGGTAAGATATGTAAACATAAATAATTAAAATATATAATTTATTTTTTTTAAATAAAACAAATTATGATTTAATTACAATTTAGGGTTAAAATCAAAATAAATCTCAAAGTATGACTATTTTGAAATAACCCTTAAATAAAAAATCTTAACTCTCAAACTCTGGCGTGGAGCCGATCACACACGTTCTCAATTTATGCCGGGATCAAGGGGTCGATCTAAAATGATCTGCCCAATGCTTACATGGCACTTGATATATTGGGTCGGGGGTTGATGTAAGGGATGGAGCCCTCCCGTTCCACGTACACTGTACATGATTCGAGAACGGGGGGTCACCACCCCCCGGGATCGACTCCCGTTCTCAAACTTGATGTTTGAGAACAGGGAGTCGATATGGAGCAGTGACCCCCGCTCCCAGTCCTAATTTTTTGAACATGGGTCAATCGGGGGCGGTGACCTCCCATTCTCAAGCCTCATTTAGAACGGGAGTCACTGCCTCATATCGACCCTCGATCGAAAAATGAAAGCTGGGAACGGGGGGTCATCACCCCAGATCGGCCCCCCTTCCTCACAATTAGAGCGGAAAATGGGGAGTCATGACCCCAGATCAGGGGCCGATATCATACTCTATATAAGGAATCGACCATTCATTCTCACTTCCGGCTATCAAAAATCTCAATTTTCTTTCGACGCCTTTGATTTCATGTCAAAATCCGACCATTTTTGTATTGATTTCTCCATCCCCAATTGTTTTATTCAAATATCATCCAAAAAATCTCACAATCAAGCCTTAAATTGCCCAAATCCCCAATTAAACCTAAATCCCTAAAATTTGCTCAAATGACTCCAAAATTGGTGATTAAACGAAAGGTTGCCGCATCACAAGGAAATTTGTCGCAAGATAGACCATCTAAAAGTGATCCGACAAACTGGGCACCGTCGTCACAAAGTGCTATGGCTCAAGAGGGACGACCACCAACTAGATATGTGGCTATGGAATTTATGAATAAAATGTGCTGAGAATAGTTCAAGTAGAATATGTCAAACCACTAGATTATTTATTCAAAGATTGTCAATTTTAGAGGTGGAAGTCGTTGGAGATTAAAAACATATTCAATAAAATCGTCCTACACAGGGTGTACGGATTGAGGGGCGATTCGTGCTAGCAAATTGTTTACTTGTTTTATGCAAATTTGACCTCTACCGAAAGGGAATGATGGTTGAAGACATACATCTTTTGGAGGGAGATTCTCATAACTCCACCGACAGTTAATGAGGTGTTTGGGTTTGCCGGAGAAGGGCCTAAGGTAAAGAGATAATACCATGCTTCTCGAGGCTACGATTTTTTTAGAATGGCCGAGCGACTAAAGTTCTTTAGGGAAATTCATTTAGATATTTGGTTAATTGAATGAGAATTTGGATAGGTTGAAGAATTAAATTGATATCTTTTTTATTATTATTTAACATTTAAATGTTGTTTAAATTTATTTTTATTGGATTGTTTAAATTCGATTTGTTTGAAATAGTTGAATTGTTAAACATAACAATTTGAAAACTACGTTTTCTATTTAAAGTGAACTCATTGATTTTAAATATAAAATTCATGGGTGAATAACTGTTTTAAATATGCATAACATTATTTTCTAACTGTTTTAAGCATGTATTTAGGAAGGAGGGAGTTGGAAACCGTGGTAACATAAGAATCCATTGGGCTAGACTTACCTCTTCGTGTGTGATGAATATGACTATAAGAGAGTAGGAAAGTGACTGTGGGTCCTCCTTAGGTTGAAAATTCCTAAAACCTAGTGAGGCAGCAATATGTAAGGTCCTACAGCCTTACCGATGAAGGGTCGGGAACGTGTAGGTGTCTGATGGTCATATGAATCACTTAGAGTGAATTGCATTTTTAAAATTTCAAATTGGCTGTTAAAATCTATTTGGGAATATTGATTTAAATCATGGTTTTAATTAATACAGATTCTTTTTATAAATTACATTAGTTGAAATTAATTATAGAAAATAATTTTAAATCGTGGATGATGGGTTTTAAACGGTTCGAATTACGTACATGTATTTTTATATAAAATGCATGGATTTCAAATCAAAGTAAAAATTTTGATTTATGAATGATTTTAAAAATAAATCATGAATAGATAGATGGTGGATAGTCCTAGATAATGTGAGAAGTTTGAATTAGCTAGTCTTGCTCTTAAACTTATTTACTACGCTAATGATTCATTATGTGGATATTCACGTTTTTCAAATAACGAAATCGTTCACCGCGAAGGAAAAGAGAAGGTAACTTGAAGGTTGAAGAGACATAGATTATAACATCGATGTAGATGGTTACTTTGTATTGAGATTGTGATAGATAGTTTAGAATTCCATAAATTCTTTTTGAACGGTCACGTGTGTGTGACATAATTGTATATTTACTTTCGTATGCTGATAGACTGATGTAAAAAATAGAAATTGATAAATACATACAGTAGAAAACTGCTTGGACAATGAATATTATATCTATTTAATTATTTGGTTGAGAATAATGAATTGTTTAGATATATCTTATATTAAAATATCAGATACAATCCAGATGAGTTAATTAGAAATATAAACATATCCATGCAGTTTGAAAACTCGACTTTGTCATGTCATTTCCCACTTCGGGAATCCGTTCCACCCGTCAAGATTTGGTTCTGGGAGGAATCAAGCCCTGACATTTGTCGCTCTTCTCTTTATTAAGTTTTCGAGATTGACTTTTTATTCTTTCGGTAAGACTTGATATAATGTTGACATTCAAATCTTTTATCGCTGTCTCGATAACGGACGAAATTGTCCACGTAGGTTGACTTTTGAACCTATGCAAATAATGATTTGAAAACTCATATTACAGTAACATGTCGATTCTAAATCTTAAACAGTTGTGACAATCATTGAAATTTTTTATTTCAAATGTAAGCTCATTTTGTATTTTCGAAACACGCATTCGCCAATCACATTCATCTTCACACACTGTCGTTAGTCACTGAGATTCACTTTTAATGAATTTGATTTCATAATAATTATTATATTATATTATTTCTTCTCTAATTAGCTTTAAAGAATTATATTTTTTCTTCAGATAAAATCATATTGAAATTTCTTCTCTTATTGGTATGCTTTCTACTTCATCATCCAACGAGTTAATCGATGTTCGAACCTCTCATCTAGAGTTTTCGACGTTGATTGCGCTTTTATTTTTTCATTATCTTCAAGGTGATCAAATGCTTGAAAATCACCACATATGAGCGTAGAATACAAATATTAATCTATATTGGCATCGCAATTTATTGTCTCGTCTACATTAATTGATCTACTCGAATCAGAATCCTGCAACATTGCTAGTACATAGAAAATTTGTCAGTGTAAGAAAATAATGTAGAGATTTTAAAGTTTTCGCGAGTAAGAGGTGAGAATAGAGAGTCGTTTTTTGATATAATATCGGAGATTGGCTCACCGTTCTCGCGAATGGCTCTTCGTTCTTATGGATAATAATAATTGAGAACAATGAGCCATTTTAGAGCGGCAATCCCTCGTTCTCACGGACAATAATTGAGCAATAATTCAGAACGATAGTCGCTACTCCAAAACAGCCCCCCGTTCTCTATTATTTTTTAGAATGGGGAATTGTTTTGGAGCAGAGACTCTCTATTTCAGATTCACGTGCAGTGCACGTGAAATTAGGGGGAGGTCTCTACTTCCGACTCAACGTGTCGAGTGCCACGTAAGTACATGAGAGATAGAGGGATCGTTCATTTTAGATCTCCTGTTCTCAATGTAAATAGTGAATGGGGGTCATCGGCCCATTGAAAGAGTTTGATTTGTTAAATTATAAATAATTTAAAATTTGATTTGTTCAAATTTTTAAATATGAGGTTATGTCAAAATAAATTAATAGTTTAGAATTTATTTAGGTTTTAACCCTAAAATTTAAATGTTATATTTTGTTATTATAATATTATAATTGTCGTTGTTATTATTTGCGAAGCTTTAACCCCTTTGCATGATTCCAAAGCTTTCTAGCTGAAAGGATTGTCTCTCTTAAACCCTAAGCCCCGAGTATTCAGCATCGCTGCATCTCGAAGAGCAATCTCTTTCACTTTTGTCTACGGTATGTGTTTTCCTTTACCATTTTCTGTTTGATTGTTAATAGAAATGAATTCATGTCCTGGGTTTAGTTTCATGCGGTTTTTTTTTTCTTTGCTATCGGGTTGGAAATGCTAAAATTCAACGAAACTGAACTTGGGGTTTCGATTTTTACTTTTTCATTAATTTCGAAATTTGTTTGCAAAAATGGAAGTAGAGTTTGTAAAAATTTGGAGTGTGATCGTTCTCTTTGGCCGAAAAAGTCTAAAATTTGAGTTTCTCTCCTGCCTTTTGATGTGGTTGACTAATCTGACATTCTTGCATTTCTTGGGCTAAGGTCCTAAAGTTTGAGTTGCGTTATGTTTATGAGTTACAATGCATTTACAAACATTTTTTTTTATCACTGGTTAATGAAAATCATCTATTCTAATAAAACTCTCCTCTTAGTTCTCCAGCGTTTACCAAGATGAATTTCAAAAATGTAAGGGTTCCCAATGTACCTGGAGGTAGTGGTGCAGCTTCTGCTTTGCTCAAGATCGGAATTATTGGTGGGTTTGCTTTATATGCGGTTGGAAACAGTCTCTACAATGTTGAAGGAGGGCATAGAGCTATTGTGTTCAACAGAATAATTGGTGTCAAAGATAAGGTTATTTTGCCCTTAAATAAAATGCGTCTTGGAAAATTTTGAGACGTTTCTCTTTCATTTACATGTTTTTTCAACAGATAGAAATGAGCAGTGTTGGCTCGTTAAATTTTTTATAAATTAATATAGTAATAAGCTTTTTTTAATATATTATTTGTTATGATGGGCATCTTTCAGTCATTGCGCTACTCTCCTTAAAGGGGCTATGTCTCTTACAAGTCTTTTCGAAAATATTGTCTTGAAGACAGATAAATTAACTAATTCTATGTACTTGAAGATGTCCTCCCAATCTGAGGCATCCCAAATCTTGTTTCTTTTTATTCTTTTCCTTCGAAATTTGAGACAGCTACACTTGTTATTCCATTTTTGTGCTTATTGCATGTAATTGAGTTTCCATTTGTTCAAAGTCACAAGACAACTGCCCTCAGTTCTTGATAGAACATTCTTTCTTCTTCCACCAAGCACAAATTTAGACATTGTACAGTATATTATTCTTTGAATTTTCTTTCTTTGTTCTACTACTTCTGATTTTGGAAAACTGTGGTTTTGCACTTGCAGGTCTATCCTGAAGGGACACACCTTATGATTCCATGGTTTGAGAGACCAGTCATTTATGATGTACGTGCCCGACCACATCTAGTTGAGAGTACATCAGGCAGTCGTGATCTTCAGATGGTAACTATTCCTTTTTATTATGAAGACTTGAGATTTTTTTTTCTTTATCATTGACTAGGTTTAATTATGTAATTCCCTTAAAAGCTATTAAACTCTTCTTAATTAGTATCCATCCATGGTTTTTGAAACAAATGCAAAAAACATTTGCGGGAAACATTGCAGATGTTCAACATTGCCGTATAATCTGTAAGCATGTACCCCATTTTCTTTAATTTGAGCTTATAATCCACCATTTTCTTCTCTTTTGGATCCCTTAACCCGTTTTGTATGTGTTTGTAATTCATCTGGAGCAGCGGCCATTATTTATCTACCCATTTACTTATTTTTAACTATTCACTTCCATGTAGTAGTATTATAGTATGCAGTTTTTTCTTCTTTATATACTTTAGCCTTTCATTCAATTTCGTAAAATATTTGAAATTCTAGCTATCTTTATTGTTTTTTGTCTCATAAACTTTTCCAACAAGCAGTAATTCGTGGTACTTATTTTGGTGAGCGTTATTGACTAAATATAGGTGATCAAGACGTCATCTATTAAAGTTTTAGTTATTTTATTTTTGTTTTATCTATTTAATTTTGGTTATGGATTAATGGTCTTAATCTCTTGACCTTCTTGTTCTTGGTTTTCATCTTTGATGGTTATCTTAATTTTTCTATTTAAAGTCTTTAGTAAAACATGAAAGGAATTATGACCATTACCATTTACATTTGTTAGAAGGTTAATAGAGAAGTTAGTAAATTGAGAAGAATTAATCAGCTAGAGAAAGTTAGGGTAGGTGGTTAATCAATTGCTAGTTGCAAATAGTTGCATGCTGAGTTCTATTATATAAAGACTGAGGGGGTGGGGAGGACAAGATTTGTAGAGAAAGTGTTAAGAGAGTAAGTTGGACTCTCGAATATCAAGTGTAATTTATAGTTCATTTTCTTTGATAATAAACAAAGAGAGGTACTTGTTGAGTAATCTTTAGGAATCAAATTAGATTTCCTATCATTATGTCGATTGAAATGAAATTGGCTTTTATCTTCGTACCCCCTCTTTTCTCTGTAGCTTCTTCTCCTTTCCTTTTTCTATGACTTAGTATCTTTATTCCAACTTCTACTTCTTCTTTAGCTTCTTCTCAATCTGTTGATTTCTCTCGTTCCTTTTCTTCTTCTATTTCTATTTTTCAGATTGATCCTACATCACTAGGACAATAAACATGGTTTCTTAACTTTCCACTACATCCATTATTGGTACTGAGCTACTTGTGCTAGCAACTCTTTTGGTATTTTAGTTAGCATTGGAAGTTTTGTGAAAGCCAATTTATAACTATATCGATTATGTGCTGGACCTTAATTTTATAAATAGTATATCTGGGGAATTTAATCTGTATTGTTACATTCTTCACTGATTTTATGAAAAAGGGAATGTATTGATTTTGACCTTTGATTTATTTATATAGGTTAAAATTGGGCTTCGAGTTCTGACCCGCCCGTTGCCAGATCAATTACCTTCAATTTATCGAACTCTTGGCGAGAATTACAATGAACGGGTCCTGCCTTCTATTATCCACGAAACATTGAAAGCTGTGGTTGCTCAGTATAATGCAAGCCAGCTAATTACTCAAAGAGAGGTAATTAGCTCTCTATCTCAAGTATAATGGATTTTCCAACATGGACTTTTCCATCAAGTGTAAACCTCTACTGATCAAGGTTATTACTTTCGCTATCTTTGCTAAATTTTTGGTTCATATCTATCATTTTCAGAGTGTTAGTCGAGAAATAAGAAAGATTTTGACAGAAAGAGCAGCAAATTTCAATATTGCTCTCGATGATGTGTCCATAACTAGTTTAACTTTCGGAAAGGAGTTTACAGCAGCAATTGAAGCTAAGCAGGTGGCTGCACAGGAAGCTGAAAGAGCTAAATTTGTCGTTGAAAAGGCTGAACAGGACAAGAAAAGTGCCATTATCCGAGCACAGGTGAGCTCACCAGGAAAAGAAATCTCTCCTACATCTCTCTCCCTCTCTCTTCCTTCGAACCTTCTTATTATTTAGTTTGGAGTTATTAGTTTGCATAGGGGCTAACTTAGTTAAGATGCTCCGGAAGATATTGATGCTAATTTTTTATTCCTTTTCGTGTTTTTAGGGTGAGGCTAAGAGTGCTCAGCTAATTGGTCAAGCCATAGCGAACAATCCGGCATTTATCACGCTGAGGAAAATTGAGGCAGCCAGAGAAATTGCACACACCATATCCAATTCAGCCAACAAAGTCTTCCTCAACTCTGATGATCTGTTGCTGAACCTTCAGGAGATGAGTTTGGAGCCAGTTGGGAAGAAGTAGGCCTCTTCTCCGTCTTTATATTTGCTTAATTCTCCATTTTCGATTGACTTCCTTAAACTTGAAGTTACAGTAATTCCATGTGGTGTAAGGCATTAGAATTCATGTTTGATTGTCGGAATTGGAATGGATTTTTGGAGTGATTTAGGATAAATGATTACTTGTTGTTTGTTGAATAAATGAACAATTAAAGGCTATAAAGGTGAATCTTTTAGTTTGAAGGTAATTAAGCCCATGTCCCACAAGTTGAGTAAACAGAGCTTAGTGAAGTAAACAGAGCTTATGTTGGCTGCAAGTTAAAGCTTATGTCCCAATTGAATTGAGTAAATGAATGGCAAAACCCTAATCTTGGGGATCATTGATAGAGTAGAAATCTCACCAGCTATTAATAATTTGAAAAATATAGTTAATTTATCTGATACATTCAATGCGTGTATTTTTCTATTAAAATAAAATACTTAAAACTTGATTTTTAATCTTTGTGTTGATTTTCAATTCTAATTTGAACCATATTTACGATTGACAAAGTTCAAAATCGTAAGATAAAATTTGAAATCAGTCTTGAAATCAATGAAAATGTTAGAAAGCTAAAATATACTGTTGATGTTAGAAAGCTAAAATATATTGTTGATGAAACGAAAGAATGGTTTTTTTTTATCGAATTTGTCAATGAGTTCGACCAAAATTAAATTACATTTTATATATAAAAGTTGAGGCTCAAGTTTTGGTAAAATGATAAAAATTAGA
>CM039519.1:27700283-27754425 GCA_022433055.1 Begonia peltatifolia | reverse complement strand
TATTAAATGTTTGTTACGAAAATGAGCTTCTACCTTATTGGTTACTTCGTAAGACATAACTTATTTTATAATAATAAATAACACCTAATCTTATTAAATTAATTTATTTTTCTATAATTATTGAAAAGTGGTTTATAATTCATTGCATTCGTACCTACAATAGTTAACTTTACTAATTCGTACATTCACAAGGTACCAAATCTACACCAATATCTATGTTAAGATTTTCAAATGGATTGCCCAAAAATTAGAAACAATTCTTGAACAATTTGGTTTGATAGAGATACCAAAGTGGATGATTATTGAAAATCTTACGAGAGCACGTGCTCTCGTGAATGAAATAGTTGAAAAATGATCTCTATCGCTAGAGCTTGTGACAGCATGAACGAATTTTGTTTGAATGAAAAAAATTAGACGACAATAATTATTTTATGAACTAAATATAATTTAAAAATAATTTTATTAATAAATATTTGTAGTTTAATTTTTTTTTTTTATTAATTCCCCTCTATCTTTCAACGATATCTCACTGTCAATACATTTAACAAGTTAAAAAAAAAAAAAATACAATTAAAACTATATTTCAAATGTCCTAAATTTCAATCTCCCCGTCACTTTCGCAGTCAAAAGAAAATTCAGTCACAAAGTTTAGTTTCGTTTTCACATAGAATTTGATATGCTCATTGCGTCCGAAAAGAACCACATTGAAAACGTCACAGTTGAAACGTGACAATGCAAACATTTTAATCATTGATAATTATGATTATTATTTCACCAATTACCATTAATAAATACACAATTTGGATATTTTTTTCTAGGTTTTGCAAATGCTAAAGTATGTTGCAATACAAATACGTTAATATTCAGTCATACTGTCACAAGACACATTAATCCATAGTTTATATACATTTTATTAGCTCCTTGTGTAACGCTTGTGGTTGATTGGTAATAAAGCAAATTATGTTGTGCAAACATAAAATATTTTTAGAAAAATTACCGACCCTGGATTAGATTTTCGATATCTAACGAAGAAACCGACACATACTTTACATCATTATGGTGACGTATGGAAACTTATACTCATTTCCATGTTTTCACTGATTTTAATATGTTCACCGTGTTTATTCTCTGTTTCTATTTCGATTATACTCAACTAATAAGTTGGTATAGAGGAAAGATGAACCATTTATCTAGATTACTATTTTGATTGACGAAATATTTTGTTAGTTGAATTAATTATTTATTTGTGATATTTTATTTTTAATTTTTTAACCATGTTGACACTTATTAAATGAATTTTATATTTGAGATTTGACTCTAAAGAGAAGTAATTATAAATGCAATATGGATATTACAACGTGAGATCTAACGAGTATAAAACGACATTGAATGATTAAAATCATAATTTTTAGGGTAAAATTCCATTTAAATCTTAAAAGTAAAATTTGAAACAATTCAAACTTTAAACTATTAAAAAAGAGTAATTTAAACTTTACAGATCGACCAGTTACTGTAAATCGGTCGACAGTGCCTACGTGACACTAGATGAGGAGATGGGTCGACCAAACCCCTCTCTATTTAAAAAGAGTTTCTTCTTCATTTTCACTCCATATCTCTCGAAAACTCCTGTACTTCCTCTCCACTATTTTTTTGTTCTAGTGAAATTTCTCTTGGTGAACCGGCAATTCAAGGTTTGAATGGTTATTATTTTATAGATTAAGGTTTTATTAACTTTTTTTTTTCTAAGACATTTGTTTTTCTAATGTAATCTTTATTGTTTAATACTTTTATAACATCTTCATAAATTCATAATGAAATGCAATTAGAAAAAATTATGTAGCAATTTTGCAAACTATATAAAATTTATAGTTTTATTTGAGAAAAAAACTAAGTGGATTTCAATTATTTTGTTTCAATTAAGTATTCAATATATCACTGTGATTAATTATTTTTTATAGTTTAATATTTTATTAACCATTTTTTTCTAAGATAGTTTTCTTATTGTAATCTTTATCGTTTAATATTTTTATAATCTCTTCACAGATTCATAATGAAATGTAATTAGAAAAAGTTACATGGTAATTTTGTAAATTATATAAAATTTATAGTTTTATTTTAAAAAAAAACTAAATGGTCTCAATTATTTTGTTTCAATTAAGTATTCAATATATCGATGCGATTAATTTTTTTTAGATAGTTTAAGATTTTATTAACCTTTTTTTTCTAATGTAATCTTTATCGTTTAATACTTTTACAACATTTTCATAGATTTATAATAAAATTTAATTCAAAAATGTTACGTGATAATTTTGCAAACTACATAAAATTTATAGTTTTATTTAAGAAAATTTAATTGAATTTTAATTATTTTTTTCAATTAAGTATTCAATATATCTCTGCTATTAATATTTATACTTGACAATATTTGACCATAGAATTTCAAAACGAAGAATGTCAAGAGAAGTTTGAGCAGAATTTGCGCAAATGCTCAATTATTTATTGGAAGACTGTAAACTTTAAAAGTTGGAAGTTGTTGAGGATTCAAAAGATATTTGACAACATCAACCTACGCGGGCAGGGTATATGCATTGAGGGGCGATAGTTGCGACAAAATAATTCGCTTATTATACGTGAACTTGACAGCAATCGAGAGGTCAGAAGGTTTGAGAACGTACATCCTCGATACAAAGCTTATGATACATCCACAGACAGTGAATCCAGTATTCAAGTTTGTCATGGAAGGGGCGGAACAATATTACCTTGTTTTCTGAGACTGTCATTTTTCACATTGCCAGAGGGAGTAGAATTCCTACGGGGAATTCATTGCAATTCTGACATTGCGGGGTTCGTGAAACCACGATCGAGATATTTGAATCTCAGAGTTTGAGTTCTTCACAACATGCTAACCCACTTCCTTCTACCGTGAGATGGACATATAGATCACGCGAGTTGCATGGATATGTATGTCATGGAGAAGCTGCGCAATGGAAAGACTTTTGATCCCAACTTCTTGATTCTAAGTCACATGCGTGAGGTCAGACGGACATCCAACAAGAATCTCCCGTATGGCGTACTGATTTATAAGATTGTTCAGCTCGCTGAGATTCAGCTACAAGTTAAAGAGCAAATGGGAGCTCACAGATCCGGCGATGTATTTTTAAAAGAAGTCATTTGATTCGGATAGTCCTCATTGATGTCGACGGCACTTGGATGCTGAAGAGCGATCATGAGGCATCCACCTCTCAAGTTGTGCCATTGGAGGAGGTCACGCCACCCCCATTGACCCCCTAAGAGGATAGTGGATGAGACATGGTGCAGCAGATGTATCAAATGCAACAGATTTATGAGATGCAACAGAAGCAGTACTAGAAGATGCAGCTCCTCATAAGTAGAGTCGATGAACTCGTCATTGCCAGAGAGAGTTGGATGGACAGATCAAGGGTTGGATGACAAACAATGACGAAGATGACGATGACCCACTAACGTAGTTTAAATTAGTTTTTGTATTTCATTTCATGTACTTTACTTCTCGCTAGTAAATTTTATGTACTTTGATTTTATATATATAACGATCAATAATTTATTTAAATATACATTTCTATACAAGAATAACATAATTAAATATTACGCAGATGTTAAATAACACATCTTTCTTTTCATTTTCAACATAAATTATAACGGTCAATAATTTTCTTCTCGGCCCGCGTTGCAGATTCCTGCACATAATAAAAACTATATTAAAAAATAATGACAGTGTGTTTACGATTGAAATGCGTTGAACTATACATATGTCTCGTTAAATGTGTTGAAACTCATAAACGTGTCTTGAGAAGCAGCATCTGAAGTGGATCCCCGATAAGGACAAGTGCGACTATTATGCCCCTGTTGCTGACATAAATCACACGATATCTTTGAGCCATTCTTACTAATTGTCAAACTTGACAACTCGTCGACATCTCATATCTTTTTTGGTCTACCAAGTTGGCAATTTCTTCTGGGCAGGATAAATTCCTTAAGACTTGGCATTTGCGGCCACATTTGATGGCCACTCACGGGTTGAATAAATTGTTAGTACATCTGCATATAAATTTCCCGATGATAGTATTGATGACGTAATTTTTCGGTACCACTCTCAGGAAATGCATGTGGAGTGGACACAAGGGATTCTAAAAAGTTTCCACCTGTTACAGTTGCACGCACTGGCATGCATGTCGACAATGTATTGTTCGTAGCCCTGACCTCAAATCATTGCTCTTCCACAAAGATAGAACTCCAATTTTGAAGTGGACTTTCTAACTTAACGAGTTTTTTCCTTATATGGGGACACAGGAGGCCTATTGATTGGACTAATTTCTTAAATTTTTTCACAATGTGAGTCATGAAACATTTTCGAATCATCTCAAAAATTGTCAGGATCGGTTTGTCTCTAGCCGGCAATAGAACTACATTGAATGACTTGTACAAATTATTCAACCTCATTGCATACTTGGGGTTCGAAAAAAAGACATGACTAACCAAATATCTAGACTTTTCTTCTCGAAGCAATGTGTGGGCATCCAGATTAAGTTGATATAATTTCTTTATTTTTATTTCGAAATGATAACTTGTGGTTGCTCTAACCGCATTCCACATCGCATCTTTGTATGCTCTGCTCCGAAATTGTCCTTTGAAATTTACGTATATATGCTAGAGGCAGTAGCAGTGCTCGGCTTCTTTAAATTCATCTTTCATAGTCTTCACCAAACCCTAATATTTGAAAGAAAACAGAGTTAACATAAAACAATGTAATTACCATAATGTTCTTATTTATAAATAATAATTGAAAATGTATCATACCTTTTGTTGATCCGAAATAATTGACCATTCGTTTTCGGATCCAGTGTCTATGTCTCGCTTTAAGTATTGCAAAAATCATGTCCACGTGTCTATGCACTTTTTTTCAACATTGACAACGATAACGAGATGTATTCCATCGTTACTAGTATGTTTTTCACCTCATCATCATTCAAGACTATCGGTATTCGAAGCTCATCATCTAGGGATCTGGAGGTTGAATGCACATCTATTTCTTCATTTGCATTTAAGTGATCGAATGTTCGTAGATTACCATATGCAGACGCGGTGTATACATATCAATCCATATCGGCATCACCAGTTAATGTCTCGTCTACATCAACCAATCTACTTGAATATGAATATATCGTCGTCGTTAAATGATAAATAAAAATTTTGGATAGTCCACTAAAAAAATTTTTGCAAGAACAAGAAAATATTAAAGAAAGTTTTAGAAAACGTGAAATGAAAATAAAGGAGAAATTCTATTTACACAGAGAGGAGATGAGTCCACACTAATCGTTCTAATTTTTATTTTAAGAATTTTAAAAAAAATTTATATTTTGAAATTTAAATTGAATTTTACTCTAATTTTTATAAAAATATTAAAATTATAATTTTAGAAATTAAAGTTAACTCGACCCTTGTGCTAATTCATCTGTTTTTTTTTTAATCACATGATTGATGACGGAAAATATAAATAAATAAATAAGAAGAAGAAGAGGTCAAACGTTATGAGTCGATTGCGGCCGAAATCCTTGAAATAAAACGAGAGGAAGACTCCATTTCCACATTAATAAAGTTAATTAAGCTTAATTATAATTAGTTAAAGTCTAATCTAGAGACCGAAACCCAATAAAGAAAAGATGAGGGTACAATAGTAGTTTACAACCGCAAATGTCTATTATTGTGAAGAAAACTGCTATTGGGGAAGGATGGAGTAGAGGATAAAGTAGTCATTTCATTGGGAGATAATATCGAAGACCACAACAATATAATTTAATTTATGAAAAAATAAAAAATTGAAATTACGAAGGGAGGGAGAGCCGGTCGGTTTGTGGGCCCAGAAAAAGAAAAATATAAAATAAAGTAATTATTAATGGATGCAGAGAAGGTGGTTCTGGTGCTTTCCTCTTCTTCTTACCCTCTCATAATCGCCATCTCTCTCTCGATCTTCAAATCCCTGAAGAATCAAGCGCAAATCCTTTCATCGCTCCTTCATTTCGCCGATTTTTGGGTTTTTCTCCGGTTGCTTCTCTTCGATTTCGCTCCCTGATTTACGATTCTTGTTGAAACCATGAGGAAAGGAAGAGGATCGGCCGTTGCTCGGCCGGTGGCTTCTCCACTCGCTGTAGCGGGAGAATCGGCTGTGCCTCTTGGAAAATCGGTGGCCGCGGGATCGATTTCGAGGAATATTCTGGGGAAAGAGCCCAGATACAGAGGTGTGAGGAAAAGGCCGTGGGGGAGATTCGCCGCTGAGATCAGAGACCCCTGGAAAAAGACTAGAGTGTGGCTTGGGACTTTCGATTCGGCCGAGGATGCGGCCCGTGCCTACGATGCTGCCGCTCGGACGCTCCGTGGTCCGAAGGCGAAAACTAATTTTTCTCTTTCGAATCCTAATTTTCTTGATTTTCCTTATCACCATAACGCGATCGTTCCGAATAACGTTCCTGGCCTCGATCCGTTCATTGATCGTCGGTTTTACGGTGGAAATGGCTTCCAAGATCACCAGATTAATCCGCATAGACCGACCTCTAGCAGTTTGAGCTCCACCGTTGAGTCTTTCAGTGGGCCTAGACCTCGATCGGCGACCTTGACAGCTCCAACGACAGCTTCTGCCTCAGCCTTGCGGCGGCACCCTCGTACACCGCCTGTGTCGCCGGAGGACTGCCATAGTGACTGCGACTCGTCGTCATCAGTGATTGACGACGGGGATATCACCTCATCGTCCATGTTCCGAAAACCGATTCAAATCGACCTCAATTTCCCTCCTCTCGAAGACGGAGACTTTCCCGGTGACGATCTCCAATGTACTGCTTTATGCCTTTGATTTTGACGAAAATTACTATGATGATAAAGAAAATTTCAACCCCCCAAAAAAATTCTTTCCTACTTTTATCTCGCATGCATTTTATCATGCGGGAAATTATATAAGAAAAGATTATGATAAAACACAATAATCTTATTCTGTCTTGTGTACCGAAGAGAATTTTTATTTTCTGAGATAATGAATCTCTCTCTAGAATTGTAATCTAGTTCTTGTGCTCTGCGATTTGGAATGGATCTATAAAATTAAAAACTACATTTTCAATGATGCAAGATTACGAAATTATTTAGAAAATTTACCATTTCGGCCTCTATTTTTCTTCTTCAAGTTCTTACCTCCTGCGTGAAATTTTTCTTTTGCATGTTGATGAGATACAGAATCGGATTGGAGTTGGGGGTGTTATTGTGGGCAACAAATGGATTACTTTTTTTGTTCTTTTTTTGAAGTTGTCAAAAATTTAAACCCCATGATACACAATCCATATTCCAATAACAGCTTTTAGAGAAAGATTTGTCTAGAGTTCATTTTTAACTGGGTTATTTAGTCTCAGGAGAGAATGAATACTTGATCTTGAATTGTTCATTATTATAGAAGTGGACATGTTGTGCAGATGACAGGTTGTGTTCATAATGGTTTTGGAATGGCATATATTGTTTTTAGGTGAACTGCTTGGATTAGGTCTTGACAATGTTTGATGCATTATTGTTGTTGAATTGTAGCAGTTGATATTTCTTATTTTTAAGCTCTTTTATTTGATAATTTTCTTCCCGTTTTGGTGGTGATGAACAATAAGAATCTAGACCGAACGATTCTACCTAAAAGTTAGGTTTTTTTTTTTTTTTTTTGTTAAATACATGGTTCAGGGGTGAATTTCATTCTTGTTTGATTCTACCTAAAAATGCCTGTGATTGTTATTATTATTCTTTCTTTTATTATTGTGATTTTATTGATTAATTAAAATTGGATCCTAAAATGAAAATTATTAAACAGATTAATATTATTATTCCATAAAAATTTCTTGGAAAATAGAAAATATGAACTGAAAAAGTTAGATCATAAAATTGCGAAACTAATCGGTAGGAAGACTATTTCTAAAAGTAGCTAAAACTTCAATTTCAGATTTTTGCAAAGAACAATAAATGGCAACCACTGAATATTGGGTGACAATAAATGTAATGCAAAGTTTTAAGATTATGGCATTAAAAATAATTATTTATTTTAATAGTTTATTATGACATTAAAGTTAATTACTTATTTAGATTCATCTCAAATAATTATCGAGACGCTTTCATGATGAACTTTATTTTGCAAGTATGCGCTCGTTCCGCCATGTGGTTAAAAAAATAAATTTTTCTCTTACCTAATTATTTAATTTGGTAAAATTTATTTGATTGATTGACACCTTTTGTAACATTTATGGTCTCTTTATTATAATATTATTCACTTTGTTCTAAATTTATATAAATTTATTTTTGAGATTAAGCTAAATAGATAACAAGGAGAATTTTACTTGCAAAATATTCACTTTTTGTTCGCTCAAATGATGTGAAATTGTACACTTTTACTTTCATGATTTGAGCTCTTACACTTTAATTTTCTTTACTTTTATTGACGGACTGTCACAATCTCTCCACTTTCCGGATCCAACGTCCTCATTAGCCACACTTCCAGATAGATTTTGACTCTTATATCATTTGTAGCATACTCAATCCACTTAGTATAATTTTGTTAGTTTTGAACTTAAATCTCATAAAATTTTGTTCTCGAGATTAATTAAAAATATTTTGTACTAAGTAAAGAGAAGAACTTTATTTACAAATCATTCACTTTTTACTTTTAAGATTGTGGATCTCCACTAATATGAATATTTATCATTGGTATTTCATTGTTTTTACACGATAGACTGTCACGTGGTAATTCAATGATGTTTTACTATTTTCTTATATAAGTTCCCATATAATTTATTTAAAAGATTTTGAATTTGATGATTAAATTTACTAATTTTCAAGTCAAAGCCACCCCCGAAAACATTATTTATCCTTTTTTTTTTTTTTAATAATTTAAGAATGTAAAAAGGCCCCTTAATTTAAGGCTTTGCTCTTGCAGATCATGGTACAACTACAAAATTTGCATATAAATTTATGCATCAATTGTTTTTACAATACATTTAGGAGACCATGTTTGAGATTATTATGTAATGTGTCCTTAATTATCAACACACTTTTTTTCATGAATATAAAATAAAAGGTAATTGCCAAATTTGAACCTAGAATTTGAGAGCAACAACCACTGATATTGTGTGTTATTTTTCAATAATTCAAACTTCGTACTAACAAACTAATCTTCGAGGTCATAAAAATTATCAACTTTACACGCAACTAATTCACTGGGTGACCCCCTGGCTCCTCCTCTATCCCTCTATCTTCTCATTTGTGAATTAACCATTTTCTCGATCTCGATATTTACATTGCTAACGGTTGATAATAAGAAGTTTGAATGGTAAAAAACTATAGTATAGGACATTAGATATTGTTATCCACAAGTATAAGGTTCAAATTGTCGTCTATCGTAAAATAAAAGAAGAAATTGGTCAAAATGTACGAGTATCCATAAGTAACCCTTTCCCTTATTTTTATTTTGCCATGGCACCTTAATCAAAAGTTAACTCTTATTTTTATTTTGAATGATTTTTGAGGTCAAAAATGGTGAAAATAGAATTTGTGAGCCAAAAATTCAATTCACAAGCCAATTAAAATCCGACCCAATATTGTAAAAAACCAGCCCATATCCAAAATTCAGCTCCAAACTTGACCAAAACTTCAAAAACCCGACAAAAGAAATTGTATAGACCGAATCATGAAACACAATTGATTCCGATTTCGGTCCTAGAGTTCTACAATTTCGATTCTGGGGTGGAACCAGACCGCAACTGCCCCGTGCCCAACCCTAATTATTTTAGTTAATTAGTATCTATGATGCTTATTTTATCAACGAGGGAAGACATATAGTTTGAACTTTAAGAATTGTGAATTTAATATTATTATTTGGTTGCATATTTTGTAAAAAAAAAAAAAAAAAAAAGAAAGGAAAGAACAATAATTGCAAGTAAAGAAAGAACGAGTTTCTAAAAATTAAGAAAGCATATATAAGATCCACAGAATTGGAAAGTCAACATATATAGAATAATAGAAATTCTAAGTCTGAATATATAATTATATATTTACGTGTTACCAGACCTCCATGCCCATCGTTGGCCTAAAACAAAACACTTGGAAACCCTTCTTCTACCTCTGCCACTTCTCTATTTTTGTTTCGGGCATGCCGGATTTAGAGGATCATCCCGCCGGAGCTCCGAATAAACTCTCCTTCTTCAAGCGTAAATGGTCTGTACTGGTTTTGCTTATTCTGTTCCTTATTGGCATTGGCTTTGGACTCGTCTGCTATCTCTCCAGCCCTACACCTCCCCGCGTCACTATATACTCCATTGAAGGGGAAGACTTCCAAGCTTCGTCAGCCTGGAGCATGGGTTTCTCCCTCAGAAACTCCAACAAGCTCGTAAAGTTCTCCTACAAGCAAACCAGGGTCATAGTTTACGATGTCGACATGAACGTCGTTCTGTCATCTGCTGAAATTCCGGCTTTCTTTTTGAGCTCAATGAGTGACGTCTTTGTCTTCTCGAAGTCCGCTGGGTCGATGTCGAACGTGAACGGAAACACCCAAGGTCCGGGAAGGTCGGTGCCGGAGTACCCAAACGGGGTGGCGGTGGGGATGACGGTGAAGGTGGATAGTACCGTTTGGATCAGTCCGGTTGCGTTTTTCTTCTCGAGGAGAAGGTTTGTAGCTGTTTGTAAGGAGGTGCTTGTGGCGGAGAGCGGCGGCGCCTACTTGAATGGTCCTAAACCATGTTCTTCTTCAATCTCTAGCATGTGGAAGTAGATTTAATTTTTTTTATTATAATTTCGTGTTTTTTTTTTTTAACTCTTTTGCATTGTGTTCTTGAAGAAATTTTGTTATTTCTTATATTCAGGTTTTTTGAATTCTGATTTCATTGATATAAAATTGAGAAATTTTACATTCATCAAATTTTTTTTAACCACTTCAAAACAGAAGTAGAATAATACAAGGAAATTAAGTATATGTAACAAAATTATTTCCCATCAAGAAAAAAAAAGAGAAGACTTTCTAAAATTAATTTGCTTGGAAAAAGGAAGAACAAATTAAGAAATTTAACATAAATAGTTTTGAAAGCGTAGACATAAATTAATTTAGATAGTTATTCTTCTATGATAATCACCTTATGATTCTACAAACTGCACCCGTCAATGACAAATTTGGAGGGTCAAGCATTGTCCCCTCGGTCGGAGCCAACTTCCGGTTGAACTCGGAATCTCAACTTTCAAGCACGCATGCATTATAATGCTCGGTTTTGTGCATCGTGGGCGTGGTCTTGGGAGTTCTTTGGTATCTTTCAAGCCCCCGACACCCCCTATGTCAAAGTTTACTCCATCAATGGAAATGATTTCCGGCTTCAATAATTTCAAATTTTGTAAAGATATTGAGATAGAAATCGCGTAATGTTAGAATATCAAGTGAAAAACCTGATTAAATATAAAAGATAGTATATATTAATTGAATTTAATAAATAAACTGATAAAACAGTTCAAATTATTGATAACTAAAATATAGACGTATCATTTATCAAAAAAATAGTTTAAAGTATAATTTATAACGAACTTCAAATATTATGGTCTAAATTGCATTTTACACTCATGCCGTATGTACGTATATGTGTGGGGTAAAGTCCAAAATCAGACATTGGACAATTGATACTTAAATTTTTTTTTTTTAATAATATTGATCATTGAACTTTACACTGTGAGCAAGATAAATTGTATCGTTAAAAAATTGTTGAAAAAAATACGTGACAGCATGTGCTTTTATATTTGAGTATTGATGTATTTACACTGTAATCTCACACAATAAAATGTTGATTACGCACCATATACTCTTTGATTAAAATTATTAAATTACATAAATCAATAAACAAAAGATAAATTACCAGTAATATTAAATTGTAAAATTAAAATATAAATTTGTCGATATTTTTTTTTCCGAATATTTTTCATTTAGGTACAGGCTTTTCTTCGGGTTATAAAATGGATTTTGAGTGAGCATCACTGTTTGGTTTGGGCTCTCGCTCTCGCGGTTCAGATAAATCTCCTTCGGATGGTAGTTTCCGTTGAATTTTTTTGTTTTGTTTTTATCTTGGTGAGTTGGGATTTCATTTGTTTTTGTTTCTGCTGCTTTGTTGATTCAGTCACCGCAGAAGTCTGCCTTTTCAGTTTTGATGATTTGCTGCCTGCTTTGAATTGTAAAAAAAAACTCTCTTCTCCTTCTTCTCTTTCTGAATTCTTTCTGCTATTTCTTAAATTGCCCGCTACATGTTTGACAGGCTTAAGTTGATGATTTTGTTGCAGATCGAAAATGGTGAACTGTGGAAAAGCATTCCAAACTTTATTTTAACTGTTAAAGCAAGTAACTTGAAGGTTTAAGAGTAGGAAAAATAAGGGGAAACAGAGTCGGGATTGTGAAGATGCTTCCACAGCGCATGATGAGCACCATTCTTGATCAGCCAAAGAAGCTCGCCTACTTGATTGACCTTGTTAATCTTCCTTCAAATCTGAGAAACTTTGTGGGGCAGTCTCAAATTTCTCGTTTGGGCTGTTTTATGCGTGTTTGGTCTTATATCATTTCTTGCTCTTCTAATGCAGTTTTCTACAAGAAGTATGAGTTTTCTTTATCTTTCTTAGGATCCAAACAACAAGAACGGGGTTATTTGTGATGAAAAGTCGAGAAGTATATTGCTAGGCAAGCCTAACATCGAGCTTGGTGAACTCCCTGCCTTGATCAAACTTCATTTTCCAAAAGAACGCAAGTAACAAAGTCATGGAAGGTGGCTAGAGTACCACAAAGTGAGTTATCTCAATCATGCAATTTTTCGGCTACACATTGTAACAAATGATTTAATCAAATTTGATTGTTGATTCAATGACCTCTGTTGGCTTCTAATTTCAATTGTATTTATAGGCTGTTTGAAATTGAAATGTTGAATGTTCTTCTAGTTGTAGGATTTTTTTTCTGTAAAAAAATCATCCTAAATAAGCTTTTGGGGAAGTATGATTACAATTTTCTGTGTTGTTGATATGATTTCGTCACCTCAGTCCCATCAAGATTTCTTATTTTCGTAACTCTATGAACATTGTTTAATTGTAGTAGCTGATACGAATCTCGTAAGATTTAATAAAAAGATAAAATGATTAAAAAGTAACTCGACGTTTGAGAGCTCTATTAACTCTTTTAAAATAAGCAAATGTTTGAGAGGTAGATTTCCCTTTAAAACTATTTTTTCAAAAAATGATCATTTTCTATATTATAATCTCCTCTAAACATAAAAAAATCTAAAGAATATCAAAAGACATAATTAATGTAGTATCTTGTGAAGGACGGATGAATATATAAGAAATTACCATGAATTAAGGTGGAATCACAATTTCTGCTAATCAACATTCCCATTTTGGCTATACATTTATGTGTCAAGATGTTTATTTATATTTGCAATGTGGTGGAAAAAGAACATCCCTTGCAAATTGTCATGTGATAATTATTACCCGGAATGAGTAGATTCTTGGATCAACAATACACTTAACTGCGCTTTGCTAAATCATCACAGAAATTCAGACTGGTAATTTTTTAGCAGATGGTGTGCAATAATTTCATTTGTTTTTTTCTGTTGGATGGAAAGAATCCCAAAAGACATATTTACTAGCATCTGAACATGTATATGGGTTCGTCCTGTCACACATGTAACCCATCTCAAAGTATCCTGTTCCACAACATGCTGTTACTGAATCGTCAAATCCTGCATTTAGGAATGAAACTCTTCAATCGTCAGTTTAATATACCTGATACAAAGTCTACTTTATCATCTCAAGTCAGTTTATTGTTGTTATAAAAGTTGCTTGATGAATATCATAGCATCTTCTTTTCCTTTTTTAATTTATTTTTCAATCCATAGTTTTATTCTATGTTTTTTTTTCAATGAAACTTCATTTTCATAATGTTGAAGGGTGTGCAACTAGTTGTGTCTACTAGAATGAAGTATCTGTGCATCATGGGTGAGTATAGCCAGAAGGAAGGTTAGGAAACTCAGAGAAGGGAACTTACCAAAAGAAATAGGATGGTTTATGATTTCTAGTAGAATATTGTATGGGTTTAAGAAAACCAGTTTGGCACCCTTCAGCTCTTTGGTCAGTTTCGTCACTAATCCATTCAACTTCCCATTGAATTCTTTGGCGACATTATTGAACTCAGCAACACAGCTACTACCAAGAAAGAAATTTGTAGTTCTCTCTAATGGTAAACATCCCATTGGAGGAAGACCGGTCAATGAAATTTTCCTGGCTCCGAGCCTGTGAAGTTCTGTGATAAAATCTCGTGCAATTTCTCCTAAAAAATTCTGGTACTGCTCAATAGACAACTCTGATGATCTTACTGGAAATGTATAGTAGTTCTCCAGGAAATCATTGGTTCCTGCACTTATCAGGTATACTGCTTTAGAGAGAATTTTATTAGCTTTCTTATATCCAATATGGTTTCTCAGCTTCTTTTGGTAGTCCTTGAAATATTCCAGTTCCTTCCAGAGAGGTAATACAGACTACAAATGGAGAAGTAATGAAGCATATAAATCTATCTATGATCAAAAACTGAAAAAGCTCATTTGCGAACACTGCAGATGTCATATTGTCGTAACCGGTTCCGGCAGAAGTGAAGGAAACACCTGTTGCAAAGTCGGAAATATGATATGAAGGATCCAAATATGCAGGTATTGTCGGTTTTATGCCAAAGGCTTCAGAAATAAAGTCTGTCGAAATTCTGCCATTAGAGAACCTTCCAGTGGGCCTGCCTTCTTTGAAATCGCGACCATATGGCAGGAAATTGCTCTTCAAAATAGTAGAGATTTGGTTATTGTTCCCAGCATCAACTGTGGAGTCTCCAAACACAATAATGGCTGGAACTTCTGCATACACTGTAAGTGTTTCTATTAACATGTGAGCTAAAATGGTCAAGTATATTGCAGTTTTAGCCATTTTTTCTGATGAAACTGGGTGCTGATGAATGAGTTTGAATGAAGTAGAAGAAGATGATTATAAATAGAGGGGGTGGATGGAGTTTTTGAGAGTCTTAATTTCTGTTCAATTGAAGAGTACTTGCAAAATTTATTACTTGAAAGTATCAAGCGAAGTGCAGATTGGTCTGGGTACTCACAAAGTACAAATTAGAATAACAGAAGACCACAATTGCTTTAATACTTCTCACCTAGCCATCACTTTTGGAAATACATACACAATGTTCTATGAGTTGTTTGAGTACTTTTTACCATTATGAAGTGTCAAATGGACGAGCCGAGTGGAATTGAGTCGAAACTAGTTAGGTGTAAAATTTAACTTATATAATTATTTTGTATATATTTGTTTGATTTCTGAAGTAAAAATAAATTTTTTGTACTATTTTCAGTAGGAAATGTAAGATTTATGTTCATGGATTGGTGAAGAAATTTAAGAATGGGGGCTACTCATTAGTTTGGTTGGAGTTAAGTAAATATATAATGAGTAATAAAGATATTAGTTTAATTTGTCAGGCTATTTTTAGGTGTCTTCCAAGACGTTGGGTCAAGAAATTTAAGAACTTGTCTCTAGTTAATATGGTCACTATTATATTGAAATTTTCTGAATAGATATTGGATTAATAAATAAAGTAATAGAATATAAAAGCTGAGTGAATATCACCTAATAAGTAAGTAATGATTTTGATGGACGTTCATGTTCATAGTATTGTACAAGAAAATAATCTAAAAAAGAATATTAAAAATAGATTATTAGGAGGTTACACATGGTGACTAGTAGTACCTCGACCAGGTTCATACTGATGAAAATATTAATTAATCGATCAAATTTTTTTATTTCAATGAAGGTTAGACCAAAAAGCCAGATTGGTCAACGAATGCTACTTCTGAAGAATCCGCCATTGTTGAACTTGAAGCAGACGCAGGAATTTGAGGTTGCGGAAATTGAAACCCAAAGCCATGGCTGCTTCAAAGCTCCAAGCTTTCTGGAACCACCCGGCTGGGCCTAAAACCAGTTAGTTTTCCCTCCTTTTATCTTCGTTGTTTTTCAGTGTTCTTGCTTTTAGTCGTCGATTCATCTTCTTCGTCCAGTTCTATATTCTGAATTTTTTTCATCTGGGTTTCAAATTCTAGTTTGAAAAATCGATTTCTAAGGGGAAAAAAATCCTCGTGTTAGTTTTATGAAGAGTAAACCAACTGAATTATGCAACTACAGAAGAACATATAGATCGTGAACTGTTCATTTATATTTCTTTTTAATATGTTATTGTTTATCTTCAAGAAAATCATCAGGTTTAACTGTGGAACTCTTGTACGCAATCTATTTGAGGTTTAGCTGAATGGAATAATGTTTGAATTAAGGGAGACTGTTATAATCTGTCTTGAGAAGGAAAAAATAAATAAATGCTTAGCTCCACTGTCAAAGGAAAGCATCTTTTTAAGTAGTTAATGAAAATTACTCTTTTATTTGCCCCTTGTTCAACTTCAGTTAGTGCCATTTTTCCAAATCCTACCATTTCCGGAATATTAATGGACATGCATTCATCAAATACCCTATAATTGTTGTTATAATGTTATGTATATATTCTAATTTTCTTTCATTTTGTGCAAGTGATGATGCATTATTTTAACTATTTGCAATATATCGTAATAATTCTATCAATCGCTTTAAAAATGTAAGATTAAATTGTAAAATCAGCTATTTTTTCTACATTTGTCTTTTCAAATCGACAAATATGTAAGATTAAGCGCCTGGTCAATAATAATAACATGAAGATTCTATTTTGTGATCTTTGTCAGTGAACTATCTAACAAAGTGAATTATCTAACAATGTCACTGAGATTTCACAATGAAATTTAGTTCACTTTTGGGCGCCAACTTTTAAATGGGGGATCGCCATAGCAAACGTTGCTGACTTCTCGAAGCCACCCGAAAAGGTTTCTTACCCACAGCAAACAGGTGATTTTTGCCAAAACAATCTGCCTTTTTTCGATCGTTTGGACGAGATGTTATATTCAATTTTACGTACACAGTACTGACTCTGTTCTTATGCAGTTGTTACGGTCACTGGGCTCATTTGGTCCCATTACAGCACAGTCATAACTCCGGTATGGCTCTTTAGTAAAGGTTGAACAGAACTCATGCTGATCTATTATTCTAAATTTTCTCTTTAATGTTTTTATCTTCCAGATAAACTGGAATCTCTTCGGTGTTAGTGTAGCTATGGCTGCCACTGGTTTGTATCAAGTAGCAAGAAAAATCAAGTAAGCAAAGAAACTTTTGTTACTGGGGGGTTGTAGGATTATGTTTGGATGATGGGAAAATGAGGGAAAAGAAAGGAAAATGAGAGAAAACGAACAAAAAGTACCAATAAAAAGGAAGACAATGTACCGTATTATTTGTTTGAAAGTTTCGATTTTTAAGATTTGTTATCACTACGCTTGTGACCACTTCATATATTTTTCAGGCATGACCACCTGACGGAGGCGGAGTCAGTTGTCGCCGATGAATGATGAGAAAATGTTTACAGATTTGATGACAATTTGATCCCGCAGCCGGTTTACAAAAAATTGATTACCGAATTTTTATTTCGAGTGTCTCGTGTGCATGAACAAGATTATTGATTTTCTTAAATTATCTGGGTGAATATTTTCTATTTTTTCAATTTTCTTGTTCTCGCATTAACGTTAACTTGTTGTGTAACGTTTGTCGGTGCTCTCAGTACTATATGGTTTATTTTGGTTTGTAGTCTATACGGATTTGTTCTTAGGGTCAGTCTCAAAATATATAGTTCTAAATAAGGAGGAAAATTCTATTTATAGGTAATGTATTTTTCACTATTTTAAGCAATGTGAGATTATACACTTTCACTGATATAAGTTGAGTCAGACTGGATTCTCATTACCTTCACATGGCAAATTGCCATAATCTCCCACTTTGTGACCCGACGTCCATGTTGGTTATATTTATGGTTGAACAGTGACTCTGATCTCATTTGTATGGTCTCTCGGTACTCTCTGTATAATATTATTCGCTTTGAGTTGGAGTTCATGTAGATTTGTTTTTGGGATTAACCTTAAAATGCATTGTATTAGGTCAGAAGGGGGAATTTTACTAATAAACCAAATATTTTCATTATCTTAAACAATGTGAAATTGTGTGTTGCCACTATGATGAGATGAGTCTCTCTGGACTCTTATTGTCTTCACATATCATGTTCTCACAATCTTATTCCTTTCAGAGTTTGACACCTTTGTCGGCCACATTTTCAGTTAAGCATTGTCTCTAATATCATTTGTAATATTTTTCGATGATTGAAATATAATATTATTTGCTTAGGCCAGGAGCATGTACGAATTTGTTATTGGAGTCAGCCACAAAATACGTAGTACTAGGTAGAGAGAAAGATTCTACTTATAAATTATGCATTTTTCATTTATTGACTAAATAAAAAAAATTAATAGAACATATAAATTTAGTCTCTTTGGTTATAACCGTAATTACTGAGCAAAGAGAATAAAATGTGATATTATAATATAAATTTTTATTTACTCTTTGACTAATTTTAAGGGGGGAGTTTCCATGATAGTAGAAATAAGAAATTATAATTTTATGTTAAACATAAAACGATATAGGAATCTCAATTAAATATCACAAGCAAATAAAATTCATGGTTTAATTATTCGTCGTAATCATAATTATATCTAGTATTTTTATGTTTCATCTTTATTGGAAATTTTAAAAAAAATGTTTTGTACTCCTTACATACAATTATTGTTTTAGGGTTTAAGCCAATCCCTATGATAAGGCTTCTGGATGCTTCCAAACAAAACATACATTAACATAATTACCCTCACATAACCTTTTAAATTTCAACAAAACCATGAATTTTCCTAATATAATAATACAGCTCAGAGGGGTATTTGCGACAGCATGCAATATACCACCCCAAAACCCATAAAATCCTTCTTGCTGTTCCGCCAAGTTGGAGCAGCTCCTTCGTCTTCCTCAAAATCTTCTGTTAAGTTTCTACTCCGATTCGATTCTTAGCCATGCTTGTCGGAAGGGTCTTCTCATGCGCCTCCAGGACCGTTTCTCGGAGCTCTCTGCTTTGCTCTGCCTCGCAATCAGGGAAACTGACTCAAGTTTCGACTTCGTCTAATCAATTCCATTCTATTGTTCCACGATCCCCTGTTAAAGTACGGTTCGGGAATATGTTTGTTTTATTTTTATTTTTCCCTGAAATGCTGATAGGATGGCGGTTAGGATTGATGATATCAAATTTCATTGATACACTATCTTCAGTTTTTCCTTTTGTTTAGCCGTAATAGGTAAACTTTTGAAATGCACGAGGGCCTTCATTTAATTTTTTTGAATTTTTTCAGAGTTTTAAAGATTTAGAATGTTGTGTTCAGTTAAATATATTTATCTGCAAAGCATGATAATGCAATCATCTTTGTCGTTTCAATACCAAAATATTTTTGTTTCAGATTAAATAATTTGGATTATGTTAGTTTCAAGCAGGAAAATATTTTACGAATACCCTGACACGGCTCATCAGTTTAAGTTGTTCTTGATTCAGGTGCCTTTATTTCACTATCCAACCTTAAATTTTTCCTTTCAAAGATTTCAAATATCGTCATCTGTAACCCCGGAACCGACCGAAAAGGAAGGAGGCGCTGATTCCACTAACGCAGGAGATGAAAAACTGTCTGATCAAACTGAAAATGCTCCTTCCACAAAAGAATCAGGTTCTATATATGATTCACAGTCACCATATCTCAATCTAAAAGTAGGGAAACTTCTAAACAAGTTGCATTTTCTGATTCCACCTCAGAGAGTGATGATGACCTTTCCATGGATGATTTGGTGAAAGTTGTGGCAGAAAAGGAAGAGCTTTTGAAGCAGAAGCACAAAGAGATTGAGAAAATGCAAGATAAAGTTCTCCGAACTTACGCTGAAATGGAGAATGTCATGGACAGGACAAGGCGTGAAGCAGAAAACACAAAAAAATTTGCCATACAGGTTTGGTTTCTGTCTTTACTTACATATAATTGCTATAAAGTCATGGGAATTTCAGTATATCTGGTTCTAGGTTTTGAATGGACTGGATAGACATTTTTTCAACCAAAATATCATTTATACATGGCTAATCGAAAATATATTCGAACCAATATTGAAGTAGAGTGGCAAAGAGGAGAAAAGGGAGAAGAAAACTCATAAACAGGGATTATGGAAAGAAAGCAAGTAATGCGTTAGTGGAAGAATGATGACTAGCAGTGTGGATTGAAAACCTATGGCCAAGAGCATTGACAGAAAAAATAGGAAGATATGTTCAGGAAGGGAAAAAAACATTTATGACAAAGACAACATATTAAGGCAGAAAGAAAGCTCATCTCAAGAGAAACTCAGTAGTGCAACGAGTCTCAGCCTAACACTGAGGTCGGTCCAAATGACCTGAACCGCACCCATCCCCCTTTTTAAAATCACCTTAGTTGGTCTGCCAGAGAAATGAAGAACGGTCCATTAACAATGGCAAAATGAAATTGTCTTTTTGCTTCATAAATTGAGGAAGGATCATGGCATTGCATGATGATCATTCTATTACTTTGAAATTAGTATTCCAATGTATAAAATCCAAACCAAACAAAAGAGAGTGAACCTTATGTTGGAATGAACTTTCCATGCCTTCCACTCAATATTTTAGCTCTCCTCTTTGTATAACTTCGGGTGACTTAACCTATTTGTATGGTTGATCTTTATTTGTTGTTAATAGGATTGAAATCTAATTTGTTTTTGTTTATTTTTATAATCTTTCTTTGGAAAACTAATCAAAAAAGAAAAATGTTATTAATGGTGTTAAACTGACTCTTACATCCTTAAATGTATATGGTAAAACTAATAAAGCAGTAAAGAAATATTGAATAAATGTTCTGCGTCATTGTATGCTCTCCATTTTTATCAAGTTATTTGTTCAATTTATCTGTTTTTAGTAATCAAAAAACATGCTTTCATATTTGTGCTGCAGAATTTCGCTAAAGGTTTACTGGATGTTGCAGACAATTTGGGAAGAGCGTCATCTGTAGTTAAAGATAGTTTCCCAAAGATTGATACGTCCAAGGACTCTGCTGGAGCTGTTCCCCTCTTGAAAACACTTTTGGAAGGAGTTGAAATGACTGAAAAACAGCTTGGAGAGGTAAATTGTGTTGGCAACCTTTAATCGTTAGAACTTTATTAGTTGTATTTGCTTCAAGTATACTATATTGAAGAAAAGAATTGATATTTCTGATACTCTCTTGATTGTATAATTTGATATCAAGATCACAAAAGTCCTGTTATTTTCAACTTTCTATATCCTGCTCGACTTACACGAGGATGGTCTAATGTTTTTTTTTTCTAAGTACATCTTTTTGGTTTTTGAAAACACATACAGTATTTTAAGAGCAAATTATAAGTTCAAACTGTACTGTATCTTGTGGCTTCAAAAGACTTCTTCATGCAGGTTTTGAAAAAGTTTGGAGTTGAAAAGTTTGATCCTACAGATGAGCCATTCGATCCACATAGGCATAATGCAGTATTTGAAATACTTGATGGTTCCAAGCCTTCTGGTACAGTTGCCGTTATTTTGAAGGTATGGGTTCTCGATCCATTCTTTACTTCTCTTCGTGAATTCGGAATTACCCAATTTCACTTAGTTCAAAGAATTTATCAAGCAATTGATATTTCATGATCCAGTTCATAGATGTAGTAGTACTATTTGTTGCTGCTGTCTTTAGATATCATATTAACAATGGAAGTATGTCAAAAGAAGAAATCTGTGTCTGATAGAATTTCTTCAAGCGAAAATGAATTTCACTGGATCAAAATTGTGGCTATTCATCAGTAAATATCTATTGACAGTAAAGACTATTAATGAGCTGATTTGTTTGACTTCCAAGAATTTGAGTAGTTTATATATTGTTTCCTTTCCTTTCTTCTGACTGTTTTTGCCCAGATGATTAATTTTGACTCTGAACATGAATTGCTTACCTTATTTTGTAGTTTTTCTTTACTAAAAATTTAGTTTATAATCGCTGCTACTGTTACATCAACGTAAACAGTCAGGATACATGCTTTATGATCGAGTATTACGGCCTGCCGAAGTTGGTGTGACGAAATCGACAGAGAATGATCTGGGTGTGGATGAGAAAGACTCTCAGGCTTGAAGAAGTTTCTTGTCAGGGTTTCTACCATGCTCCTTTCCTCCAAAAGTTTTGCCATACAGCACTTGCCCATCAAACCCAGTAGTGATAGTTTTTCTTCCTCAACAATATTATAGTTTAGGCTTATTTTTTCTTCATATTACACTTCCTTTGAGATCAATGATATACTTGTTTCAATCGGATCCAATTACATCTTTTTTTGTTGGTGAGTCCAATTGACGACTGTGTATAGATGCTGCTAAATTTGGGACAAATGTTGGACCTAAAACATTATCTGGGAGACATGTCTTTTTTAGTCAATAATTGAATTCATGTACATCTCTTCCAGACTCAACAGTGGAATCACGACAATCTTCTTAAATGTGTTCATTCACATCAAAGAAAACTAATAGATTCTCTATTTGATTCTAGAACAATCTCATAACCAATCGTACAGTCAAAATATTGCAGCTTTTTATCGAAAATAACATGTCGCAGATAAAGACGGAACATGATGTCGGATAATATACATGAGAAAGGTTAGATTTAATTACAGAGATGGACTAATATCAAACTAACATCGAGGCTAGATTGTTTTACGTCTTTGACAGCTCTATCCTACCTAGCCAAGTTTGCGATTTAAGCACAAACCCAGATCCAAATCACTGTGATTTGCATCATTCAAGCTGTATAGCCTCTTACCTGAATCCTGCATTTGCACATTCCTATTGATTGATATAAATCATAGACATCTAGGATATGTTCTAGAAATGTAGTTTGAAACATAAAACAGCAAATTGATATAAGATGGTTTCATTAAACTTCTTTTTTCTGAACAAAAAACATGTTTTAAATGTTTAAGAACCATACGATTCTGAAGAACTTTCCTACAAAACTAGCATTCCTAGGCATGTTCTTTGGGATGTTTCTTGCCATTTGTTGTTTTTCCTATCTTAAAGACAGTTAACAGTTTCATAAGATCAATCCAAGCAAGAAGGCCACATTATCCACAGTAAAACAATACTGTTTCCTTCTTGTCTTTCATTCCAATAATATATGTTTTAAGAAGTAAGTTTTAGATGAGTTACCATTGTTTCTTCTTCAAAAACAAGGTTAATGTTTGGTTTTTCCTGCACCTCCTCGGCCACGGTCGCCTCCCCGAGTCTTCTTAACCTTCATCCTCAACTAGTGATCTGCACAGTGAAAGCAAAAACCCAATCTTCAAACTAAAAGTTGTGGATTCATGGAGTTTTGATGAACAGCAAGTAGTCCAAATTCGAAACATATTTTAGGAGCAACCCATTTTGGGTCTCGGGATCAAGTAAGGACGGAGCTTTGTCAGAGTAAACACAAGCTCAATGCTTAGATAAAGTTGGATTCGTAGATAGGTAACCACTTTGAAAAAAAAACGCCATAGCACAAAGCTCCAACTTTTCTAATTACCTCCACTAAAACAATTCAGACATCATTGACCCATCAAAGAATTCCTAAATCCCATTGCATAACTGTCAAATTTCTTCGTTGTTTACACACTTACAGGAGTGTAGCGAAACTTGCGTCTCTGAGGCTCCTCTGGGGCAGTGTCGACTGCGTCAGAATCGGCTGCCGAGGCGGGAGAAGATGTGGGAACAGAGGGTCCACCGGCAGAGAAGGAGCTTGTGTGCATTGGATTGGGAGTGAGTGGACTGGTACTTGAGAACGGACTATGAAGAGGCGTGAACCCACATCTTCTTCCATCTCCTGACCGATCCGTTGAAAACTGTCGTCGCCGGACAGTACCGAGAGGAAGCGCGGCCTAATCCTGACCCCATACCTTCCATTTTTGGCCCGATGTTTTGGGTCTGGGAAAAGAAGACAGAAGAATCTCGACGGTGGAGTGGTGTTGTGTGTGCGAGAGTAACAAAAAACCCACTTTTTTCTGGTACGAGGTTCATAGCCTTTCTCGATGGCGCAAAAAATAAAAACAGAAGTCCTCGTTGGGTAATTAACAAGAAAACGTCCGTGGATTACAAGTTGATTAACAATCTTATTTTTAAACTATAAACTACAGTAAAATTGTAATTTAGCCCAGTAAATATAATATTAATGTATTGTAATTTAGCCCCTAATATTAATTTTCTGTTAAAATTGTAGGTTTTTGTCACGTCTCCTATTTTATAACTGAATATGACACTGCTCTATCTCCCTCTCCTTCCCTCACTATCTCCCTCGATCTCTTCCCACTCTACCGTACTGTAGATCTTGGAGGCTCTGAAGAAGCTTCCGCCATTGCTGAAAAGATGAAACTACTTGAAATGGGTTCGTTTAGAAATGGAACAAAATGAGGGGGGTTGCTATTTTCTATCTGGGTTTGGATATCGTAATCCAACCAAAAAACATTGGTTGTCGAAGTTGATAAAAAATTGGCATCAAAAGCTTTGGAAAATATATCAGGCGGGTCCTTTAATGGCGGCAAAGGAGAAACCCAGGAAAGAAACCCCGCTCTTTGACCTACAGAGCTGGTTTTTTTGAATATCCTGCAAATAGCTCAAGAAGAACAAAAACCAGACAAAAACTAGAAGTTAAGAATCTATTTCTGAAATCTTACGTTAAATAAGAGAGAATAAATGGAGAAGAAGATCTGAAAGTGATTTTTACGTTGGCATGAATGAAGTTGCTGTTGATGAACGATCTCTTCTGTGAGGATGAGTGATTATCAGAGAGAGAAGGTAGGCGAAACTCATGCATCATCCAATCAGTTTTGACGCCTTTGGCTGCTCTTCCTCTGTAGAAAACTAAAGATTTCTTCAGCCCAATGCATTTGCAGCTTCCTTCTTATGAATATATGGGTCTGTCTGTTCCCGTCGCTTTCTAAAACCCAGCTTTTCTCTACGGTAGAAAATACCGTAGAAAACCAATGTTTTTTGGTTGGATTACGATCTCCAAACCAAAAAGAAGAAAGTGCATTGGTTTTTATGAAGTGTCTGTGCTTAGGAAATAGTAACTCATACGATCTGAGTTCAATTGACAGACGAACTAGAAAGCTCAATCAAAAATTATTTTAAACATGAAAAAAAAAGTAGAAAAGAATCAACAAATGTTATTTATCTCACGCAGAAGTTTCTTTTTTCTTTTTTGATTTCTCATTGCCATTTTAGGAGTTACCCAAAAGCTATTTTCTTCCAGAACAAGAAATGGGGTCGAGAGTTTCCAGAAAGCAAACAGCATACAAAAAGAGAAACACACCGAGAAAATGGAGGGCGAAGCATGGCCAAATGGACTGAATAAAGCAGGCAAAAGAATAGGAAATAGGAGCACCGACAAGCCAACCAGAGCTCCAGCTCTGTGGAACAAATTGAAATCATGGCGTCTGTATGCATCATATGCATTGGTTTTTGAAATAGAACAAATTCGTCTTTTCAGCAATGACGGAAGTTTCTTCAGAGCCTCCAAGATCTACAGTACGTAGAGTGGGAAGGAGAGAGAGAACATGGACATATCGGGCAATGAAATAAGACATGCGACGAATCATGCAATTTTAACCACAAATAGCACAATTAAGGGATAAATTATTTCATTATCAATATATTAAGGTTGTTTTTGTCTATTATCTGAATTTACGGTACAAATTATCTTTTTTACCTAATTGTATGACTCAAATTGTACTTTACCCTAAACTATATTATGATCCGTTAATTAAATATTTGTCGTTTAAATGTCTGATAAAATTTGATCATATGAGAGTTCGGTTTTAAAGACTGAGATCTCGCCTCATGAGTTTTTGCCCAGGAACGAGAATTTGCTATTCAACAGCGAGATTCTATTTTTTTTTCTTTTTATAGAGTGAAATTCTGCTATTGAAGAGCGGGCTTCCACTCTTAGACATTGTCACTAGAGCGGGATTATATTGTCGAAGAGCGAAGTCCTGCTCCATGAATAATATATAAATAATACAGTCAAAATCTCCTAGACATATAATTTTTTTTTTGTCCAAGCAAAATCTTTCCTCTATTCGTTGTTGTCATTTGGAGCGAGATTTCACTGACAAAATCCAGGATCTCGCTTCAAAGATAGTGCACACTATTTTTCAAGCTATTTTACGTTATCTATTCAATTTTTACATACATAGCTTTGTCCACTGTCTAATAAATTTTAATGATATTTTAACTACTCGTCCATTACTTCTATTTTTGGAAAATCTCAATCCACAAATGCAATATACATTATATACACTGATTTTGAAGTGAGAGCCTGAACGAGATCTCACTTCATAGACAGTATCTAAGAGCGGGAGTATGCTCTTTAACAGTGAGATTCTGCTCCAAAAGAAAAAAAAAACAGAGAGAGATTCTGTACCTAGATAAAAATTCATAGAACGAGATCCTGTTCTTTAAAACCAAGTTTTTGCACTACCAAACTTCAACTGACAAATGTTATTTTGTAACGAGTCATAATTTAAAGGTAATCTTGTTAACAAACATAGTTTAAAAATGAGTTTGTTAATAACTTTATAGTTTAAGGATTTTTTTGTTAATTACACATCTGTATATGAAATAAAGCAAAAATGTAAAAAAATTATTAAATACATTTTAATTATATTAATTTTTATTGGTAATTATTTTAATAGAATAAAATAACTTTACTAGCGTATATGTTTCAGGGTACCACGGTTATTGGGTCGTTCCTCAATTGAGTTTGATTCCACGTAAATACAATTTACATCCAAGAACTAGTTTATTTAAGTACTGCACCTTAAATTAAGTTTTTGACAAGCACAACTTTCATACTTCAGTCATTATCAATTTGAAAGTTATATTATATATATATATATATTTAATTTTGTTTTATAAAACTAAAAATTGTGTCAATTGCACCTTTTTTTTTTTTCAAAAAAATAGTAAAAGTGTCCATCTCTGAACCGAATTTAAAATTATTCGAGAAAAAAATATTAACCGAGTTTAAAATCAAGCTAAAATTTGTCACAGTAGTCGTAAATTTAGTTAAAACACTTGATCAAATAAAAAATAGAATATATGCAAATTGCATTTAACAGATAATTCTATGAAAATAAGAATTTCTGTTTTCAAAGCCTAATTAGTAAATAATTACTAGTGATAATTTAACTTCTATTGGTCCGTTAAAACGACGTCGGATATTTTTGTCTTAATGGCTCTGTTATTTGATCGCTCTCTTATCTTCAAGTTTGAAGCGTTCAGCTGAAGCTTTTTTCTCTTCACAGAGACTCGGCTATGGAGCTTTGTACCGGTTGTCGTAGCTCTCAACTCTCTCAATCTCTGCTCCATTTATCCCATTTCCCTCTATCGACGAAATGTATTCTCCACTTCAATCAACGAGTCTTAACTTCTCTCAAGCTTCCCTCATTTTCCTCCCAATTTCACCTCCGACTGCCACTCCATACTCGTTCAACTTCGTTTAATTTCGCTACTCTGGCTTCTTCTTCTTCTTCTTCGGTTAATATTCCTGAGTTAGAGAAGCTTCCGGCCGACCTCGAAGTTACTGAAAGGGAGGAGCCTAATTCCAGAGTGAGCTTCCAGATTTGGCTTGGATTTGAAATTGCCTCGTTTAAACAATTCTTGTTGTCAAACAGTTCGATAAATACATGTTGCCTTCAGCACTTTGAGTTCTAACCGCAGCAATGTATAGCTCAATGCTGGACACTGTTGGCATTTTGTTCGGGAAATTTCAAGAAATCTTAGGTTTAAAGGAAAAAATCACGACGTTTAATTTACAAAGACGACTAATATTTTGTAAGCGTTGCAAGAATCGTCGAGAATCGAGAATATTGTTGAGACCACCAAAGCAGTGCTATTTTTTTTTCTCCTGAATATTAGTGCTAGTTTTGTAGCTACCCTGTAATGGTTATCATCGACGTCAAAATGGATATCTGTTTCATAGTTTGTTTGGGTTTTGTAGATTAGATTGAATGTGGGAGTTCCACCAGCTGTTTGCCAAGATTGCTACAAAGGAGTTATGAAAGAGTTCATGAAGCAAGCGAAGGTGCTTTTTTGTTGGCTGCTGTCTTATTCTTTATCTAAAGAATTAATCTCTAATAGATATCTCTGCATCTGTTGGAGTTCAAACATCCTTAAATTGTCTTTTCTTAAAATTTCTTATCTTTCTGTCATCAGGCTGTAAGTTTTCTCTTTTCATCAATGAAACGATGGTTACTGTCGATATTATATTTATGCTACTCTGCAAATTTCTTCCCAGACCATTGCGTTACCTCATCCATATTATTGTTTACCTCACAACAGATTGATAATTAATGTCTACTCAATGGCTGCCATATTCAATTTCCAACACATGGAAAGGGTTAATTTTTGTTACATTATTGATCTTGTGAATACAGGTCCCTGGATTTCGCCCTGGGAAAAATGTTCCTGAGGATATTTTGGTTAATTTCATTGGGAAGAGAAATGTTGACAAGGCCATTGTTGAATCAATTCTGAAGAGAACCCTTCCGCATGCAATGGCTTCAGTATGTTAAAAAGAAACTTAAGTTGCTTTGCACTTCATTTTTCAATTTCAATGTTATTAGTGATGAATCCTATTTTTTCTTCATTTTTTTAGTGGCATACCCACCCATTATTCAGAAAGAATTGAAGCATTTTCTGCCTGAGTCCCAGATATTTAGTGATATTGAAGTTTCATCAACCAAGAAAACTCAATACTGACTCCATCCTAATTTACGAATCATAACCGTATCAAAATTTATATTGACCCTCCTGATTTGTAACTGTAGGTGGAGGGAAGGGCATTGAGAGACTCGGTTCGTATAGCGACAAAATTTTCTGATATGGAGCAGACTTACTCTTCTCTCAATTCTCTCAGGTTTGTATTGTATGTATGGTTGGATATTTTCACCTTCATTTTATTACTTTTGTCTATTTTAGGCTGTTTTGTAGTATATTTTTACTTGAGTTCTCTCTTGGGCTTGCTATGCATGCTTATTTTAGCTAATTTTACCTGCACATCTATATCATTTTTTTCTATATTCAGTGCTGTAGCACGAAATCTATACCTTCCTTTTCTGATCTCTCTTGCAAGAAACCTTTATATATGTGTCTAATTTTCATTTTTCTTTTCTGTTGTTGATGTTTTATCATAGTTCATTGATACAATACATATTTGTGATTTAGATATGACATCATTGTGGATGTTGCTCCCGAGGTCAAATGGATTCCGGAAAATGGATATAAAAAATTGAAAGTTATTGTTGAAATAGATAGTGACATCAATGCCCAGAAAGCTTCTGAACTAGAATTTAAACGACGCCACAAGGCCATTGGTATTCTCAGAATCGTGACTGACAGAGAGCTGCAGGTGCTTTCTTGTTTAATAATTTCCAGAGTCTTGATTTCTTCTCACTCTTTGACTTGCTATTGTTCCGAGGAAAGAATACATGTTTTAAATTTAGGTGTCTAATTTTATCCATATTTTTTTTACTCAACGCGTGGCATTCCTCCATTCGTTTTCTTATATCAGTATTTGGATGTTTGTGTATGACCTAATATCATCTGCTGTTTTCTTTGATTTTTATTTTGTACTAGTTTTAGTTATTATTTGCTGTACCGTATTGAGCAAATTACATTTCATCCTTTCTTTTCTTTTTTAAGTTGGTGCATTTTCTAGTTGTCATATGATTATTATCGTTTAAAAATATTTAAATTAAACAGATTGGTGATGTTGCGGTCATTGACATATCCGCAGTAACTATTGGTCAAGATAAAACAAATGGTCAAACAATTCCATCAGCAGAGAGTAAAGGTCTGTCATTGACAGCTTAAACTGTTTGACTCTTTTCATTTTTGAATCATGACAAATTTTTCTCCTCCCCTTTTTGCAGGTTTCCAATTTGACACTGAAGATGGTGATAAAATCCTTCCTGGTTTTCTTAACTCGATAATTGGAATTCGGCGAGGTGAAACAAAGTCATTTCCTCTAGTTTTTCCGGAATCTTGGAAACAAGAAAATCTTCGAGGTGTTCATGCTCAGTTCAACGTGAGTTCCTTTTTCACTGAAAAAATGGAAAGAAAGAGGAAACCGAAGTGTTGAAAGATTCAAAATAATATAAAATGTCTTGTTAATGGTAGGCATTTTGTGTGTCAAGTTAATTCACAAAAAAAAAAAAAAAAAAAAAAACTTTAATGTCCTATTCTCATCGCTGTCCTGACAATACGCTATATGTATTAGACCTAAATGAAAGTTAAAATAGAAGAAAATTTTATAGTTAATATCTTTCTCAGGTTGAATGCAAGGAACTATTTTACAGAGATTTACCAGAGTTGGAAGACTCTCTAGCTGAGAAGCTTCTTCCTGGTTGCACCACCTTAGAACAGGTAATAAATATACCCTCACTGGATGACGAGTATGGTTTCTAATATTGGAATCCCCTGTGAAAAATAAAAAACGAGAGAAAAGAGATAACATCTTCTTCTTCTTAAAATATTCCAGGTGAAAGCAGATTTGTTGAAAAAATGTGAAGAAGTAGAGCAAACAGCAAGAGAACAAGCAACAGATAATGCTATTCTTGATCAGCTTTGCAAGGTTTTCTTTTTGGTTCTTTCTGGAAATAGAGTCAATTTGAAACTTGGATTCCTCATTTTCTGTTACATCTCTCTCTCCACTCCCCTCATGAAAGAACATTTTCAATGAGATTTGATAAAACTCCAATGAGTGTCAAACTCAATGCTTGAACTACTTCTAGAAATTGTAGGATTCTGCTCGCTTAGAATTCTTTTGGACTTTCACAAAATTATGATTTCGTTTGCTCAGATGGTCGAAGTTGATATTCCTCAATCTTTGTTTGAGGAGCAAGGTAGGCAGCTTTATGGAGCTAAGCTTTTGCAAATTCAGGTAAGAACCGAAGACTTAGTTGGATTTGTGTTTTACGCTCCCTATTGCTACATTTTTATCTCCCTGTCTTCTGTATATCGACTGTGACTGAAATGGTATGGTGGCGCAGGCAAATATGAAACTTAATGACAATCAGTTGGCTACTCTATCAAGTCCAAAGGCTGTCAACGAGTACCTCCAAGGCCAAAAAGATAACATAGTTAATGTGATAAAACAGAATCTAGCTGTTGGAGATATATTTAAACGTGAAAATTTGCAGGTATCAAACTCTGAAACTAAGATTTTGTCCAGTTAGATAATAGATACATCTACATGAGATGTGTTGATAACATCTAATAAGAAACATGTGAATTTTACGATCATGGAATATCCCATTATGCAGTTTTCGACCGAAGAGCTCGTCAGAGAGGTCGAGAATTCAGTCGCTGAATTCAAACGTTATAAGCAAGAATACGATGAAGATCGTGTGAAAGAACAGGTCAGTTCAAGCTTACTTTGTTTATGGATCGAAAGCGGTCATATTTTATAGATTTGGAAGTAAAAGGAAAGTTAATAGGCAATAAATATCCTTGGCGACTCTGGAAATGTCACAGACGTAAGTGACCTTCTACCTGTTCTTGTTGACTAGTATGATGAAAAATATGCAGGTACAAGAGATCCTAGAAGGTGCAAAGGTGCTGGAGTGGCTGAGAGAACATGCAGTGATTGAGTACATAACAAGATGAAGAAAGAGTAAACAACATAAATTACAGCAAGTGAGTTTTCTTTTCGATGCATCTACGATTTTCCGAGGAATCATAAAGTGCTATGTTTTTTTTTCAATATGATCTATAGTCACGAGTAGGGTCATGAAATTGGGTACGATTATTTTTTTTCGTAGTTTACATCGGGAAACAGTATAGTAAGATGTATCCAGCTTATTCTTGGAATAAACAACTCCATTTTTGCTCCATTGTTATGTTGTGAGAAACAAAGATTGAATGGAGAAAAGAGGTCATTGTTATCTCTCTTGCTTTATTTACTCTTGCTGCTTAGATAATTAAATGAGTAATCCTAGATTTTACCTGAACATTGATTGGTAGAATAACTGTTTATAATTTATCTTTCTTATAATATTAATTGTTTAGCGTCACAAGGTAAAAATTAAAAGTATAAAATTAAAAGCTAAACATAGCATTATCCATGCATTAATATTCTAAAATTTGTAATTTTTCATGTACAGAAAACACAAAAAATAATTATATTAAGAGACCATCGATGAGTTATAATAACTTTTGTAAATTTATTTTAGTAATAGTTTGTGCAATTTTAAACTTGACTTATTGTTAAAAATATATATGAATAATTTATTTGATCTTAATCTAACCATTTAAATTTTTAGAATGGCTGATATTTTATTATTGATAAAACAAATCATAAACTTTCAACCGAAAATAAAATTTAAAAAAATTTGTCGATATGCACAAAAAATATACGTAGGTAATCAATTGTCAATTTTGCTTAATAATAAGTAAAGATGTTTAATCGACCGGCAAGTTTGCCAGATTGATTGCTTAGTCCACTACTGTAACGACCTTATATGTTCGGGAATCGAATCAAATTGAGATTGAAATTACAATTCTGATCCGATCTACAGTTTTGATTCAGTTCTGTCCATTCCTATTAGTAGGGTGTATATAATCGTATATTATTTGAGATGATAAAAAATAAATAATTTATAAATATAATTTTTTTTTTATGTAATATAAATCGTTTTGAGCTGAGAACAAAATTATATGAGAGTTGCATTTTATGTTTTGTTATATTATTTTAAAATTTTTTATGGAAATAAAAAGTGAAAAATAATAGAAGTCAAAATCTTAAGTTCTAAGATTAGACCGATGTTGGCAATGACACCGTAGGTGCCAGTCTAAAAGGAACAAGAACACGAACACCACCCTTCGCTCTTGGTACCCAATTCGGAGCTCCCTTCTTCCCTTCTACTTCCCATCAATGTCGAGCGAAAACGAGCCGGCCAAGCTCCTATTACCCTACTTACAGCGAGCAGATGAGCTGCAAATGCACGAACCTGTTGTCGCATATTACTGTTAGTATTTCTCTCTTATACGACCAAATCTACTGCGAGAGGATCATATATTTATTGTATAGTTTTTCTTTTTCTCTTTTTAGGTCGAGTGTATGCTATGGAAAAAGGGCTAAAGATTCCTCAGGGTGAGCGTACCAAGACTACCAATGCCCTACTTATTTCCCTCATGAAGCAGCTTGAAAAGGTAATTTTTCCCCTGATTTTTTTTTCTTGATAGATGTGATTTTGGCTGATGGAAAATTTATTTATTGCTTCATGTTTCAGAACTTTAACTAGTTGAATTTCGGAAATTAAGCTGTCGTTTTTTGAGGCTAATAGTTTTTTTTTTGCTCCATTCTGAAGTTGCTTATTTTATGTGGAATCAATCTTGGCTTTTCTGGTCATGCAGAATACTATTGCTGATCTAGTGGTTGAGATTTAGGAGAGGGACAGATTTGAAACTTGATTCCATAGAGCTTGTAATCTACTATTTGGAATAATAGGAGTAAATAATTTTGCCAAGCATGAAGGAGTTTGGAATTGTTTTGCAGTACCCTTTTAATAAAACTAAGTAAGTTCAGTGTTATTGCTCCTGCCAGTTTCTGAGCTTGACCTTTCTTGGGTTTGTTTTAGAAAACTGGAGGTGAACCAGAGGGGCAAATAAAAGTCCTCTTAAGGTCTTTAGGAGCAAACGGATAAAAATCACGTAATAGTGCTCCTTACAGAAACTTCTACGGAGTATAAAATATATTATTGTCTACTATTAATGTGTAAATCAGTAATGTGTGTTTTGAGTATAATATATTCAATCCTTTTTTTTTGTAAATTCGGCATGTTTACTTGCTTTTATTTATTTGGTTTATAAATGCTACGCTGGAAATTTTTATTTATTGCTGTTTGAACTATTCTTCAATATCTATCAAACCATTTCCAGCCACAACATCTTTATATGTCCATGAATAGTCTTCATCTTTGATCACGAGCAGGTAGCTTATGTGTCGTTTTAATGTCTGAGGAATTGGCTCATTATTAATTGGGTGATTCTTCAGACGCTGAAAGATGTTTTGCTTGAAGGGGTGGTCTTAGAATTGATAAAAGGTTTAGGGTTTCTAAACTTTTTCTACCGTGATTGTTTGATGTATTTGTAACAAAAGAAAGAGAATCTTTGAAAAGAATTATTGAACGGGGAGAATGTTATACTTTTTGCAATACCTTGTTTTGTTGGGTAAGGGTACAGTTTGAATTATAGAATTATGCAGGATTGATTTTTCTTGGTAACTCTTTCTTTTTTGTGAATATTGTTTATTTGCAGTAGAATTTGGTTACCTATCATAAACGAAAATGAATTTATATGTTTCAGGATAAGAAGTCGCTGAACTTAGGACCTGACGACAATTTACATGTTGAGGGATTTGCTTTAAATGTATTTGCGAAGGCAGACAAGCAGGATCGTGCTGGAAGAGCAGATTTGTACAATTTTTTTTATCGTCTACTTAATTATATGGAGGACGGAGAACATGAACTCTTCTATTTGTGAAAATTGAAATATCTATACATGAATGTGGATTAACATATAAATTGTTATAATAAGTATTCATTATCATTATGAAGGTTGAAATTACTGTTCATTATGGGGAACCTCTTTTAGCATTTGATTATTCTAATTGATTTGAAACAATTAGAATCCTATTCGCAGGAATTCTGCAAAATCATTTTATGCCGCAAGCATTTTCTTCGAGATTCTTAACCAGTTTGGTCCACTTCAACCAGATGTGAGTTTCTGATATCGGAGTAATTTGTCTTGCAATGCATATCTTGTAATTTTTTTCTTTTATATGATTTTGTTGCCATTATAGCTGGAGCAGAAACAGAAGTATGCAGTTTGGAAAGCAGCAGACATTAGGAAAGCGATAAAAGCGGGACGGAAGCCCATAGCTGGTCCTCCATCCGGTGATGGAGATCTTTCGCCTCCGACAAGTCTACCAAATAGCACAAATGTATCTTTCTAAGCTGCACTTTTTTTCAATTTTTAGCAACTGAAATTGGTAGAACTAATGCAAAATGCTCAATATTACTTTGTTGCTGACATTCTGATAATCGTTTTCATTGCAGGATCTAGGATTGGGAGAGAACCTAGATTTCCATCCTCAACCAAAACCAAACCCGTCATGTCAATTTTATGGGAAACTTGACTGCCAGCAACCTTCTAGCATTTCTCCCTCGCCGTTGTTCTATGATAAGATGAACCATCCGAATTCTACAAATATTCCTCCGCCCACCAAATTCTTTGACAACGACGATTCAAATATTCCACCATCACCTCCTGAGTACCAAAGAACAAATCACAATTCTCATGAGTTTCTTCATCCCCCATCAGATGAACAAGACCAATCCACGTATTCTCAGTCCTATAATCAACCTTACCCACAAGAACCTCAGCATTATCCTCCCCAAGCTACTTCTTATAACTATCCCCATTTTCAATCATATCCAAGCATTACGAATAGTACTTTCCCATCTCTCCCTCCTGCCCCATCTCACTCTCCATACTATCAAGGGTCTGATTCTTTTGACTCTTCTCAACAAATTCCTCCTACAAACTTTCCACCCCTTTCTCAAAACCATACGACCGGTCGAGATGATATATGCCCAGAGCCAGCCCGGAGCCCTGCAAAGTTTTACCAGTATGACAGTGATTATATGCCACCACCTGAGAAAATTTCGGAGGCTCACAAGGCTGCAAGGTTTGCGGTTGGGGCACTTGCATTTGATGATGTCTCCGTTGCTGTAGATTTTTTGATAAAATCTCTTGAATTGTTGACAAATCCTTCGGCGGATCATTGATCGTTTTCAAGTGAACCAAGTGGCGATTCCTTTGTGCTTTATCTGGTTTCGTCTGTAAATGACGTCGAAATCTTGCTAAAATGGTAAATTTAATTTTAAGCATCTTTTATGACTCGTCCATGACAAACGATTAGCCAGATGGCTCAGAGTAAACGAGTTACAAATTAACGCTATGCATTAGATGCTTCTTGCAATGATTGGATTCACAAAGTTGTAGTAAGAGGAAAATAAATACAAGTTAAGGGAAATTATCGAAATTAAAAAGACCGAAGATTAACATCTGTAAAAAAGAAAAAAAATGTACACGCTAATGTGACCCTGAGGTGGCAAGATGCATATGATCGAATAATATAATAATTATGATATATTATTAAATAATTAAAATAAGAAATTAATTTTATACGTAAAGAGATATGATATAAGGACATCACGTAAATATAATATTTTTATAATTTAATAATTCCTTCTTAGATTTATAAAATATTAATTAAGTAATTAATTAATCTCTTTTATCCTCAAAAAATCTTCAAGAGAGACATGGCTCGAAACCCATCCAAAATGAGCCAAGCCCAATACTGCGTTTCTGTTCCATCTCAGGGTTCGTCATATTTCATGGAAGTTTCCAGATTTTGACTGTATTGTGGTTCCTCCGACATCTGCGTTTTCGTCGATTTTTTCATGTTTATTTGTGCATTTTAAACGTGTATTCGATTTTGAACTTCGATTTACGTCGCAGAATTGTTGTTATCCGATCCCTCGGCTCCAGATCTCTCGGGGATTGGAAATGGGTTTTCTTGTTACGACCCTAATTTTTGTCGTTATTGGAATCATTGCGTCTTTATGCACCAGAATTTGCTGCCACAGAGGACCTTCAGCTAATTTGTATGCTTACTCTTCATTCGTTTTTGTATCTTGTTTTGAATTTCTGAATATATCTTCGTTGAAGGGGTTGAATGTTAGCGGGGAGATTGGTTTTGATGCTGCATTTTTTCATTAATATTCCGTGGCTTGAGCTTCTCTTAATTTCCCTTTGAGCTTCTGATGTGGAAAAAAGGGTTTTGTCGACCCAGTGAGATAATGTCTGTGATCCAACTTGAGTTTTTGTTTTTTCGTCTTTTCTTCGTTCCTGATAATTGCTGTAAAAGAGAAATTTGTGGTCGAGTTTACATCATATATTACGTAATTATTTACATGAACTTATGAGTGATTGGTCTGATGATTCACACATGGTTTGTGCTTCTATTTTTAAAGCCAAGTAACTCGGTATTGTGCATTCAAATTCCGTCCCTCATCTTATTTGAACTAAAAAAATCTATCATTTACAACAAAAATAAAATTAACTCTTAATGTGTATGCACAGAGTAGAGTGGCTTATCCTTGCTAAAATGCAGGTTTCACCTAACATTGGTTATTACAGCTACAGTTTGCTGCTGGATGATGTAAGTTATTATACTCTTTTCCCATTTACATTGTTGCAAAATTTATTGCCTTGAATCAAATATTGTTCCTTGGCGTTGATTTTCAAATCGAAATCAATCATAGTGGTGAGCTTTAAACGATTCTATTGAAATAAGATGACTAAAATTACGCACAAATGGAAATAGAAAACAACAGGTACGGTGAAACACCGTCCTGGAAAAACCACGAGTGTTTCACTCGGAAAATAAAAATAACTATTCTGTAGTCAATATTCAGTATCGTTAACTCAGTCTCATTCCCTCAATTTGTAGTCAACTAGTGCATTTTCTTTAATACTGCTAAATGCTGTAATTAAAATATTCACATGAGCAAGATACACTAGAAAAGAGTAATCTGTATCCCTCGTGGGTCATATGTTTTCTTCCAAACTTGCTGGACTTATTATTGTTTGACATACCTTATTGAATTGAGTACTTCCTACACTTAAACGAAATGCATATTGGTTAAAGTGTTACTGAAAGTGTTTACATATCCCACTAAATCTTCCCGTCAATTAGAGGCATTGTATGTGCGAGCAAAGTATGCCCTGTCACTATTCAACTCCCAGACAATGTAGTTGTCTTTTTTTTTTTTGTGAGACATGATAATTGATTAAAAAATAGTCGTTATAAGCATGACTAAGAAGTCTCAAAGTTTAATTGGCTAATGTCATCTGCATTCTCAAATATTAGTTGTTGAGAATTCTCATGCTTGATCGAAAAATGAAAAACTTGTGGTGGTATTCTAATTAGACACTTGAGAGATGGACCACCGATTGCATTATTAGCCTGTTACATTCTAGTTAACAAAACAATTCAACTGTTTTTTTCTTCGTTAGGTGGGCAATCGTATATCTGGCGCAAATGAAACCACTCATAGTCCCGATTCTGAATGAAGGGGAGTGAACATGTGCAGTGAAAGGCAAAGCGAGCAATAACAGCTTTGTGATTGATCGACATCGATGATTGCAGATTGGCAGACTAGACAAATTCTATAAACCATGGAATTTTGAGTGGATTCCCGAGTTGCCCTGTATGTATTTCTGATCGTAGAGCAAAACAACTTTATATTGTTCTTGCTTATTTTTTCCATAAATAATCTAATTTTTTCGTTTAATTCACAATGTTCCAAAGATGTCTGAAAGTAGAAAAGGATCCGGATGTTGCTGTTGTCACGACTCGGAAGGGGGCCTAACAGATTAACCTGGGGGAGATCCACCGTCTAACTTAAGACTAATTGCGGAAGATTTTTATGAGCGATCCAAGAACTCCTTGAAATAAAAAATCTGAGAATACAAGTAATAGTAGAAATATAAAGAATAAAAGTAAAACATGCTAATGTCTAATATAATACTAAATTAAATTCTTACCCAGAACAAATATCAATATAAATATTCAGGAAAGTCCACAATATCAGGAGTCGATCAACCTCGATTTCTGTTCTTCTTTCTTCTACCTGTATAGGAGGAGTCGTTAGGATGAGTGACAAACTCAGTATGAGATGTTATATCTATCGCTTATTCATTATGCATATCCGCTTAAAATCAATGCACGTGTCTTTAAAATTCAAAATCAGTTTCAAATTCTCTTCTCATTTTCAAAACGATAGGGATAGTTTCAAAAATACTGTAGGTATAATAAAAATAGGCCCGAATCAACCATACTATCACATAAAATCAGGTGAACAGTGAAAAGGAAGGTCACTTAAGGATTTTTTGGACCACACCACAAAGAAATGTCGCGATAACACTGGCAGGGCCTCATAGGGAGAAGAGAAAAGGTCAACCAACCAGAAGGGAATCAACCACTCAACCCTGGGCCATCGCAGATACACGCACAAGAGCACACCAAGAGGGACACAACCACTCAATCCTGGGCCTAATGAGACCGCACAATGGACTTATAAACCATGGGTAGCAACGAACAGACATTGGCCAGGTCGAGTAACAGGACTAGCAAAGCTCAGTGTCCATAACTCCATTCGCGGGGAGTACCACACAATAATCAATCATCCAGGAGGGTACACGACCCGTCAAACTTCTGGGTTATATCTAAACAAGTGTGGAGAGTACCACGACAATCCTCAAACATGGGTGCATCTGGGCAAAATCTCTTGATACTCTCCGTGTATGGGTCTAGCTGAGAGTGTCAGACAATTATCTCTAGAATCAAACTCCAATACACATCAAAAAACAATGGCGTGTGTGAGAAAACCAATGCATGAATAAAACACATATGTATGACAATATAACAAATCTCAGGGCAAATCTCAAATCGAGCCCGTCGGCAAGGCGAGTAAAGCATGATATCAAACTCAACTAGGTAGTATAAATCCAGCAAAACGTGTACGTGCCTAAACAATGTAAAATGTACATGCTCGTAAAAATGCAGACGTCAATACTGGTGATATCCCACCAAAAATAATATACGTGCATGATAGGTTAGGTATAACGTAATAAATATAATAACTCATACTCCTGTGGTGAGTTCTCTTAATCTCGGCAGCCGGTGGCTCTTCAGGAATCGCCTCAAACTCAGCAAAATCTTCCAAATCTTAGATCTGGTCGAATCCTTTGAAAACACCCTTTACTAACGACGATATACTCTTCAAGATGAAGAGTTTGACACTAAAATTACTCCGAACGGAAGTCGTTTGGTCAGCGTCATTTTTCCACCTCTTTCTCTCTTTCTCTACTACGAAAAAGAAAAACAATAGGTTGTCAGAAGAAAACCTATTGTTTTAATAATTTATTTTATTTTTATATTAAAATATTTATTTTTATCTATTTTATTTATGTTATTAATATTAATTTCATTTAATAATTTTGATTTTTCGACTTATGAATCTTTTCGAACAATTTATTTCGGTAAATTTCTAACGTTCATCTCTTGTTAATTTATCTCACTTGATTTTACGCGGTTGATAACGTTAAATTTTATTTAATTTATTAAATTACACGTACATGTAACACGTAACCATGAATTGATGCATCACGCTATTTCGAAAATTCGCGTAACCAAACTTTAATTTACACTTAAATTTTTGCAAAAAATTTTTACGAAATTTAGCTTCAGTAAATTTTAGTGGATTTTACATCTTTTTTCCCTTTTTATGAATTTCGTCCTCGAAATTCGCCTCAATTGTATTTCATAGAAAAAATAGGGGTATCTCTCCGACATCTCTGACTCCAGCTCCCAAGTAGCTTCTCTCTCCGTGTGGTTCTTCCACAATACCAAGACATAAGGAATCTTCCGACGACGAAGCAACCGAAGATTGCATCCTAAAATCTACACTGGCTCCTCATCGTAGGTCGTGTCAGCATGGACGACCACCTCATCCCACGAAACATTGTGAGATGGATCTGGAATGTACTTACTCAGTTGAGATATATGGAAAACATGATGCACATGTTTCAACTGAGGCAGCAACCTCAGCCTGTAGGCTACCACTCCAATTCTCTCAACAATCGGGAATGAACCGATATATATCGGGGCTAACCTGTCATTTACCCCAAATCTGTTGACACCACGGGTAGGATGAACCTTCACAAAGACAAAATCACCAACATCAAACTCCACCTCACGTCTCTTCAAGTCGGCATAGCTCTTCTGTCTGCTCTGCACAACCTTCAGTCGCTCACGAATCTGGTGGATTTTCTCGGTGGTCTCTCGAACGATATCCGGCGCAAAACTAAGTCGTTCCTCCTTCTCAGCCCAACACAAAGCAGAACGACATGGCTGGCCATACAATGCCTCAAAATGAGAGACTCCGAAACGGTCTGGAAGCTGTTATTATACACGAACTCCACTAGTGGTAGGTGTTTGACCTAGTTGTTACCAAAATTCAGGATACAAGATTTCAGCATGTCCTCTAGTATCTGGATAGTTCTTTCAGACTGCCCATCTGTCTGGGGATGATGTGTTGAACTGTGTCTTCGTACCGAACTCTTTCTGTAATCCCTTTCACAACTCCGAGGTAAAACGAGGATCACGGTCTCAAGGGTACCCCGTGAAGACGAACAATGTGCTGCACATATAATCGGTTGAGCTTGGCAACTGAAAAAGTCATTCGAACAGGAATAAAATGAGCCGCCTTCGTCAACCGATCCACAATAACCCAGATAACATCCAGATGCTGAGGAGTCATCGGAAGATGGGTAACAAAGTCCATAGTCACCTCCTCCCACTTCCACTCTAGAATAGGTAATGGCTGCAACAAACCTGCTGACCGCTGGTGCTAGGCCTTGACCTGCTGGCAGGTCATGCATCGGGCAACAAATTTTGCCACTTCCCTTTCATGCCAACCCACGAATATTGACGCTTTAGATCATGATACATCTTTGTACTGCTAGGATGAATAGCAAAACGGGATTTGTGAACTTTATCTAAGATTGTCAGTCTCAGGTTGGCGATGTTGGGAACTGCGGCCTTGCCATAGTAGAATTTGTGTCCATCGGCGTTTACTGTCTAACCATCCAGTTGTTCCCTATTATGTATCATTTCCACCTTTGCCATGAGCTCCTCATCCTGACACTGTAGTTGCTTTACCCTTGTAAGCATCAAAGAGGTAGCCACTACATGGTAGACACAAGCCATGCTTCCAGTTTCATGATAGGTCAAGTCAAAATTCTCGATCGCTGCATGTTTCTTCCACTCATCTAGTATTAAACAGGAGATCGAAGCACGAGGATACCGGCTCAATGCATCAGCAACTGCATTAGCCTTGTCAGGATGATACTCCAGGCTGAAATCATAATCCTGCAAATACTCCATTCACCTGCGCTGTCTCAAATTGAGCTCCTTCTGAGTGACTATATATCTTAGACTCTTGTGATCGGAGAAAACCTGGAAACTGACTCCATATAAATAACTTCTCCATATTTTTAAGGCAAAAACGATGGAGGCAAACTCTAAATCATGGGTGGGGTAGTTCTGCTCGTGGGGTTTCAACTGTCGGGAAGCATACGCCACAACCTTGCAATGCTGCATCAAAACGCAACCTAGACCAACTTTAGATGCGTTAGTATAAACGGCATATGGCAAGCTACCATCAGGAACTGTCAAAATCAAAGCACTATTCAACCTTCGCTTCAATTCTTCAAATGTCCGCAGACAGCTATCATCTCAAACAAATCTCACATCCTTGCGGGTGAGTCTAGAGAGCGGCGCTGCAATGGAGGAAAAATTTTTCACAAAGAGTTGATAATATCATGCTAAACCAAGGAAACTGCGAATTTTCGAAACGTTCTTGGGTGGTTGCGAATCTACTATAGTCTCAATCTTAGCAGGGTCAACAGAAATACTCTCGAAAGAGACTACATCCCTCAAGAACTTTACCTCAGTCTGCCAAAAATCGCATTTGCTACGCTTCACATACAACTGATGTTCCCTTAAGATTTGCAGGACAATGCGGAGATGCTCACGGTGTTCCCAACGAGACTTCGAGTAAACAAGCACGTCATCAATAAAGACAACCATAAATCGGTCCAAATATGACCTGAAAATTTGGTTCATGAGATCAATAAATACAGCTGGAGCGTTAGTCAGTCCAAACGGTAATACTAAGAACTCAAAGTGTCCATATCTGGCTCGGAAAGCAGTCTTGCGAATATCCTCCTCCCGAATCTTCACCTGATGGTATCATGTTCTCAAGTTGATCTTCGAGAAATACCGTGAACCCCCGAGCTGATCGAAGAGGTCATCGATGCGGGGTAGCGGATATTTGTTCTTCACAGTAACCCGATTAAGTTTTTGGTAATCCACGTACAACTTCAACGATCCATCTGCCTTCATGGCAAATATGACGGGAGAGCCCCACGGCAACATACTTTCACGTATAAAGCCCTTGGTCAGCAAATCATCCAACTGCTTTCGCAACTCAAGTAACTCGGCCGGTGCCATCTTTTATGCGGGGATAGAAACTGGAGTAGCTATTGGAACGAGATCGATACAAAACTCAATCTTCCGATCTGGAGGTAGACCCGATAACTCCTCAGGAAAGACGTCATTGAATTCTCGGACAACTGAAACATCTCTCTCCTGCATTGCAGTCTCAATATCTAGATCTATAGACCAAAGTCCTCAAAACTGCTCCAGTCCGCTCCTGCCTTCAAGGCATACCCGAAAAATAGAGTTTATAATTTTCGCACTGGGGCTTCGTCGGAATACAACAACCTTATCGGCCTTGAAGGTAACTGTAACCCGTCTTATATAGCAATCTATAATCGTCCTCTATACTTAGTAAGTCAATTACAGCCAAGAATGACGTCGAACTGGTTCATAGGCAGGATGTATCATTGAGGTTGTGCGTGAATTACCGGAAACATAATCTGGTTACTGTGAAGAACAGATATCCGCTACCCCACATCGATGACCTCTTCGATCAGCTCGGGGGTTCACGGTATTTCTCGAAAATCAACTTGAGAACATGATACCATCAGGTGAAGATTCGGGAGGAGGATATTCGCAAGACTGCTTTCCGAGCCAGATATGGACACTTTGAGTTCTTAATATTACCATTTGGGCTGACTAACGCTCCAGCTGTGTTTATTGATCTCATGAACCAAATTTTCAGGTCATATTTGGACCATTTATGGTTGTCTTTATTGATGACGTGCTTGTTTACTCGAAGTCTCATTGGGAACACCGTGAGCATCTCCGCATTGTCCTGCAAATCTTAAGGGAACATCAGTTGTATGTTAAGCGTAGCAAATGTGATTTTTGGCAGACTGAGGTAAAGTTCTTGAGGCATGTAATCTCTCGAGAGAGTATTTCTGTTGACCCTGCTAAGACTGAGGCTATAGTGGATTAGCAACCACCCAAGAACGTTTCGAAAATTCACAGTTTCCTTGGTTTAGCATGATATTATCAACTCTTTGTGGAAAATTTTTCCTCCATTGCAGCGCCGCTCTCTAGACTCACCCGCAAGGATGTGAGATTTGTTTGAGATGATAGCTGTCTACGGACATTTGAAGAATTGAAGCGAAGGTTGAATAGTGCTTTGATTTTGACAGTTCCTGACGGTAGCTTGCCATATGCCGTTTATACTGACGCATCTGGAATTGGTTTAGGTTGTGTTTTGATGCAACATGGCAAGGTTGTGGCGTATGCTTCCCGACAGTTGAAGCCCCACGAGCAGAACTACCCCACCCATGATTTAGAGCTCCCCTCCATCGTCTTTGCTTTAAAGATATGGAGGAGTTATTTATATGGAGTCAGTTTCCAGGTTTTCTTCGATTACAAGAGTCTAAGATATATATTCACTCAGAATGAGCTCAATTTGAGACAGCGCAGGTGAATGAAGTATTTGCAGGAATATGATTTCAGCCTGGAGTATCATCCTGATAAGGCTAATGCAGTTGCTGATGCATTGAGTCAGTATCCTCGTGCTTCGATCTCCTGTTTAATACTAGATGAGTGGAAGAAACATGCAGCGATTGAGGATTTTGACTTGAGCTATCATGAAACTGGAAACATGGCTTGTGCCTAATATGTAGTGGCTACCCCTTTGATGCTTACAAGGGTAAAGCAATTACAGTGTCAAGATGAGGAGCTCATGGCAAAGGTGGAAAGAATACGTAATGGGGAACAACTGGATGGTTGGACAGTAAACGCTGATGGACACAAATTCTACTATGGTAAGGTCGCAGTTCCCAACATCGCCAACTTGAGACTGACAATCTTAGATGAAGCTCACAGATCTCGTTTTGCTATTCATCCGAGCAGTTCAAAGATGTATCATGATCTAAAGCGTTAATATTCGTGGGTTGGCCTGAAAAGAAAATGGCAGAATTTGTTGCCCGATGCATGACCTGCCAGCAGGTCAAAGGCCTAGCATCAGCGGTCGGCAGGTTTGCTACAACCATTACCTATTCCAGAATAGAAGTGGGAAGAGATGACCATGGTCTTTGTTTGTTACCCATCTTCCGATGGATCCTTAGCATCTGGATGCTAACTGGGTTATTGTGGATCGGTTGACGAAAGCAGTTCATTTTATTCCTGTTCGAATGACTTTTTCAGTTGCCAAGCTCAACCGATTATATGTGCAGCACATTGTTCGTCTTCACGGGGTACCTTTGAGACCGTGATCTTCGTTTTACCTCGGAGTTGTGGAAGGGATTACAGAAAGAGCCCGGTACGAAAACACAGTTAAGCATATCATCCCCAGATGGGCAGTCTGAAAGGACTATCCAGATACTAGAGAACATGCTAAAATCTTGTATTCTGAATTTTGGTAACAGCTGTGGGTCAAACACCTGCCACTAATAGAGTTCGTGTGTAATAACAGCTTCCAAACTAGTATCGGAGTCTCTCATTTTGAGGCATTGTATGGCCGACCACGTCGTTCTGCTTTGTGTTGGGCTGAGAAGGTGGAGCGACTTAGTCCTGGACTGGATATCGTTCGAGAAATCACCGAGAAAATCTATCAGATTCGTGAGCGACTGAAGGTTGTGCAGAGCAGACAGAAGAGCTATGCGGACCTGAAGAGACGTGAGGTGGAGTTTGATGTTGGTGATTTTGTCTTTGTGAAGGTTCATCCTACCCGTGGTGTCAGCAAATTTGGGGTAAATGGCAGGTTAGCCCCGATATATATCGGTTCATTCTCGATTGTTGAGAGGATTGGAGTGGTAGCCTACAGGCTGGGGTTGCTGCCTTAGTTGTGGATATCTGTCTCACAATGTTTCGTGGGATGAGGTGGCCGTCCATGCTAACACGACCTACGATAAGGAGCCAGAGTAAATTTTGGGACGCAAACTTCTGTTGCTTCGTCGTCGGGAGGTTCCTTATATGTTGGTATTATGGAAGAATCACACGGAGAGAGAGGCTACTTAGTAGTTGGAGTAAGAGATACCCCTACCTTTACTATGAAATATAATTAAAGCCAATTTCGAAGACGAAATTCATAAAAAGATGTAAAATCTATAAAATTTACTGAAGGTAAAATTCGTATAAATTTTTCGCAAAAATTTAAGTGTAAATTAAAGTTTGGTTGCGTGGATTTTAAAAATAGCGTGATGCACCAATTTGTGGTCACGTGTTAAAATAAATATTTTAATATAAAAATAAATTATTAAAACAATAGGTTTTGTTGAGTAAATTTTGGTAGATTTTACTGCCGCAGGATTAGATGAATCTTTTCCTCTTTCAGCTTTTCTCGTATGACTTTGTAATAATTGTACACATTATTATAAATTGTGTTTGTATTTTGTGATATTACATTGTAATAAAGATTTATATTTTATACCCTAATTGTACAAAATAATAGTCACTTTATCGCACTGGTGGTTCAAATTTGTGAGCAAAATGTATCTGACTCAGACAAATAATTTTGAACCAATATGTCGGAAAAAAAAAAGTAATTTGTGAACTTAAGAAGAAACAATCAATACACCAAATTTATTTTTTTTTTAGCAAAATTGCTTTTACATTTTGGAGTGCATAACATAATGTCTCACATTTTTTGTTTATAATGGTGTTAATCTGTTTATAATCATGTTAATCAACCCTAACTACTCGGTTTCACTTAATTTCACATTGAATTACAAATACAAACCTCAGTTTGATTGTTTTCTTGTATTCGAAACGGGTTGCAGTAACGTGTGCGAACATGAAATTGAACGAGTGAAGATAACTAGAGTTGATTAAAATGACCATTATAGTTAAAAATATAAAATAATTGATAAATTTTATAAAAAATTTACCTATATCGGTGTCAAATCACACTACAAAATGTAGTTTCGTTCCAACAATAATATAAAATAGGGTTAAAAGCAAATTAAACACTAAAGTATGGATTTAATTTGAATTAATTCTTAAACTAAAAATTTTAACAATTAAAACATTAAACTATCTAAAAATACGTTAATCAAACTCTGGTAGGGTCACCACTCGATCTCAATATTAAGCGGAGATCGAGATGAGGGGTGGAGACCTCTCGTTCCACGTGCACTGCACTTGATTTTAGAACGGGAGGTCATCACCTCAGATCGGCCCGTTCTATGTTTTTTCATTTTTGAGAGCTCTCGAGAATGATATATCATCACTCCGAATCGACCCACCGTTCTTTGTTTTCCCATTTTTGAGGGCTCTTGGGAACTGTGGATCATCACCCCAGATCAGTCACTCGTTTTAAACATTAAGGCTGAGAATGGGGGGGTCATCATCTTGGATTGGGGGGCCATCTCCGACTCTATAAAAAGAACCGACCACATTCTCACCTCCCGTTGTTGAAAACCTCTATTTTCTCTCAACCCACCATGCGTTTCTAACCCAAAATTTGAGCATTTTACACCCTCACCTCCCCAAACTTTTACTCTTTATTGCTTCTGTGAATTTTCTCTATATTAATAACGTCAATGGATTTTGATTCGAGTAGATCGGTTGATTTAGACGAGACAACAACTTGTTATGTCAATATGTACTGATATTCGTACTTCACGCCCATATATGATGATCTTCAGGTATTCGATCACTTTGAAGGTAATGAAGAAATAGAGGTGCAATCAATGTTGAAAACTCTAAATTATGAGCTTCGAACACCGACAACGGAAGAAATTCGGTGATATCTTATCTGGGTAAAAAAATATAATTCTTTAAACGCAATTAAAGAAGAAATAGTAGAATATGTTTTGAATAATAGTTATGAGATCAAATTCATTAAAAGTGAATCCTGGCGACTGACGGTAGTGTGTGAAGACAGATGTGATTGACAATTGCATGGTTCGAAGATGCAAAATGAGCTTTTATTTCAAATAAAGAGTCTCAACTGTTCAAGAAAAATTGAGAATCGACACGCTACTGTAAAATATGTGGCAAATCATTATTTGAATAGATTCAAAAGTCAAACCACGTGAGAAATTTCGTTCATTATCAAGACAAATGAGGAAAGATTTGAATGTCAACATTACACCTGATGTGCCTTAAATGGCCATCACTCGATCACAAACTAAGCTACAAGTTTTATCAAACTTATTCACTAACAAGTTCAATTCTTTTATAGGTATTGATGGCTTCGAATGCCTCTTCAAGAATTTGGTTTGGGATCCGAACACAAAGGACAAGTATCAACTTTTGCACTTGCTATCATGAGAACTAAAGATGGGCACACGTGAAGAAGGGATTTGTCTCCCTTGGAAATAAATTGTAACCGAACCTTTATTTGGCAAAACCTTTTTAGTTTTATATTTTTGTTGGGAAACATTGACCCTCATGTAATGCTTTATAGTTACACACATCTTTAGGCATTAGGATTAGATGTATGTTAGGTTATATGGTAGTTGGAAGCAACAATTGAGCCAAAATTTAGAAGCAAATTGATGTAACAATTGAGCCAAAGCTAGAGAAGTGTTGTGGTGTGCTAATGGCCCAAGAATGGCCAAGCATTGACCCAATTTTGAAACCCAAACTCATCCCCAACTTTCAGCCACCATAGGTCTATAAATGCATGGTTATTAGTGCTTGTAAAGGTTGTTGAATTTATGAGAATAGCCTCATTTGTGTTCAGCTGAAGCAACCTTGATGATTGGTGAACAGTAAGACTCGGTTCGGTTAAGAACCGAGAAAGAGTGTATCTCCTTTGAGCTTTCAAGTCCAACATTGCTTGAATAGTCATTGTTCCACTCTTCTTCCTTCTCTTTACGGAACAGGATACACGAAGAAAGTGGTCATTAATCGGTTTCATTTGTTGCCATATTTCGTTGGAAGAATGTTATGCCGAGAGTTCAATATATTGCTCATCGGACAACATCTGGTATTTTGTGCATTACTTTTTATTTTGTGAACATCATGACCTGAAAATTTGAGGCAACATTCTTCACTCACACATTAAGGACCCTTTAAAATTTTGTTGCATTTGGATTTCATTTGCCTTTTTAAATCGTTGCTGGATTTGAGGTATTCTCAGCTTAGTCGAGCTGCTGGGTTTTCTAACCATTCTGCTGTTTGTGGGTAAAACACAACCCCCTTTGCAAGTGGAATCGTGTCAATACCAAGTCTTGCCAGAAGAGCAGGAAATGAAATTCGAAAACTTAGTAAAGGGAAAGGCGACGAACAATACAACCTATTGTAGTCGTAGGGAAAAGAAATTCATAAATCAAATCTGGATATCACATTGAGCCTACAGACTTATTTGGTGGGTTCTACCGATAATGAGACATGTGTATTCGAAAAAATATATATGGGTATGACTGCTTGCAAGATAGGTTTGCTGCAGTATGGTAGACTTATTATATGTTTGGATTATTTTCATCTAAAAGGCTACTGTCTTAGCCAATTACTGACAATCGTTAGCATTGATGACAACGATAGAATATATCTTGTTGCTATTACAAATGTGGAATCAGAGTGTATGGATTCCTGGACGTGATTTTTGAATTTATTAAAAAAAAGACTTAAATGTTGAATCGAGATACGAATGAACATTTGTTTTGAATCGACAAAAGTTATAATGCATTTTTTATTGTTCTTTCAAATATTGGGGCGTTGTTGTTTATTTTTTATTGTTCTTTAATAGTCGAACATAGCTACTGCCTCTGGCATATGTACGCAAATTTCAAAAATCAATTTCGAGACAGAGTATACAAAGATACAATATGAAATGTAGTCAGGGCAACACGACTTTTTATTTTAAGAGAGAAATGGGAAACTTAGATCATATTAACCCAGATGTCCACGCATATCTTCGAGGCACAGACCCTAGGTGTTACACTCTCATTTCTTGATGGGCGCAATACACGGGTTGGCCGTGTCTTATCAAGGCAAAGCTAGTCGGGGGCAGCTAGCTAAGGTATGCGAGGCGGGGACCGAGCATACATTGGTCCAACATGTGGGAAGATGGCACGGTGGGTTGATATCTGACACGGTGCGTGGCAGGAGCACATAGCACGTAGTGGCCGAGGATGGCACTGAGCAGGCGCGGTGCAAAGCCAGACGTGGGCAGTTATATCTCACGAGTGGTGCTAGATGTGCGGGATGCCAAGGAGGATGCTTGAGTGGGCAAAGGGCAAAGCCGGGCTGTGCACAACTCCGAGGGGCATGGGCGCGCACACAGTCGGAACTATGTGGGATCGAGGTGCTGAGAGGGCAGCACCACTGGACGCATCGGATGCGGACAGGACTAAGTGGCCGAAAAGGGCACGGGGCTAGGCGCCCAAAGAAGGAGCAGCAGCTGGGCTACTCCTCGGGTGCGCGCGGCAGCGAAGATGGGCGCGGCCCATGTGGGCGCGCGGCCCACGATGGGCGCGCAGCAGCTGGGCGCGCGGCCCGCCAAGACGCACTGGGTGCGCAACCCATGAGGCAGACATGGGTTAAGAAGGCAGATCTGGGGGATTTACCGAAAGTGCTGAAATGGCTAAGTGTTGGGCGAGCACTTAGTGTGCGGGAGTTGCACGCAGCACTCGGCTGGCGCATGCGATACGCGCAGCCAGGGCGTTACACGCCATCAAGGCGCTGGATTTATGAGGGCGCGCAGGTGGCGCACGTGGAGCAGACGCGGGTTGGTGATAGCCGTTGAGCAAGCGTTACGGTTTGGGGATAGCCGTTGGCGCACGAGCGTTACGCTCGGACATAGCCGTTGGTGGGGCGTTACACCTCGGCAAGCTAGTCGTTGGAACGGGGCATTAGGCGCGCACGAGACGCGGCAGGCACGTGGGACGGACACGGCGTGCTGGTTGGCGCAGGCGCAAGTTGCATGGTTCCAGGCAAGGCGCAGGTGAACAAGCCTCGCGGCCAAGCACGGAGCACATGGGCGTGCATTGAAGGCACCCGAGCGGCAAGCATTGATGATGCGCGCCCGGCGGGCATTGAAGGCGCGAGCGCGGCGGGCATTGATGGCGTGCGAGCGGCAGGCATCAATGGGGCGCGCGACGGGGCTTTGATGACATGCAACCGAAGGGCATTTATGTGGGGCACATTTATGCCGGGTTAGATGGCCGGGCCATCATGTGTATTTGTATATATACACCTCTTGAGACACCGAGCCAAGGGGGTGAAATCCGAGAAAGGATCCTTGTGCTATTGTGTGGTGTTCCTCGAGCGAGTTTCCTAGTCTTTATGTTCGGAATGTAAAGAGGGTTGGGGGTTTTCCCCGTAAACACTGTGTCGCTCAGTTTGTTATTCCGCATCTACAATGGGAGAAGGCTGGTCAAGTCGAGGATTTGACGCCGCACACCCAACGGAGGTGAAAAATTTCGAGGTGAGAAATTGGGGGTGTGACACTAGGTGTCACACCCTTCTTCCCACAATGTATGAAGGCAAGGGCCAAGTGGCCCAAAGGGGGGGAGGAGCTGGGCTACTCCTCGGGCGCGCGGCAGCATGAGGCGCGCGGCCCGCAATGGGCGCGGGGCAGATGGGCGCGTGGCCCACGATGACGCATAAGGTGCGCCGGCCATGAGGCAAACATGGGCCAAAGAGCAGATCCGTGAAGCTATGCAAGTAAGTGCTAAATTGGCTAAGTGTTGGGCAGAACATTTACTGAGCAGGCAGTTACAAGTACGCGGCGCGCGGCTGGCGCACGCGGTGCGCGCAGCCGGGGCGTTATGCTCCAGCAGGGCGCTGCAGTTATGAGCGCGCGCAGTTGGCGCACACGGACTGGACACGGCTTGGGGATAGCCGTTGGGGCGTTACGGCAGGTGACATAGCCGTTGGCGCGCGGACATAGCCGTTGGTGAGGCGTTACACCTCGGCAGATAGCCGTTGGCGCGGGGCGTTACGAGCGCGCGCGGTACGCGGCAGGCACGCGAGACGGACACAGCGTGCCAGATGGGCGCTGGGCGCGGGATGCTACCTTCAGATGGGGCGCACTGGGCAGGCTGGCGACCGAGCCCTGGCGCACACGGCATGCATTGATGGCGCGCACGCGGCAAGCATTCATGGCGCGCGGCGGGCATCAATGCTGTGCGCAGCAGGCGCGCGGCGGGCATTCATAGTGCGCGCGGCCAGCATTGAAGATAGGCATCCGATGGGCATTTAGTGTCCAATTTAAGACATGGCTCGGCCATGAGATGTATATAAGCCTCTTGAGACACCAAGCCAAAGGTATCCGATAAAGGAGTTCCTAAGGCAAGTTGTGGTGATCCTTGAGCGAGTGTTCCTAGTCTTTTGTATTCGGAATAGAAAAGAAGGTTGGGAGGTTTTGCTCCCGTAAATACTTGTGTTAGTTCTACTCAATTTCGCAAAGCACCAACGAGGAGGAAGGCTGGTCGAGTCGAGGACCCGGCACCGCACATCCCGAAGGCAAAAATTCTTGGTGCGAATTTGGGGGTGTGACACTAGGTGTCACACCCCCAATTTCGCACCTCGAAATTTTTCACCTCCGTTGGGTGTGCGGCGTCAAGTCCCCGACTTGACCAGCCTTCTTCCATTGTAGATGCGGAATAACAAACTGAGCGACACAAGTGTTTACGGGGAAAACCCCCAACCCTCTTTACATTCCGAACATAAAGACTAGGAACTCGCTCGAGGAACACCACACAATAGCACAAGGATCCTTTCTCGGATTTCACCCCCTTGGCTCGGTGTCTCAAGAGGTGTATATATACAAATATACATGATGGCCCGGCCATCTAACTTGGCATAAATGTGCCCCACATAAATGCCTTTCGGTTGCATGTCATCAAAGCCCCGCCGCGCGCCCCATTGATGCCTGCCGCTCACACGCCATCAATGCCCGCCGCGCTTGCGCCATCAATGCCCGCCAGGCACGCATCATCAATGCTTGCCGCTCGGGTGCCTTCAATGCACTCCCATGTGCTCCGTGCTTGGCCGCGAGGCTTGCCCACCTGCGCCTTGCCTGGAACCATGCAACCTGCGCCTGGCGCCTTGCGCCAGCGCCAACCAGCACGCTGTGTTCGTCCCGCGTGCCTGCCGTGTCTCGTGCGCGCCTAACGCCCCTTTCCAACGGCTAGCTTGCCGAGGTGTAACGCCCCACCAACGGCCATGTCCGAGCGTAACGCTCGTGCGCCAACGGCTATCCCCAAACCGTAACGCTTGCTCAACGGCTATCACCAAGCCGCGTCTGCTCCGCGTGCGCCACCTGCGCGCCCCTCATAAATCCAGCGCCTTGATGGCGTGTAACGCCCTGGCTGCGCGCATCGCATGCGCCAGCCGAGTGCTGCGTGCAACTCCCGCACACTAAATGCTCGCCCAACACTTAGCCATTTCAGCACTTTCGGTAAATCCCCCGGATCTGCCTTCTTAGCCAATGTCTGCCTCATGGGTTGCGCACCCAGTGCGTCTTGATGGGCCGCGCGCCCAGCTGCTGCGCGCCCATCGTGGGCCGCGCGCCTTCGGCTGCCGCGCGCCCACATGGGCCGCGCCCATCTTCGCTGCCGCGCGCGTCCGAGGAGTAGCCCAGCTGCTGCTCCTTCTTTGGGCGCCTGGCCCCGTGCCCTTCTCGGCCTCTTAGTCCTGTCCGCATCCGATGCGTCCAGTGGTGCTGCCCTCTCAGCACCTCAATCCCACATGTTTCGACTGTGTACGCGCCCATGTCCCTCGGAGTTGTGCACAGCCCGGCTCTGCCCTTTGCCCACTCAAGCATCCTCCTTGGCATCCCGCACATCTAGCACCACTCGTGAGATATAACTGCCCACGTCTGGCTTTGCACCGCGCCTGCTCAGTGCCATCCTCGGCCACCACGTGCTACGTGCTCCTGCCACGCACCGTGTCAGATATCAACCCAC
>CM039519.1:27658617-27700273 GCA_022433055.1 Begonia peltatifolia | reverse complement strand
CACGGCCAACCCGTGTATTGCGCCCATCAAGAAATGAGAGTGTAACACTAGGTATTGGTATAGTCATGCATTTTCTTCGATTCATAAGTGTGAACTTGGATTAAATAATTTATGCGAGTCATTCAATGCAGTTCTACTACCTGTCAAGGACAAACTAATTCTGACCATGTTTAAGATTATCCGAAAGTGTCTGATCACTAGGATTGGAAAAAAATATGAGAAGTTGGCCCCGTCAACAAATGCGTTGTGTCCCCATATAAAAAAAAAACTTGTGAAGCTAGAACTTGTAGCTCGAAATTAAAGTGCTATGTTTGCGAGAGCTGCATAATTTGAGACCAACAAAAGTAACGAACAATATATTGTCAACATGAATACGTGTGTGTGCAATAGCTACAGATGGGAGCTTACTAGAATCTTGTGTGTTTATTCTATCCCTACATCTATTTCATGAAACTAGCATAAAAAAATTATGTTCATCAATACTATCATTGGGGAACTTATCTGCAGATGTACTCAAACTTCATTCATACTAATAACGGGCAATACATGTGATCCTCCGTACAAAATATGAATCAAATCCTTATATCTTGTAACGAACTCCTTCCTCCCCAGTAAGTTATTGTCCGCTTTGGGCAACCCTTGGCCTTCACAGATTTGTTTTCAATGAGGATTCTTAGTCGGTCACACAACTTGGTACTTCTCTCGCTGGAGCATTCTTAACTTCGGAGTTCTTATAAGATCCGATGTCATCATACTCCCAAAACGCGTCTTACTATCTTGGGAGAGTTTTCTTACATATTTTTCCTTCAAATGATGTGGGATTGCGACCGCAACCATAACAAGACCCCCCCTCCGGGCCACATCTTAGTCACACAACTTGGTACTGCTTTTTTTTCTCCAAGTGATGTGAGATTGCGGCCGTAGCCATCACATGTCCAAAAGAAAACGTCAACCTAGTAGGCCGAAGAAGAAAAGAGTGCAATATATCGATGAGTCTTCAAGTTCAACAATTAATAGTAAAAACTCAACGATGTCGGGTGGTAGATGTTGGCATCATAGACATAATAATTGCAATTATCCTGATAGAGGATCCACTTCAGGGGCTGCGTCCACTATTGCTTCGCAAGACACATTTATGAATTTTCACACATTTGACGGAACGCAGGTACATTTCAACATATTTCTCTCATAAACCCACTGTTATTGTTTTCTAATATAGTTTTCATTATGTTCAAGAATCTTCTACACACGACTATAGACGAAGAAATGTTTGACTATTCGGCTTGTAATTTATGTATTTATTAAAATATATAATGTATGTATTTATTGTAATGTGTAATTTATGGATTTATTATAATCTGTAATGTATGTATTATAATGTGAATTTTAGTGAGATAAAGTTGAAAAACTGCGCAGAGTTTCTTTTGTTTTATGACTCCTTCATAACTAGTTTCAAACAATTTCTGCATATTTAAATCATAATTTTATAACCAACAATCAGTTCTAGATAAATCAAAGTACAAGTATAAAGTAAAGTACAACTATACATCACATAGCATAAACTAACTGCAAAACATAAAGTAAATTATAATCATACTACTTATAACATAAACTAAATTACAAATATAAAGTAAAGTATATAAAATGAAGCACAAAACATAAACTAAACTATGATGGGAGATTGGGATGGTCATCCCTCTATGTCCAATTCACGAGGGTTTGCCTCATATCTTTGTGGGGCTCCATTAACTTTTTGTGGGACTCCATCAGCTGTCTCTGGTATCCCATCAGCTCTCTATGTGTCACTGTGATCTCCTTAACTCTATCTACGAGAAATTTCATTCTCTACTTCATCTCGTCCCACCTACTAGCTGTCTAGTGGGACACTAGCGGAGTGGGGGCGTCATCTAATGGAACATCTACATAGGTGGAGGCTGGCTGATCTCCCTGAGGCTGATCTCTTTTGAACACTCAAGTCTCGTTGACTTCAACTAGGTCCATCCGAATCAAATGAAGTATATCAAATATATCGAGGGGTCTCTGCACTCTCAGTTGCTATCCAGTAAGTGGCTGAATCTGAGCTCGCTCGATGGTCTTTTGTATCAACGTTTCGTATGGCAAATTTTTGTTGCATGTCTGACCGATCTCATGCATGTGACCTAAATTCACGAAGTCAGGGTCAGACATCTTTCTATTTTACAGTTTCTCCGTCGTATAGAGATTCATGCAACTCACGAGATTTCTATGTCCGTCCCGCGGTAGGATGGTGTGGGTTATCAAATTGTGAATAACCTGAGCTCTGACCATTTGTAACGACTCCTTTTTTCTAGTAAGATATCGTCTGCTTTCGAGGATTGGGTGAACTTCGACCCATCCTATACTGGGTGAACATTTGACCCAATCTCGCACGAATTTGTTTTTCAATGAAGACTTCCCAAATGGTCGCCTAACTTGGTACTATTCTTGCCCGAGCACTCTTAACTTTGAAGTTCTAATGGAATCTAGAGCAATTGTGTTACAAAACGTGCATTACTTTTTAGGAGATGCATCATTTACATATATATTTCATTTCCATCTTCCTCCAAACGATGTGGGATTGCTCTATAGAGATTCATGCAACTCACGAGATCTCTATGTCCGTCCCGTGGTAGGATGGTGTGGGTTATCAAATTGTGAAGAACCTGAGCTCTGACAATTTGTAACGACTTCTTTTTTCCAATAAGATATTGTCTACTTTCGGGGATTGGGTGAACTTCGGCCCATCTCATACTGGGTGAACATTTGGCCCAATCTCGAACGAATTTGTTTTTCAACGAGGACTTCCTAAATGATCACTCAACTTGGTATTATTCTTATCCGAACACTCTTAACTTTAGAGTTCTGATGGAATCTAGAGCAATTGTGTTAGAAAACGCTCCTTACTTTTTAGGGGATGCATCATTTACATATATTTCATTTCTATCTTCCCCCAAGCGATGTGAGATTGCTCTCTCCCGGGGCCCAACGTCTTCATTGGCCACCTTTCAAGTTGAGTAGAAAATCTGATAACTTTTGTAAGATCTTTTTTTTTTTTTTCTAGTAAGGTCCACTTTTGGGGATTGAGTAAACTTCGACCCATCCCATACTGGGTGAACATTTGACCCAATCTCGTACATATTTGTTTTTCAACGAGAACTTCCCAAGTGGTCACCCAACTTGGTACTACTCTCACCCGAGCACTCAGAATTTCAGAGTTCTGATGGGATTCGGTGCAATTGTGCTACAAAACACATCTTACTTTCTGGGGGAGACATCACTTACATATGTTTCATTTCTATTTTCCCCACCAGTGATGTGGGATTGCGCCCGACGCCCCTTTCGGGTCGTCACAGTTCAGATCTTTTGATTTTGGCTCCACGAACCCGGCGATGTCGGAATTGCGATGAATTCCTCTAATGAACTCTAGTCTCTTGACCGATTTGAAAAAATCACAGTCTCGGAAAACGTAGTAGTATTTCTCCACATAGGCCCTTCACGGGCAAACCTAAGTAATACATTAACCGTCTGTGGAGGTATGACAAGCTTCGTACCAAAGATGTACATCTTCAGTCATTATGCCCTCCTAGTTGCGGTCAAGTTTGTATAAAATAAGTGAACAATACGCTCGCTGCTATCGCCCTTCACCTGTACACGCCGTGTAGCGCGATTATGTCGAACAACTTCTTGATCTCCAACGACTCTAACCTTTGAAGTTGACAATCTTCGAATGAATAATCGAGCAGTTTGACATATCTTGCTCAAACTGCTCTGCACACGCCTGATGTTTTAATTCCATCTGTACATACCCAATTGACGATCGTCGCTCTGGAGCCGGTGCCTGGTTTGTCAGATGCCCTTGAGATGGTCTACCTTGTGACGTACCTCTTTGTGACAGGGCAACCTTTCGTTTAATGATCAATTTGGAAGTCATTTGAGGAAATTTTGGAGATTTAGGTTGATTGGAAATTTTGAGGTTTTAGGCCTCGTATTTGTGAGATTTTTTTGTTGATATTTGATGAAAACGGTTTGAATTGAAGAAATCAACGCGGAAATGACCGAATTTTTGGTTCCAATCGAAGAGAGATTGAGAGAAAAGGGGAGTTTTTGGCAACTGGGGATAAGAATGGGGGGTCGATTTCTTATATAGAGTCAATGATCGGCCCCCAAATCTAAAAATGAGGCATGATAACGAGGGGTCACTGTCCCTGACCAGTCCTCCAATCTTAAACATTGAGTTTGAATTCGGGAGGTCGATCTGTAGCGGTGACCTCCCGGCATGCCCCATTTTTATAACGGGGGGATGATTTGAGGTGATAACCTCTCATTTTAAAATTATGTCGAGTGCACATGGAATGGGAGGTCTTCACGCCTCACCTCGATTTATCGATCAAATATGTTCAGTGTCACGTAAGCACTAGACAGATCGAGATGCCGATCTAAAATGATCGGTCCAATAATCTCGACTTAAAATTGAGATTGAGAATGGTGACTCCGTCAGGATTTGATTTGTATGTTTTTAGATAGTTTTAGATTTTTATTGTTAAAATTTTTAGTTTAAACATTAATTCAAATTAAAATCTTGTTTTGGGGTTTAATTTGGTTTTATCCTCGTAAAATATCTCATGAACATCGAGTTTAGTGGCTAAATAAAAAGTAGGAAGTTTTTTTCTAAAACCCTATAAAAACTACGAAGGTGGGTAGTCTCTTTCATATCTGGGCTACTCAGACTGAGAGTGGACTCTGCATTTCTCAAAATTCTCCCTCGGAGCTATGGCCGCTCTTCAACTGCCAAGTTCGAAGGGCTTAATCTCTACCTCTTATTTTCATCTCAAAAGCTCATCTGCTCCCCCCGTCATTCTTAGAGAATGCTCCACTTCGCATTGTAGACGAAGGGGTTTGTCTAGAAGGCACAGTATCAACGTCGTGAGCTGTTCTTTTTCGTCAATGGACTCCGCTAGGATTAAGGTAGTGGGCGTTGGCGGTGGTGGGAACAATGCCGTCAATCGAATGATTCGCAGTGGTTTACAGGTGTGTTTCTTTACCTTGACTTGCTCGAGAGTGAATGCCCCTGAAATTGGGTATCCGTTGTTGTATTCTCATTTTTGAACGTTCGTAATTTTGTAAGTTTCTGTTTTTTGTTTTGGTCCTCGCTTGTTTCTCTATGAATCTCTTTCCCATGTTGGTCGTGTTTCCATTTGGGAAAATTCCAGAAATGATTGGATACTGAAATCTTAAATTGTCTAGTTACCTTTGCTTTAGATATTACGTTGTCCTGTACTTGGAATCTTGGGCTGGAAATCTTGGAATTGTTTCCGTTCAAACTCCTTAGAATTAAGAGCATAAAAAATCTGGGACTAGTTGAATTCACTGTTGAGATTTAGAGTAGAATTATTGCAATTAAAGAAATATATTTATTTTATGGTTCTTTTCATCGGTGTAAATACTGGAGGCAATCCTGATTGTGTTTTGTGATTAGGGTGTTGATTTCTATGCCATTAACACAGATGCTCAGGCGCTAGTACAGTCTGCTGCAGAGAATCCATTACAAATTGGAGAGCTTTTGACTCGGGGTCTAGGTTAGATATTTCTATGCAAACATATGGTTCACGACCTGCCTTTATGCTGTGTTTTTTGCCATATTGTAAACTAGTATAAGTGGTGGACACGGCAGATGATTTATGGTGGCCATTGATTGAAGTGACTGATAGAGATGCAGGTACTGGAGGAAATCCACTTTTAGGGGAACAAGCAGCTGAAGAATCAAAAGAAGCTATTGCAAATGCTCTGAAGGGCTCGGATCTTGTATTTATAACGGCAGGTATGGGTGGAGGTACAGGATCTGGTGCTGCACCAATTGTTGCTCAGATTGCCAAAGAGGCAGGTTATTTGACCGTTGGTGTAGTTACCTATCCCTTTAGCTTTGAGGGAAGAAGAAGATCTTTGCAGGCAGGTGTTTTACTTACAATTTAGTATTATTTCACATTCTTCTTTGGTACATAATTTTCATTCAATATCTCCTAAGTTTTAGTATTTAAGGTTATTCTTTTTCGCAGACGATGGAGTGGAAATTCTTTATTTTTTTCATCACAAAGTTTCTTGTTTATGTTTTTCATCAGGGATTGGAGGCGATTGAGAAGTTGCAGAAAAATGTTGATACACTTATAGTGATTCCCAATGATCGTCTGCTTGACATTGCTGATGAGCAGACTCCCCTTCAAGATGCTTTCCTTCTTGCTGATGATGTTCTACGTCAAGGCGTTCAAGGAATTTCAGACATCATTACAGTAAGTGGCATTGAGTGACAAATGCACTTGTTTCTATATTTTGGCAATTTAACCTATCATGTTTCAATTTATACGAGCACTTGGATTTCTTACAGCACAAATGGTGCAAACATGCCATTTCAGATAGAATCTCTGGATTCTATCATTTGTCTTCTTCATACAAGAAACTTCGTAAAATCCATTTTGAATAAGTTGATCCCAAACATGAAATTTCTATCATATTGTTTATGTGGGCGAGTTGGGTTCCAAAACCTTTACATACTTTATATATATATATATGATGTTCCCCGAATGAATTTAAGTATCAGTTCCTTTTTTTTCTTTTATAGATACCAGGACTGGTGAATGTGGACTTTGCTGATGTAAAGGCAGTAATGAAAGACTCTGGAACTGCGATGCTTGGAGTTGGAGTTTCATCTAGCAAGAATCGTGCAGAAGAGGCTGCTGAACAAGCAACTTTGGCTCCGTTGCTTGGTTCATCTATTAAATCAGCTACTGGAGTAGTATATAACATCACTGGAGGAAAGGACATAACCTTGCAAGAAGTGAACCGAGTTTCTCAGGTATGACTTTGCAAAACTGTAAAGTCTCTTGTTATTTCATTTCTAATGGAAACCATCTCAATGCCATGCGTCAAAGATCCTTTTATAGATTCTATCTGAAATTCCATCCAAAATTATGCTTGTGGTTCTCTGAAAGTGCTTTGTTTTTGCTTCCTGTTTGTATTACTAGTAATTGTCTCGAGAGTGGCTCTAATTCCTTCTTTACTTGAAAGTCTTTTCTTACAATAGTTGGAGTCTTTTAAGAAGAGTTTAGCAAACAGAGCATAAAATATTGAACGAGATTTTGGGTTTTTAGAGGAGTTGTTGTATTTTGTTTTCCGGGTTTCCTATTCAAGCATCATTTGAAAGTTTGATTGTGCAAGTGTGTAGATTTCTTACAAAAGGGAAAGGAACTTTTAGTCGGTTTGAACTTCCTCCATGAGAAACGAAACAGCAAATGCTATATTCTATCACTTAGTTATTATTTTTTATACTTCAATTATTTCATACATTGCCATAAAAATTTCAGGTTGTGACCAGTTTAGCAGATCCTTCTGCAAACATAATATTCGGGGCAGTTGTGGATGATCGATACAATGGCGAGATTCATGTAACAATAATTGCGACGGGTTTTTCAGAGTCATTTCAGAAGAATCTCTTAACAGACCCAAGGGCTGCAAAGCTGGTGGACAGAGTAGTTGGTGCAAAAGAAAGCATCCCCATAAACTCTACTTCAACTTTTTCAACCAGATCCACCACGAGACGGCTCTTCTTTTAAGTGCCTTTTTTTTTTGTTTAATTCTTTTCCTACTACTTTCTGCAATTTCTATTTCTTTGTTTCCGTCCATTCACTCTACTTTTGTTTTAGTTTGATTGCTATCAGCATAATATATATTTGTATACTAGGATTATGCAGTCCATTAGATTCTCATTGACAGCTTTTTCTCAAGTGGGTTTATTTTTTAAAAAAAAATTGTGAGGTTTTTAAGATAGGTGGCTGTTTGAAGAGGCTAAGTCAGTACTGTGTAACTGCCTGACATATTCTAGTAGAGGTGCATAATTTCACATCGTTTTGAAGAGTAAAAAATAATAGAGTTCTTGTCTTCTTTAGTATAATGTATTTTGAATTAATCTAAATAATAAAATTATGTTAGTTCAATTTCAAATGAATAATATTATATTAAAAGAATTACAGAATGTTATATTTTTACATTGCTCATAAAATTAGTACTCATTTTACAAGGGATTTAATAAATAGTTATCATTATAGTAAATGAGTCTTGATCAATTGTGATTTCACAGACACCGAACAAGTTTTGATTTTGGCAAAATAGATAGCGCAGATCAAACATTTGCAGAAAGTAAGGTTATAGAGAGAAGCACAGAGATGACCCCAAACTACGCAGCCAATTCATATATCATCGTTTAAATAGGCTGTTCTAACCACAAGTATTTGCCATCATCAATTTATGCAACCCCGTGAGAAAGGAATCACAAGGTTCTTATTACAAGTATTTGATGAGTAACCACATGGCAACCACCAAAGCAATGATCCCGACGATAGATAATAGCATGCACTTGCACAAGCAGCCTCTCTTTATGCGCTTATTCAAAATTGCCAGCTTCTTTTGCGCCAACTGTTTGAAAAGTCAATTTAAGAACCATTAGTAGGCTAACACCCATGGCAGGATTAAATGACACTTCGTCAAAATTGTTATAAATGTAACAATTCTATGACAACAATTCATATCATCCAAGTTTGTGACCATCTACCATATATTGTTACAAGTGATCCTCTAAAAAAGAGACCAGGACTCTTCACAGAGCTAAGTGATGAGTTTACAAATAATCACATCCATACATTATCAAATTCAAAAAATATAATGCTCTCCCAGTACACAATGCAAGAGTAATACCATTAGTCTGGAATCAGTGGCGTCCACATGTTGATCCAAATCATCCTGTGAAGCACAACAGTATAACAAGACTTTCCATCAATTATTCTAGATAATAATAGAAAATCAGAGCAGGAAAGCACAAAATGAACCACGAAATAGAAAACCATACAATTAGCCTAGAATGTAGGTTGAGTTCTTCATTTACGGCCAATGCAATGTGTTTTGTACTAATTACAGTCTCCTGGAGCTTCTCAAGGCCTTCATCTTGCCCTGCTTCAGAATATATCAGATTGGTAAATAATTTGCAAGCTAAGGGATACATTAAACAAATGGTTTCAACTTACCCTTCATAATTTGTCGCTGAAGGCCAATTAGCCCTGGGTTGTCCAATCCATTTGTTGCATTGGCTTCCTTCATCTCTTGGCCAAGCAAGCTGTCACGGTTGGCAAAATTCATTGTGTTTAACGTTGAAGTCATCTGTTTCACTTTTGTTCGCAAATTCAAGAGTGAGTCTTTGCGTTGATTCATTTCCTTTTCTGAACTGAGTGACAAAGCAGACATGTCAGTGTCATGTTAGTATTATTTAGTCCAACAACTATCGAATGGAAAATATCTTGCAGTCATCAAGTTCTATCACCCGACACTTGCATAGCAGATAGTTGAATCATGTTCATGAACTTCAGCCAAAGGTAAATGTAACTTTTATTAACTTAATTTGATCATATGCGTGATGAAGACAAATATAGCATTTTGAGAGACTTTCCTCAGTCTGACTCGGAACCGCGTTTGCACTGGAAACTGGAGGACATTTCCAACAATATTGTAAACAAAATTTTAGGTAAAATGTTGCAATATTAAGAAATAGATAAACTAATCTCAACCACATTAAAAAAATGCTTTGCATGCCAGAAGATTACATACAGAGGTTGCTTTCTAGGTAGCTTTCCCAGAAGGGACTCTAAGCTGTCGATTTTTGTCCTCAATATTGATATCTTCCTTCTTACACCAGAGGCATAACGCTGAGCTTCTGGTCCAGATGCAGGAAGGGAAGCCTGATCGGAAACCATTCCATTGATGCAATCAGCAAGTTTTAACGCTTCATTATATCCCTTTATCCATGAATCCTGAGAATATGCCATGAACCTGGAATAAAGGTTTGATCAAATGGAATTTAATCAGACCCCTCACAACAAGGAGCAATTTAGTCCTCAATTTTGCACTGCTTAAAAGAGAATAGAAGGGGATGTAGCGCCATAAACAGAACACTGATTTATAAATATATGCCACCTGATTATAAAACTGGAAGTACTTTAGTATAGAAGATTTAAAGAGGCTTCTCCGTTTCAGATTGTAATATCTCACAAAAAAAAAAAAAAAAACAAATCACTAGAGAAAATTGCAAAATCCAGAAAAAATTTCTAGATAAGCAAAGCAAAACAATATCAAACAAAAACAATCGAGTTTCTACAAATTCAACAAGTAATGAAGAGTTCCTTAATAATCATCTGAACCAACATGCAGAATAAGAGCACCCAAAGAAAAATGGATCAAAACCCAGAATACGCTCAAAAAAACATGACAAACATTTCAAGAAACAACGAAGAAGACGAAGCCCAAAACACAATACAGAACTGAATATCAAAGGCGAGGAGGAATAAGAATCAAAATCAGAAACAAAAAGAGATTGAGGAAAGAAAAGAGAATTCACCAAGTGAATGACGAAATCGAGAGACGTTGTTTACAAGAGTTTACTAGTAAGGGAAATGATAGCGTGAAGAACTAGAAATGGCGCAAACGCTTCCCGCCAGCGTTTGCACGGGACCGTCGAAGCGTCAACGTCTCTATCAGTCTACGCTGTATATGTCAATGAAATAGAAGCCGCCTAAAAACGGTGTAGTTTTGTCCTTTGCGTATCATGCATATATTTTAGTTTTATTACCTATTATAACCTCATATTTTATCTTATTTATTATCAAATAATAATTAATATAATATTAATAAATATTTTAAAAAAATAAACATAATAATATTCTTATTTATATTAAGGTTAGAAATTATTTATAAATAAAACGTAAAATAAAGTTTAAGACCACTTGGGCGTGACTCTACGAAACACGTCTATTCCAAAAGAAAAGCTTGTTTTAGTGACAAAAACAGAAATTTCTGATCATCTCAACCTCCCAACTTCCACGCATATCCATAAACTTTGTAGTCAAAATCTGATTCTTGATTGAACTTCTTCTAATTTCTGAGAACCTGAAACAAGCCCACCAGAAATCACCAAAACTCAAGGCTGAAAAAACAGAGAATTCATAAAAGAACAAGAATCTGATTGATCTCCATCAAATCATCAGTTAATGTGTTAGCAAGTCTAAGCCAAAAGAGAAGAAAGGAAGAGGCCATAACTAAACACTCACATTACAGAACCATGGTGTAGAGTCAGGAGGATTTGTCCAGAATCTGTGAGGTGCAGTTTACGAGAGAGCACAATCCGCCTAAAAAGTTATGACCAATGACACCCTTCCCATCAACAACATGAGCAAAATCAACAAGTTTAGCTATTGCATTTGGACTTCTTCCGACCTTCGCACATTCCATAAGCACCGAGCAAGAATAGAAATGATAGGTTGTTTGCTCTTAAAACCATGCTTTTAGCTCCAACAACTGACACATTATTCCGCGACTTCCTCCCCACACAGCTGATGCGTAGAGACAATCTGGGTTTACATCGGACGAACGAGCTTTCTCAATACTAACTTACAGTCTTCGGCAGAATATGTTCTAGTAAGCTTCTTCTCAGGCTTCCAATATCCAGATTCTTTGTTTACGTATACTTGCACACCACATAACCTGAATCCAAGTGAAAGCCTTGAGCTTTCTCTATCTTTCTTCAGGCACTTCGCGATATAGTCATCGGAAGCTTGAGGATACCAAGTTCTAGAACCAATCTTGAAGTCTAAGACGGAGGGATTGAGATGAGATAATTCAAACAATGTCCTGCAAGACTAGGTGAGGATGTCAGCCAGACTCATCTGACGCTTCTAAAAGCTGGCTTCCATAAAACTGAGGGAAGAACCTGTAGATGTTATGTGGGACCATGGGGTTTGAGGAGAATGATGAGTAGAAAGAGACCTCACTGGACCCTCGATCGTCATTTTGAAGAACCGTCCCGTACCATATATAAGAGGACTGAGCACTCCATTGCAAGCTAAATTATACAAAATGAACAAATAAAATAAAAATATACCCAATTTGGTTGTGGACTTCAGTATGCACATTGCACATGTTGCATAGGTCACATAATTAAGAATTTTTTTAATAATTTGATCTCATTTTATGTATGCAATTATATGTATTAATATTTTATATCAAGTAAAACAGAGAATGCATGAAGGAAAGGGAACACATTACCAGTGAATGTGTTTACAAGTTTAGGCCAAAAAGAGACGAGAGGAAGAGGGCAATCACCCTGCAATTACATTCGATGAGCAAATATGAAACATCATATTTCTCTGATTGAACTAATGCAAAAAAAAAAAGTGAATTTTATGGAAATTCAAGGCTTTATTAATCTCTGCCTTTTGTTTTACTAACTTTTGGCAAGAATGTACTGAACTAATGATGAATCGGATCGACACGTCAGAATCTGTATTGAGGATCGACGTCCATTGCCCAAACAAACTTTGCCAGAAGAGACTTATTGAATATCTGGATATTAAAGCCAAAAAAAAAAAAATGAACAAACAAGTTCCAGCAAAGGTAAAGCTACAACAGTCTTGGACTATAGTCTATGATCTTGTAAAAAAACTTGAAATGGCTTTCTACGATCTTGTAAAGATTAACACCAATTTTAGAGGCAGTATTGCAATGATAAGTAAAAGAAAGAATTGAGAACACACTCACTTTCTCGATCGGAACTTCGTGACGTTTACACCATGCAACAGTGATTCGAGGGTCGAGGTAGTTTATTTTAGACGTACCCAATGCCACCGTTTTCAAGTCCTCTTTAGTCTTCATATCTCGTTCCATTTTTTCAAGCTTTACATTTGTTTGGGCTATTTTCCTCTCTAAGCTGTGCATTGAATTTTCCAGAAGTCAAAATGACTGGAAAAGATATCAATTAGCCTAGAAAAGTGAATAAGAAAACTTACGCCTCAGGCGTTAAGTTTCTCTTTTGCTTTCCATCAGCATCCTTTAATGGAGACTTCCCTTTCTTTGCTCTGTCCAGATCTGTTTGTTGATCTTTCAGAACACTCTGTCAAAACAAATTTGTTTTGATGTTATTATTTTAAAAAGTATCATCAATGATTTAATTTCAACATAACTAACTAATTAAGATATTTTCTGAGAAAGTTCAAATTACTGTAGAAGATAATGCTAGGAATAATTTCTCTGGTCACCCCATATAAAACAGATATATTAAATAGATGATATGATAATATTACAAATCCTCTCAATATATTTCGTTTCTTCTCTTATATAAAGCAAGCGAGATAATATAATTGATACCTTAAGCTCAGTAATCTTTTCAGTCAACCTAGCCATTTGTGCACCATGCGATTTCGAAACTGTCCGCTGATGATTACAAATGATGGCCACCTGAAATCCATCAAAATTCATTATCAATACAAACTTAAATAAACTTATTAAAAACGATGCAATCTATCCAAAAGACAATAAAATAAGCTCACCTCTTTGTTTGCACGCTGATAAATGACAAGCTTGTCTGCAACATCCTCGTTTCCAATTTCTCTAAACAACTGTAAATGTCATGCTAAATAACTAAATACTAAAAGGAAAAGGGAAAAAAACAATGAAGAAAAATAAAAAAAAGAAGCTTCTCATCATAAAAACAATTTTAAGTTTGATTGCATTCATCTGAATATTCAAAACTTATCGAAATTTCAGCATATCCATGAGTGACAGCTTTAGGCTATGAGTTCGGAATAGAAATCTACAGCAGCAACTACAGAATTCAAATTAGAAACTTTTGAAATCCTTTTGTTATAAAACTCACAACTAACGAAAAACTCAAGTTAATGTACTAGGATTCCCTCTTATAAAAGAAATATCAGAACGATCGAAATGATAAATTAACCACACTTAGCAAGTTAGCATACAAATGCAGTTTCCTTAAATCTAATAGCATACAAGTCAATGGACCACACTTTGTAAAATTCTTGTCTCACCATGTCATCCAGCGTTATAGACGCATTATATGTACGAAAAACTTTCGCAGTAAGGCCAGGCATGAGTTCCTTCAGATGAGCATTCAATTTAAATGTATCAAGCTCATCAAATAGATCATCACCGCCACGTTTACCTGATTATATTTAAAAAGAAAAAAGAGTATCCTTAAGTCTCAATTACAACGTTAAAAAGAGTTGCACACTCATGCGGAGCAATAAATTATCACTAACCAGCATGGAATTGGGTAATTGCCTTGAAAACAGGAAGCTCCACTTCAACGACATTTTCATATTTGATTGAATCTTTACCAAGGAAGTTGAACTGATTCAACAACAATGGAGATAAATTATAATTTCCTAAGAATAATAGATGTTTTTAGCACTGTGATTTCTCCCGATCAGCTTACTTCCAAAATGTTTGGCAGTATTACTTTCACATTCTCCACTTTCAAAGTGCAACAGCCAACTGTATCGGCCTCATCATCATCCTGCAGTAGGTCAAGAACTAACATTAAGAAAAACAAAACAATGGAACGGTAATAAATGTTGCATTCAACTTTATTCAGTGACGAGTGAAAAGCAGCATATTCAAATCATCAATAGATACGCCCAAATGTCAGCACATTCCAATCAATAATAAATACACCCAAAAAATCTCCAAATAGATCTACTCTTTCAGTCCAACTAATAGATATTTTAGGTGAAAAAATCAACAGTGATACACAATATACAAATTTATACCCGTCTATCTAAGTTCTACTTTAATGGCAGAGCCGGTACCACTTCATTTGCAGATAAAAACCACAAATGAGCTCAGATTGCTCAACCAAGTACCCCTTGAGGCAGGCTAACTGAACTCTTCTAAAATGTTTAAACTAGCTAGTACGTGGTGTGAATAAGTCAGTACAAGGAGTACAATAAAGACAAAATTAACGTTGTACCTTCTCATTACCAGCCCTAAGCGCAAGTTTATCAATAAGATATGTAGCAACAGCAATTTGCCTTTTTGTAACATCCTTATTCGTGAAGTCCTTCGTGTAAGAAGCCCTGATATTTTTTATATACTCCTGTTCTCAAAAATAGCAAGTTTCAATTAGAAGACTTAACTTTGTACAACAACCTACATGATAAACAGCATGTTCAATTAGATCTTTAAAAAATCTCAAAAAGACAGAAGCACCTTGAGCATTCTTGCTTTCTCATATTTCTCCCTATCACTTAAGCCCTTTAAGGTACTACTAGCAGCGAGAAACACATACTTGAATTCTTTTTGATTGATCGGATCGTTCCAGAAAGCTAACCATGTAACTGTATTATCATGTCTCACTTCTTTCCAGCTTTCAAGATTCACAGAACAGAATCAAATTATTTCATACTTCTAAATTTGTACGCTTACAAGCAAAGAACTTGTAAATTTATAATTTCTTTTTAGATGTCTAAGATTATCTTTTGTTTTCTACATATATGGGTGAAAAATAAAACCTTTGACCAGGTATAGGACATTCTGGAACTGGGGCTCCTTTCCCAATATTAATTGTAATGTCACCTGGTTGAATGCGTCTTTTTAGCATTCCCATCTGACAAGATACAACCAAGCATTGCCCAGAAAGACAAAAGATGAGAATCTCTACGTCACAGATTATTTAATGATCAACTAACAAAGCTTAGTTTATCTATGATGTAGTAGTGAATGTAAAAAGAAGAAGAAAAGCAGGAAGAAAGAAGAGAAGAGGAGGTTGGCAAGTAGGAAATGTTTTCATGCTCAAACATTTCCTTTAGTATTTTTAGAAAAACTGTTTGACTTTTTACCTTAGGATGCTCTCCACGGCCACGAAACAATCCTGGTGGTTCAACTCTGAAGTTTCCAACCTAAGATTGAGGGGTAAGAGGAAAATCAAGTGTATTCCCCAACTGTAAATTCCAGAATCCTTCGCACCAAAGCAAAAGATTAAGACAGTTTTTTAAGCTGTACAACATTTTTTAACAAATTTGGATGGGATTATTCTATACTTCATTATAACGAGCAATAATTTTTTTTCTTAAAACTAATTTGACAAAAGTTTTATTAGTACAACTAGTCAACAAAAAAAGGTAGTAGAATCTTGTCCTTGATAAATATGAGTAAGCTTTACAGACCCTTTTGATTATTCAAGAATAAATGACAATAAACATGTAATTTTTTTTATAAGAAACTAAATTTATTAAGACAATAAACACGGAACTATTAATAACACAACAAATGACAAATTTTTATAAGCTCATATGCTTGAAACAATAATCTTTTTCTTCACAAACATCTATGATCCGCACACGCATTGAAATTAATGATAAAAACCTAAGTTATACTATAAAATAAAAATTCTCAAAACAATCCCGGTTCGAGATAAAATAAATGTGAATGAAAACAAAATTGACAAACTCATTGGAACAAACTTTAAACACATAGGCAGCTGAACAAATAACGGTACAAAAGTTCTCGACGAAACCTTCTCTTTAACACCGTCAACAATAGCCCACATATACTTCTCCTCTTGTTTCAATTTTTCTTCCTTCAAATCCTTCTTCTCCTGGATGGGCATAAATGAAGCAAGTAAAACGTCAAATTGTTTCAGTTCAAGTCTGCTTTGAGTGGGAACTATACACTTACGACCAATCACTAAGAATAATGCACTTTCACGGTCATATTTAGCAAAAATATTTTTAGCATATTGTATGGTAATTCCAAAAGCTATCATCTTATCAAACCAAAAGAAATTTTAGTGCTACATTACGTGTTTCTAATCCAGTAAAATGCATAATTAAGTTACCAGGTGACAAAATAAGGAATCATACGAGCTTCCTAAATGCAACAAAAGCCTCTTATTTGACAGTTGTAGTAATAAACTTCAAATCAAATGCATTTAATAAGCTGCAACAATGTCAGAAGTATTTCCTAGTCAAACAATGTCAACTTTTTTCTACTCACACCAAAGTTATAGCAGCCCTTGCTATTCAGAAGTAAATTAAATTTCGAAACGTAGTGCTAATTCAATGCTGCAGGATTCCATTTTAATAGCAAGGATAAACATAGAAAAGAAAAACATTGAAAAAAAAGGAATAAGAGCAAACAATTTGCAAGTGGCGGTTATAATAGGTTTTAGGAAGCTATCAAATGAACTATAGTCAAGTAGAAGAAACTATCCAACTTACTTCCGTACTCATTTGTTTCTTCTTCTCTTTTTCAATTTGACACCAATCATATATAGGGGTGAAATCACAATTATCCAAATTCTGAATTGCATGGTTTCTCCCAAGCAACTTTCGCCAATCATTCCAAAAATTCTCCTTAAATTTTGGTTTCAGCATATAATCTGTATCCTTCATTACTGCAAACATTGTTGCAACCTTGAAAAAAAAAATGGACCCAGTTATCTCGTGGAAGAAAACATGAATCCTAGTAAACTACAACTGATAAGGCTTCCTGGTAAACTACAACTGACAAGGCTCAGTTGTATCAAACGAGAGAAAAATTGAGGAGATGAGAGGAGCTACCTCCTCTTGTGCAGGGGTCAAATCCACAGGTTTTCCTTTATAAACCATTTTCACCTTATGAGGCTGGTATGGAGGAGGAAAAATGACACCACTGTGAATCAAGGTAGTCCATTTTTTCTGTCCATCCCCAGAACTAGGCAATGCTTTGGTAGATTTAACATATTTTGATTTTTTCACTTGTATTTTGGATCTTTGTACTGTTTCCTTGACTGAAGAAGAAACAAACTTAGTTTCTTTTTGCTTTCCAATTGATGATTTATTTTCTGAGGCAGACACCTTTATTCTCTTTGAAATTGGAATATTGTCGTCGTCGTTGTCATCTTTGACTTTTGGTTCCACTTTCTGTTCTGCTTGCTCGTTTTTCACTGTTGGAGATATGCTTGATAGCTTTGACTTTTTCATGGAAGATTGAAAAAAAGAATCAGAACCAGCTAGAGGTCTCTTAGCCGCCAGGGCAGAAGGATTTTCCTGCTTCTCTCTTGAAGAATAACCATTTTGCTGTATTTTAGAGGTCAAAGGTTTCTTATCATCAGAATCACGAGGCTTACTACCGGGCGTTACCCCAGAGGGCTTTATTGAGAGCCTTGATGATAAAGGAACTTCATCATCTGAGTCTTCAGAGGATCCTTTGACATTATTTTTTAATTCTGACAATACCAATAATTTTGGTTCATCCACCTCCGGCACTTTTTTAGCTTGATTAGAGTTACCGTTGGTTCTAAAATTCAATGGTATATCATCATAAGAACTACCTAAATCACAGTTCGCATCAGTAAGACGTTCCATAGATTTCTTTTCCTCTTTTGCAACAGCAGATATGGTACGTCCTAATTGTCCTTTTGACTGAGAATCAGGTGAAGCAACTACTTTTGAAGTTGCTGCTAGTAATTTCACATGCCATGACTTAATTGTGGAAGATGATACTTTTGGACCTACATTCGTTTGTGATGTCTTGGAAGATTGAACCAGCTTGCTCTTCTGCACACTAGAGCTTTGACCATTGGCTGAATGCAAACCAGAAAGTAGCTTCCCTGATGACCCATCATGCCTTTGAGATGTTAACTTCTTCCCTTTGGATTGCAACTGATTTGGCTTAGATGTTTTGGTACTCCTTTTGAAAACAATAGGTTCATCTTCGCTATCTGAATCAAAATCAGAATTTTGCTTCCCTGATGACCCATTGTGTCTTTGGGACGTTGAGTTTTTTCCTTCTGACAGTAAATGATTTTCCATAGATGGTGTGTTATCCCTTCTGGAAGCAGTGGAAAAGTCTTCATCAACTGATTCATCCACCAAGTTTGCTTTTCCAGAAACTTGAACAGCCATTATGCAATCATGCACAGAGCGAGCTGAAAGTATATGGCATCAATTCTAGAAAAGAAAACGGAAAAGAAAAACAAACTTCTACAAAGAATTCTACGAATCTCTTTTGACTATTTATAACATGAAAACTATTATGTCACTTTTGGCATGTGCATGTGAAAAAAAAAAGTACTAAAACCATTACGATGATGATTGTGACGTCTCTTACAAAATTTCTTATTCGTAATACAGTGAAAAGCCTCAAAGGGCTTAATTTGTCTCAGAATGCTAGAGTTCATAATGTTTTCAGTGGTTCAATGAGGAAACTGTTTCATTTTCCTATCTTCTTTTCTCTTTCTAACTTTCATTTAAACATAACTAGTATAATTCAACCTCAATTCATGCGTATTGTGTCCCAGACTAGCTAATGTTCTTCTGTCACATCAAACTTTAAGTCCTATAAAACAGCCTGAGCCGCAAGACAAATGCAGGAGTACTAATATAACTAGCTTGATTCTTCGGACTGCGTGATTTAAATTAGAAACTATTTAAAAAAAATCACACTGCAGTCATGTCCATCCATTAACCTCGATATGCAAAAACCAAAAAAAGAAAAAAAAAAAAAGAACTACAAAGCCGCTTAATCAACACAAACCTAAACAAATCAAAAGGTAAACATTTATGAACACGGATTAAAGCATAAGACACAAAAAATTCACATATCCACTTGAGCTGTATTAATCAAAAATCCAGAACCAACAAAAACCAAAACAGAAAGAACCTGCGTAAAGATTGACAGCAAATTTTAACACGCCAGAGCTCCGCAAAGCCGGCAGTCACAGAATCAAGAAGTCAGAACGGAAAGAGTGGGAGGTAAGAAGAGGAGGTGCCCGGACATAGATAGAGAAGAAAGTCGGGCATTGAAGAGAAAAGGCGTTGCCGTTGTTTGTGAGCACAAATATACTCTCGACCTTAGCTTCGATTTTCCTTTTTATTTTCCTCTTCTTCCCCCCATTTTCTCCCCAACCAAACAAGTTCCGATACTCTATTAATTATTTGGGAAAACTTCAGTTTGAACATCGACTTTAGGACCAACTGAATCCTACGCTGTATTGACATACAAGTAAAATTTTAAATTGTTTTGTACAGTAGGCGATGTTAAATACATTCTTAATTACTCAAATTGGAAGCAAAGGCGACCCCATTTGAACGAGGGTGACCTCCGTGGTATCTTGCATTTAGTCGCGGTCTCCCTCGTCTTTATGATCGATCAAAATTAGATAAAAATTACAAAATTATAGTGATTTGTAAGTCGATCGTCAACGCGGCATCCGAAATTAAGGCAAAACTGTAAATAAATGATTTTAGAGATAAAAAATACAAACAAAATTGATTGTAGATTAAGTATTAATAGAGAGCAAAAAATTGCCAGAATCACTCTCACTTAGAAAGTAAACTATTGTAGAGGTCTCTCTCGTGCGAAGTACGATCACTCTCACGTAAAAAACAGGTGACTGCGAGTGTATTTAACAGCGCCTAACGACGATGACTACCTTGTTTAGGAAGTATTTTAAAATTTTATTTGTACCAAAAAAATATTATAGGGTTCAATTTGTTTTTCTCCACATAGTTTGATGATTAGATTGAACTTACCCTGCTTATTTTAATTAATTCAGATTAACAAATAATAAATAAAAAAATTATCTGGAAAACAAAATACTTGGTGTGATTTGGTAAGACAAACTGGTGCATCAACTTGAGACACCTACCCTTGTGTCTGTGTTATTTATTTATCAGTCTTGTACATTTATCATTTGTGACCTTAAACATGTTTCCTAAACGAGGGAATGTTACAAAAATTTATAAAATAAATTTATCACGGAAGGCAATATTTACCTTTATACTAACTATAATAACGTTATATGTAATCTTAGCACATTATTTGTACGTGTTATTCTTACATCGATTGATCGTATCATTGATGCGGGTACAGTTCTTGTATTACAGATGTCTCGAGAGAGCATTACTTCAAAACGTTTACAAAAAAAAGATTCAAACTTTGGGAATACAAATGCATGTCTGTTTCAATGCACTCTGTAAGTCCAACAAAATAAACTTCATATTTTGAACATATTTCCAAAGAATATTTTCCAAGATACCTGCAAAACAACAACCCTATGCTTATGAGTCTCTCTCTCTCTCTCTCTCTCTCTCTCTCTCTCTCTACTTTTCCTATGAAAAAAGAAAATCATATTAAAGAATTTGGTGTAGCAACACGATTTACAGAAATAGAATTCAGAACTCAGCTGTTTGGACCAATTAAAAAAGGCCGCCACATGGAAACTCCACTCATTCTCACACTTTTGTCTCAAGGACTACCCTCCAGAGAGAAGACTGTTGAATCAGAGGAAGTGTCATCAATGCTCAAATTTGAAATCTCACCACCAACAGATGAGCTTTCATCTTCCCCGTTCAGGGATGACGATGACGATGCGTAAGTGGTTGAGCTGGCGAGGGTGGTAGTCGGGGAAGAAGATTCCTTCTCCTCCATCGATTGTCGGAGGCTCCAGTACATAATGCTTGCGGTCAAAGTCAGAATCATTTTTTGATTCACCTGCCGTAACATGCACACAAAAGAATGCTTAATTGTTGGCTAATATTCAAGGGAGGAGACATTAAACATCAAACTAATGTAGTTGTTGGTTGTTGTAGCCTAGTAGTAGCACATATGCAGAAAACAAAATCCACAATGGAGTGTCATTTTAGATCAAAAGGTTGCTTGGAAGCAAAATACACAACGTGCATGAGATGAAGTGGTTTGTGTCAACTCTATATATCTATAAGTAAATGATATAGCCTGCTATCGATAAGTGGCCGTGATCAATTTGTACTCAAGATACTCTAGTTGTAAATTTGCACTGGACAGATTCGAGCTTTATCAGATATATGCATTCTTCGTACCATGTCATATGGGTGTGTCCTTATCTAGTTGGGTTACCACAAATCATGCAAGACTATCTTTTTCGTATAAGTGCAGAGATGTCATTTTCCAATAACCGACCATTTGTGCAACTTCATTTTTCTTGCAAATTGTGATTTTCAAGCACGAAAAGAAAAAAATTCTAGGGTATTCAAAAGTAAAGCCTTTGTTGTTTAACCAAAAGGTAAAAAATGGAATCTGATTCAGACCTCCATGATGTCTTCTGGCAGGAGGAAAATAGAGCAACCAAGCTTTCGAGCAACACTGATTATGTACGTGGCATTCAATCTCTTTTGATCATCTGTCAATTTTTGAGGCAGAAAAGGGTAAGAATACTGCATTGAAATCAGAGTGATATACCAGGAGGACAATCCAAATCAAATGGTGAAGCACACTAATTTCACCCTTCATTAGTATTTTTTTTTTTTCAAAAGAAGAAATACATTATTTTTCTCACTAAATAAGAGACAATGATAAGAAAAAAAACCCATGAAGATTACCAGTTTCACCCTTTGTGACAAGGTTCCAATTGACTACCCTAGGTTCAACTGCACTCAGAAGATCGAGGAAGAAAATCCCGCTTGACAGATTTTTATCCTGAAGAGAAATTCCAACACTAATTATTCTCTTAAGATGGTGATGGGATGAGAAATTTCAAAAGAAAAATTGTTATATCCATGCCTTGAAACTCTCCATATGTGAAGTTCTTCCAGTGGTCTTCACTCTGTTGTTTGCCCATTTTAGGATATCTGCATCTGTCATCTCCTTCCCATCTGAACAAGATCTTAGATTCTTCAAAAGTTGAAGAATTGTAAACCTCATCAATTGCCAAAGGAAAGCTGAAAACAGAAACAAATCAAGCATTCAATAAAAGAATAACAACCCCCAGCAACAGTTAGACAAAACTCAGTACATAGATGAAAAAGGTTTTTGTATGAAGGGGTCAATATGTTGAATATGTTGCTCGTAAAATATTCGAACCAAACGACACTTCAGATGAAAAAATTTACCCAATATGAGCTTCTTATTTCCTTGTACAATATCATTGCCAGCAACATTTACTAATGAAAACTTAAGTTGCTTCCCAATCCTAATGACTTGGTTGCAGTTCTCAACTTTTCTAAACGGCATCTTAATTGGGGGTTTTGATGTCAGTTTCCAGTTAACTGATTCTGGAGAAATCTTATCCAGAACTTCTAGAAGTATCCACCTGCTCCACAATTGATATCAGAAGAACAAAAAAAAGTGATATTTATATTTGAATGAAACAATTAAAAGTTTCTGATTGAAAGATTCAATCTCACCCATTTCTGACATCCTCAAACACATTATTGACATATGTGGCAATCCCTAAACTGTTGATCCAAAGTCGAAAACATCTCTCCTCTCTGGAAGTTAGCATATCATCTGTCATCATTTCTGCAAAATAAACTTCTTTGTTATCTTTTGAGAAGCCATTCCTGCACCACCAGATGAACTACCATTAGGAAGCGAAAAGACAAAATTAGAAAGAGTAATGCTAAGGGTGCACTTAAAGACCAAGTTTGAAGTGAGACAATGACGTGTGATTTCTCAATGGTTTGATAATTTTAGACAAAATATAAATTGATCAAAATATTTCATCAATGAGCAAGCGACACATCACCATCACATAAAAAGAGCACCATTTTAGATCTACTTCAATGGAAATGCCAGAATCAAAGAAAAAATGTTTAGCATTAGAAGAAATTTTAGTTAAAAAAAAAAATTAAATCTAATGAACGTAGTAGTAAAAAGCACACTGCGTAAAGATGCATAAAGAAAGACATAAAACAGAACATTCAAATACTAATAAAAGTATTTCATGAATTCAAATCTTAATTTGTAAAAGAAGACAAACTAGCTACGAGGACACAACTTAATGTCAAAAAATTAATAAATGTGACAAAGTTAAATCAAACTTCTAATAAAAGGGAAGAGAACGCAGCCACATGGAACTCAACGAAGTGCAATGTCGTTAACATCCAACAGGTGGGATATTAGACAGAATTTCACAAACAGTTGCAAAGTAGTTCAAATTCTAACCTTCGGTGAAATATTTGTGCCACAAAAGCGAGATTCAAATTTGTTGATCCTTCGACAATATCTTTTGGCGTTAAGTATCTCTTGCAATCCATTCTCTCTGCATGATCAAGAATGAATTTTGCTCTTTGAATAGGCTCCTTTGTATCCAATGTAGATGGACTACAATGTTCGGGAGCAAGCACATTGAGCAAGTAAGCATAAGCTTCCCCATCCTTTACATAGGAAAATGAAGGAATTTGTTAGACAAGAAAAAAAAGTTATCAATGAGTGAAAGAATAAATTTATACCAAACGATGCACAATTTTTTGAACAATGAAGGGTGTGATGGAGAGTATATGAAGGAAATTTTGAATTAAGTTACATTTTCATATCACTACATTCTAACTTTTTGCCGAGTCATTTTTAGATTAATGAATTTCAGAAAATTTGCGGTCATATATCTAGAAACACAAGCCCTTGCACCCCTTGACCGTGCACCATAGGTGAATAACAATACTGACCAAATACCTTCAGATCCGAAGAAAAATTTGTGACAGGTTTTTTGTAGCCTGCTTTTTTAAGATGGAAATTCATCCATTTTAGCAGAACCTTCTCAGGGGGCAAACTCATAAGTTCTTCAACATCCTGTCAATGCATTACATTAGGAGACTGTGATGCTCATATAAGGAAAACAAACTAGTTCAAGAAAATTCTTTCTAGCAGTGGAAAAATGAAAACAAAACAAGCAGCATAAGTCTAGTCTCTTACATTGCTGTCATCCAACAGTTCCACAAGTTGAGGCGTTTTTCTCAGGTTAAGATCTGCCAGTAGTTGAATCTGATTTTTCCACAATTAGTTTGTCCATAAACTTTTGATAACATAAACTAAATACTTTGTTCAATCAATTATATTCACATTTGTAGTTCATTATATTCACATTTGTAGTTCATTATATATTCCAGTTAGCAACTAGTAATTAATTGAGGACGCACCTTTATAATTTGTGATATCAACCCCAATACCAGATGTCGCTGAAAAAAAAAAATATAAGTAACCTCGAGTGACCAGACTACAGTGACATTTACGTTTAATAGGGAGGCTGAGTTAATGAACTCACTCTTCCTTCTACTAAGTCCTGTTCACCAATGTTAACAACGGTGCAACCAATAGCCTTGGCAGAGTTGAGGCAAAGAGTATGGTTTTCATTTCTCTCCCAAGGGTTGAGTATGCGTTTAGTATTGATTGCTCGTTCATCTATAGTCCCAGGCACAGCAACATTGATAAGTTTACTGAACCATTAAGAGATATATCAACACCAATTTGGATCACATAATTCCTTGTATGAGAAAATAATAAATAACACTAAATTACCAGAGGAGAACTCCATCTTTTGCCAGATCAAATAAGTCATTTGTGGTTGGGTCTAATGGGAGATACTGCTTTAAAAATGGGTCGTCTCGAAGATAGCTGTTTATGTGGGACACGTAAGACGATTTCTCGGATTCACTAATTGTGTGAAGAAGGGTAGTTGTGCTAGCCTTAAGAAATGACCAAGAATTCTTTGAGCCACCCACCTTTCCAGCAGCTCGACCATGTAAATTCACATATGCCTAGCGATTTCGAACGATAAGCACATTACACATTCAAATTTTATGAATTCCCACTCCAGCAACTTAACTAATATGAATATAACATTCTTAAACTCTAAGCGCAAAACAAGAACCATAAATGCATGAAATAATGACAAGTCTAAAAAACAGAGAGATACCTTAAAAAATGAGCACAAAAATGACTCACCCTAAGAAAGGATTCAAAATCAATCTCACTGGTGAAGTCAGGATCTGACTCTCCAAGTATTTCCCTTATCTCCTCCTCGTTATACATTTCCTTAAATGCCTTTAGCTTCACCATTATATGAGGCAATTCCCCCACTGTCACTTTATCATTCGCATTCTTTACTGAAGTAAACTGCATCAATCAACGATTAGCAATCAGAGGCACAAAAATACTCCAGTATTTGTCAGATATGACTTCAACAATAAAATAAAAACGTTGTAGCCAGGACAGTGATGAAGCATACTTACTTTGGATTTGAGGCTACGAAGTTCAACCTGAGTGAACTGGCTTTGAAGCGACTGGTCAGAAACAAGGACACCTTCGTAACTCATCATCTCCGCTTATTATTGACGCAGGTATGAAAACCAACTAGCCTGTTAAGTTGGGGAAACCAAAAGAAGATAAACAGCCTTAACGAATACTGTTAAATAGAATTTTAAGAAGAATCAAACAAAAAATCAGAACCCATTATAGAGAACACGAAATGCAAAAAGAAAATGTCACACAAACGCATCCTCATTGGGATCACAAATCTCCATTGTCAATCGGATGAGTATTTTTTTCGTCAAGTTATCTTCAGAAGACACCAAAAAATCCTAAAATAATTTAAATTACTCACTGTATGTGACAATGAAAAATCTGCCACGTGGTTGAAAACAAACGCGCCAAAAAACAACGAAGACAAAAATAATTTGAAACCAAGAAACGGAACATTTCACCAGGTACAAATCTAATAAAACGAACCGTGCTTGTGTGCTCAACAATTGCATTACCATTTACCATTGTGAGAAACGGATCAAGATCCCGTAGAGAAAACGCAAAATCCAAAAAAACCAAGATTTCGCATACCTATAAATTATCAAATTTACGAGTTGAAAATGGCCAAGTTCCTCCCACAGTTTGAATCAATACTCGTAATTCAACCGGAAGGAGAAAAGTTTTACGTGAAAGAAGAGTAAAGTTTGTGCTTCGTGAGAGAGAAAGGGAGAGAATGAAGGAAGCAAGCATATGGCTTTGAACCAGAGGAAGGCAGCAGAGAGGCGACTGTAAGATTAATTGAAGGAGACGATATTGCGGTTGCCGTTCAGCTACTCTCGAGTCTATCTGAAGCTTTTTGCATCCGCTCCCTCTGTTTGACAACTCATTCTCTTTTGTTGACTTCCTCTTCTAACTTTTATTTTATTATTTTTCTTGTGAATTTAAAATATCTCAAGAGGAGGCTTGGATTTGAATTATAAGGCAATCAAATGTTTCGAGTGGGAGCCAAGAAATAGTAAATTACAATTTTGTCCCTCAGATTTGAATTAATTGTGGGCCACCACATCATAATTAATAAACTTGCCAAACAATAGAAACAAATGTAGGCCCCACCTACCACTTCCATACATGCTATCTTAATTCGTCACTTTCAAATTTCTTTGATTTTTTATTTTTGTGCGTGACAAAAACATAAGATTGACACTATGAAGCGCTCGGTTCGGGTGATTTTCTCTATCGTTAGGACTACTACATTTCGTATTTGAATTTGTGACTACAACAATTTTTGTATGCTTATGGGAAATATTGAGTCCCTTTCTATCGAACACAATTTTCGCAAATTAGCATTAACGAAATAGTGGACTTTAGTTGAGTTTTCGGCCTTGACGAAGAATCCGAACACTAAATGTGGAGATGCATTTAGAAAAGAGGCTAATTCTCACAATTCATGTTGCATTAGAACATGAAGAAGAATACCTCCAAAATAACAAACTACAACGTGGTTTCTCTTGTTGGCTACATTCCATTTTCATCAATACATGACATGGCAGTGAATAGAGATGTTACATGAAATATTCTAAAACTAGAACCATAAGAACATGTTGGGTTACAATAAAATCACCCCTTAGTTTGAAGTCTTTTGCTACTACCACAAATATATGAAAAAACAATCATAATTTAATAGATTGAAACAAACTGTTTCTTTTCTGGGAAATTAAAATGCTGGTCATGATCAAATGAGCTTCAATCATGCTACAACTCTTACAGTTGTGAGTCAATCTCTAAAAGCTTTGGACAGTTAAGAAACAATGGAGATCAACTGGTTTTGTTGGATTCTTCTTCTTCACCTTTTCAATTGCAAACAAACACTATCAATGGTAAAGTCTACTAGATCACTGAATGGCAGAGCTCAACATCTATTTCAAAACCAGAACAAAAAAAATAACAATTCTGATTATAAAATGAAAAATAAAACATTAATTCAACATAAGTTTCACAATTAAATATCCAAGAGCAACTGCAACACTAAAGTTCAGACAAATAATTGGTCTAAGATAGATGTTTTTTTAGAAAACTAAAAAGAAAATATGTGAAGATAAGTAAAGTTCATATGCCAAAATTTTAGGCAGCACCAGCTCCCTTCCCCTTCTTTCTCTGAATCTTCTTGGTATAAAACTCGAGCTCCTTGCCCTCCAAGATATATCTGCATTATAATAATCTAAGTCAGTAGGTTAATAAAAACAAATCATTTGTTCTCTAGGATGATGTTTAGTTACTAGTTAGCAAGTATATACGAAACTCAAGCATGTCACAAAATGCAACTATGAATAACATATGCAAGTCTTTCATCTAACGAAAAAAAAAAAAAATTGCAGATGGCTAATTTACAGGACGTATTGTAAAGTTTGTCAGCGTTTGAGCATTTTTCTTACATGCAAACTACCCTTTTGTGAAAATATTTTTCACAATTCCCACTTTGTATTTCAGATCAGATGACAGTTAAGGAAAAGACAAAATTAAGATCATGCTTTGAGCATCAACTTCATTAATTTTTCCCCATTAACTCGAGGAATTTCCTAATTCTGTACTACAAAAACAAAGACAAGACTCGAACAATATTATACATGTCCGATGTAAGCAAACACTTGAAGGGTTTGGAAATATTTACCCATCAGCACGACCGCATTGACCAGGTCTTGATGAGATACAAGCCAATAGACGACCACTGCTGAACTGCTCTTCAATATGTTGGTCAAGCTTACGATCCTGCTGTCGTTTCTCAACCTTTCGCACTACATGGTTGCTCTTCTTCACTTCCTCAATGGGAGCTTCTCCTTCCTATTGACCAATAATTTATCCAACGGTTAATAAAAATGACCCTTCAAGAAATACAAAGTCAAAAGCACCAATTATTAACGAGCTCAAAAAGCAGATAAAACTTGCACAATTTAATACGAATTCGATCGTTTAAAAAAAAGGAAACCTTCCAACCTCTTCTTTCTTGGCAGAAGTTGTGGTCTTCTTCTTGCGTCCAATGTCAACTCCATAGTGCTGGAGGTACCACTGCTTGAATGGTGCGGCATCCACCTGAACAATAGCACTTTTCACCAGAGTTTGAGTACGGACAAGTTCATTGTTCGATGCATTGTAGACAACATCAAGAATACGGGTTTTCCTGGTCACGGCCTCACTACCCCAAGAGTAATTTCCTGTGTCAAGCCTCAAAGCACGCCACTTCACATTGCCACCTCGAACTCTAATCCTTCTAACTGTCTTGTTACTTGATAGCTTTGTGTTAGCTGGTTGCCTTCCAAGTTCATACCTTCAAAAGAGAAAGAGCCAGGTTTAACGTTCAAGTTTTCAACCAAACACAAACTGTGGACATTTTTAAAATAATATAGTTCCACACTGAAGATCAAGGTTGTAGTCTTGCAGTAATTGGATTAGATTCAAATCCAAACGGAAGCAACATAAATCAATCAGACAGTTTAGAAAGCAGATATTGCCATTTAAAAAGAAAGCGGAATACAAAATCATCAACTCTAAAATTGGACGAAACAGAATAAATAAGAACAATTTTCTGTTCAAGTGCGAAATGATAAGACGAAAGATTAAGTAATTCCACTCAAACCAATACTAGGAAATGTAGTAGCTAAAAAATCAAAGAATAAAAATATCAATAGAAGAATCTTTAGAAAATTACCTCAGTAAAACTCAAGCAAAAAAATGCATCAGAAAGCTAAAATCACCAAAAAAAAGTACTGATTTTTCAGTTCTCTACCTCCCTATCGAAGTCACAAAACAGATAAAATAAAAGTAGCAAAAACTCGATGGAAAAAAAAAACGACGCATCATCGTGAATGAAGGAAATTACTTTCTCTTCTTCCTCCACGCTTTCTTCTTCCCTCCAGTAGCGCGCCGTTTGTGCATAGAATCCCGAGAAATACCTACAAGTACAAATCACAAAGTTACGTGAGCATTAAACTGCGTAAATACCCAGAATCACAAAACAATACAGAATTAAGAATCTTCAAGCAAAAACTAGAAATACCCATGACTAAGAGTCGTAAATTCGCGGCACACTCCTTCACAAGATTTGCTCGCAGAGCGACTCGGGGAATTCAAGAGACCGAGCAGCCATGGTAAGCAGGTAACCTACTATTTAAACCAAAACCCTAATTTTGGCAATTACTATAGTGCCCCCGTCAAAAACCTAAGTAGATATAAATAAATGTATAGATTACATTTATAAAAAATAATTAATTTTTTAAAGACAACATAAAAAAACTTAATTAAATTTGTATATTATTATTAATAAAAAACTTAATTAAATTTATATTTTATTATTAATAAAAAAAAAGTTCCTGTACGGTTTCTAAGTTTAACAAAATGTAGAGAAAGAGTATATTAATCCTTAAATTTAATAAAATGCACATTATTTTAAGGACTAAAATGCATTTTTTTTGTTAAACAAATCGACAGCTATAACATGTGTCACACCTAGACCGACAATTTTGCCATTGAACCCTCCTTTATTTGACAAAAATATGCATATGAATCCTTGGACCTGCGGGTGTTCACCCGCGAGTGTGTTCTCAAATTTTAGACAAATAACCTCGTAAATTTAGAAAAATTAGCAATTAAGAGTAAATAGAAACAACTTTCGATAAAAGGAATCCACAGATTGATTTTTCCAACTTATTTCTTTCTGAAAATCACCAAATTCGTTAGATTTGCGACCTAACACACAAACCAAGGTCGCCACAGCTATGAATTTGATGAAGAATAACAACTATCCATATTTCAGGAAAGTTCACATATTCATAAATTCAGCTACCACCAGCTTTCATAACTCCAAACAAAATTTTTACAACTTCTTGAATTGTTTTCCAACTAATTTACTAAACCAGAGTTCTGAATCAGCCATCTCCATAAAGCCAGAGAGAGAGAGAGAGAGCACAAAGCAAGAACAGCTTAAGAAGTTGAAGGGAAAATGCCCCTTTCGTGGTTCTTCAGAGACTGACAAAAAGCAGAGAATGCTCCTTTAAGCTCTTTGGGAAGCGGGAGTTGAAGGACCAGTGACAAGGGAGGAAGTGAGGCCGAATGGTCCCTGTTTTTGGTCATGGAAAAGGAATGAGCCAGTGCAGGCTGCTGCTTGTTAAGACCTTCAATGATGAATGAGAATGCCCCGAATGTTACGCAACTCTGCAGAAGAGCCTGTGGCGCCCCTGCCAAATTATGCACGAGCAAAATAAGCCACCAAAATCACATCGAAGGAGCAAGCAAGTCAAGGAAGCTGTCTCATCATTGTTCATTCCTTTGTGTATCCTTTTCTGTGGCCTTTGTAATATTTTGGATCACTTTTTTTTTTCGGTTTATCTAGTTTTTTTATGCATAAAATGCAGGATGAAGTAATAAATGGTATGATCGCGAATTTCTTAAATTGAATGATGAGTACCTGGAAAACTCAGTGCCAAACCAGTGCAACATCCGGCCACTCCAGCATTTATAACTGCAAAAAATAATAAATAATAATTAAGCTGAGAATTAAAAACTTAAAGCTACCAGTCCAACGGCATTGACAGACCATCATCCTTTCCTCGAATTCTTTTCAAAATGCAGACAACCAAACTGTGCACCCCAGACAAAACAGCAAATGTCTGGAAGTTTATAACAAGAAAATGAAAGTCAAATAGTCAATTAAGAAATAGAAACAGAAAACTGGCAGTTTATACCAAGAAAAAAAAATTCAACTGTATAAATGCTAGCATGAAAATAGAGCATGTTGAAGTGATTAGTCTTTAACATATGACAGCATGTTGCACCTTAGCACAAGATCCTGCCTCTGTGAACGATCCTTTAAAGCCTTTTTTCTTAACCAATCCTGACCCTGAAACACGTTCAAAAAATCATTCTCAAAACTGTAGTAATGCTCCCATGATATAAATGCTAGAAAGTTACACATTTCTAACGTTAAAAATCAACAGAAAATACAAGGCCGCGACAAAAAACTACAATTAAAGATGAAAAACAGTGAGCATGAGTCAAAAAACCTATTGAACTAAAGTTTCATAGAACAAAAAACACAGTCAAGCATTAAGAGAGGATTTAGAGATGCCTACAACATATTAACCTTACCTTTATCTCGAATTACAGCTTCACTAATCCCTTACTCAGAACATAGAAATAATTTTGCCATTCTAAAACTGTTCAATCAATAAAAAACTGTTTTTGCAATCAGTAATCAATGTTCAGAGAACAAAAACAAAACTTTATCTAAAACGTCGTCAACCTATTGTTCATCCCAATGTCCTCAAAATTCTAAAAGCAGTCTACGGGAAAAAAATCACAACAGATAAAAATTAGCCAAAGTGCACACAAACAAGGAAAAAAACTCATAAAAAATATATATAAGGAAGCCCCCAAAGTCCGCACTTTCAGGGAAACTACGGAAAAGTGCCATTTGATCAATAACAATCATAGCAACAAATAAAATCACGCTTCACAGAGAGAGAGAGAGAGAGAGATGGAGATACCATAGCCGAAAATGGAACCCATAAAGGCTCCAGCAGCGGAGTCGCCGGCGAATCTGAAAAGGCAGACGGCAGGGGCACTGGAGGAAGTGGGAATCAAAGCATCAGAATTTGAATTACTAGAATTGGAGATTGGATTTGTTTCGAGCTCTGTTTCAGAATCAGACTTGGAAGAGTCCGCCATTGCAAAAACTCTCAATCGCCTTTTCACTCTCCCTAGCTCTCTGTAAACCCTGACTATCTCCAATCTATCCCTATCCCGTTCCCCTAATTTCCCAACAGAAGAAAGTTCAAACGAAAATCTCATTTTCAGATATTTTCCTTCTCAGTATCACATAACGACGTCGTTCTATTGATCCCCTAATAGACACGTGTACGCTAGAGCAATCTCCTCCTAATATACGTTACAATATATCACTTAGGTCGCCAACCGGTCTCCGTTAGGTCCAACCCTGCTACGGGCCCGATCTACTCAAACTTGGGGATGACTCATTTGTTCAATATCAGTCTCAAACCAGCCAGAGTGTTCAATCAAGGCCAACAAGCCCAATAACAAATCACATTATTTAAGGGTGGACCTAATCGAACCTGACTCATTGATTACTACTAGACAAACTTCTGAACTCGTTAATGAAAAAACAATGGAACAACTTGGAAAAATGAACGAGGAAATTTTGGGTAGGGAGACAACATGGGATTGAGGAATCATGGATGACCCAAGAAGGGTGTCTAGTGATGATGAGAAGAACTGAAGCAGATTGTTGTTTTCAGTAATGAGCTTGATATATAGCTCCAAACTCTGCTCTCCACGCCTGATGATCTTCATCCACTGCTTCACTTACTATCTCTGATTCTTCTCTGTACAGTGGCTTCAATGCAGATGAAGGCAATCTGCTATCTGCAAGATACTGTTTCATCGTCTCCATCTCCGCCTTGTGTTTCTCTTTCAGTTTCTCCATTTGCTTCTTCAACTTCTCGTTTTCGTGCTCGGCCCTCGTAGAGTTTTCCTGTTTAGTCCTCAAGTTAATCCAACAAGTTAATTCAGGTTAATGCTATTACAAATTTGTCTCGGAGGTTGGTTACCTCTGCAATTGAAGCTGATTGCTCTGCTTCTCTTAGCCTTGCAAGGAGTTCTCCGGCGGCCTGAACGGCTTCTGCGGTGTCTCTGAGTTGAATTCTCAGCCTCGTGTTCTCCTTTTTCAAGAATTCTCTCTCCCTCTCCCTCTCTCTTCTTGCTGCCGAAAGCTCTGCTGTAAGGGATTTAGCAAACTGAGATCCGTGACCTTTAGATCCCGCCTTTTCTGCTGCTCGCTTAATTTCTGATATACCCTCCATTACAACCCTATGCTTTCCGACCAATTCATTGTAGTTTTCTTGTAACTCGGAGTACTGCTCGATAATTCTGGCGTGGCCAAGAACAGCTCTCTCAATGGCATCATCCAACTCCTCTTTGCACATTTTTTCCAACCTCAACTCCATCTCCACCTTCTCCGCATGTCGTCGACTCCCTTCAAGATCGATTCTCAATTCGTCGGTTAAAGATATCCATTCGCTCTCCATTTCCATCCATCTCTGTCTTTCTTTCTCCAGTTCCTCCTCGCCGATTTGTTTGAAATCCAGTCCACCTTTTCTTAGCTGAATGGACCGTGCCAACAATGAGGTTCTTAATTTGTCTGAGGACTTTTGAACGGACATACCAGACGGGCAAGCTGCAAATGATTGAAGCTTTGCCTTCAAGCTTTGAAATTCCTTTGAAAGTTCTTCCTTCTCATTCAAATTTGAGAATCCATTTTGATGGAACTCTACAAGATTGCACCTTTGAAGCTGTTAAGTATATATCATCGGAAAAAAGAACAGACATTGAATTGTTATGTTAACCCTTGAATTAGTAGATTTCCTCAAATAAATATGAAATATATAAAGTACCTTCTCGTCATATGGATAGTTACTATTGCTTTTGGCATTCTCCAGTGATAAAAGTTTTTCAGCCGATGGCTCAGGACCAGCATTGTCACTTTCTTGGCCATCTTCGTTCATATGTATATCGGGTGTGAATTTTTCAAGCTGCATAAACAGAAGTTTCACCAAGTGAATTCATTTAAAGCAACATTTCAATCAATAGAAAAATTTTATGACAAAACCATACCTCATTCAAGTGATTGAGTAGGATGGAATCAGCAGTTTCATTAACCACCGCCAAAGGTAGTTTCGAGTTATTGTGACCGTCATTTATTTCATTTCTGTGTAGTCTTTGTTGGCAAGATGCACAAAGATGAGAGGATGGTCCCTTGTTCACTTCTTTAAAAGTCAATGGGTCTGCTTTTGGGGCTGCTGGGATAGTTTTCAGTGCTAGATGCTCAAAGGAGAAGGACACTGAAGATTTGATCGATGCCGAATTTCTCTGGTGATAGTCAATGACATTCAAGCCTCTTTGTAGACTAGCAGCCAATGATTCAGTTGGACCTTGAAGTACCTTACTTCTCTGCAATGTGGATTCACATTCACTCTCACATGGCAACTCCGTTGATTCATTGTTTTTGAACTTGGAATTCTCTGACTTAGTGTCGTTACAAAGTGACGAACTCGAAGATATAGCCATGCTCTTCCTCTGAGATTTTCCAATTTTTGGAGATTCTGATAATGGGGGGTCTTCCAGAATAGGGGACTGACGGCTTGAGTTGATTGAAAGGCTCCTTCTGATCATAGTCTCAATAGCCTTTGAGGTGAGATGGATAGGGACGCGATGTAATGACTCAATTTTGTCATTCTGAGGTTTGTCTAAATTCATATCTACAGCTTCAGTTTCATCCTCTGGACTATTTACATCATCATCACTCATTGAGTCCGTTTCAAAACTTTCTCCAGCTGATGAAAAGTTAAGGGAATCTCTTCTGGCAGGTCGACTTGTCTCAATTGATTCACTTGAACTATTCAACTTATCTAGCTGTTGACGTAATTGCTTAATGTCTTGCTCATCCAAATTAACATATTTATCAGACTCATTGTCCATCTTTGGAAGAATAAGTGAGCGGTTAAGGCCAAGTGTTAACTGATTCGAGCTTTCTCCTACATTTCGGCCTTGAAAATATCCATTTACACTTGCCATTGAACTGCTGCATTCAGGTGACTTGTCTCTTATAAGTTCTTCCTGCAACACATTAGACAACCAATTACTACTGCCTTGTATAGATTATATAACCTAGAAAACTTCTAAAATCTTTTATCCGCAGGAGCAATACCTTCAATTGATGAATTTGATCACTGAGATCATTCACACCATTTTCTGTTATTTCATTTATTACAGGTTTATTCTTTACGCATTTTAATTGCTGTCCAAATCTTAGAGTCTTCAGTGTTTCGACAATGTGGCTGCATTAAATAAGAAGAGCAATATGAATAAACTACTTTAAACAATTAAGATTAGCTAAAGCCCTTTGCAGACGTTATGGCAATGACAATAGATTAGACTACTTCTTTGGCCTTACAACTATGATATTTCCATAAGCACTTAATCTGGAGAACAAAACACGCCAAATGCTACATTATTTATATCAATTTTCCTAGATAAAGATGATTTAGTTATAGTTCTAGTTTAAAGTCTTAGTTATAGTTCTAGTTTAAAGTCAAATACTTGTTATCTTGAGAAATGACGCAGATAACTGTGAGCTTAGCATTGCCACCAAGTGAGTCTCGCAGTAGATGCGTCAAACAAGAATTTGTATACAAAACATCTTCAGCTTTACCAGGATGAGCTTCATTTGAAAGTAAGTTCACCAAGTGCCTGCATAACACAAGAAAAGCTTGACAAACTCGAACAAAAAATGCACTGATTAGATAAGACAGAAACATCATATGCAATCGGTCTCCTGATCCATCAAGTCGTCCACTACATAGATCAATAATGATTTTTCTGAGTATATGTCATATCATACCCGAGTCGTGATAGAGACTTTCTCAAATTCTTGGCTTCCCTCGTGCACTGTCTATCCGCATCATCATATAGGTTTCTATCCAGACCTGCAAGATCAATGAAGCTGATTCGGCTTGTTTTTGAGCTACCAAAACTTGAAGAATTGCCCTGTTAAAGTGTGGATAATGTTAGATGCAAATACTTCTGATTCGAGATAATTTCACTATAACATGAAAAAAAAGTCCACTGTATACATAAAACTATAAAGAAACCTTAGACTTGAAATGAAATTTGCTTGAGATTTAATAATATACCTTGCGCCATGATTCGATGATGAAATTAAATACAATATGAGACCTTGAACTCTTAGAATTTACTCTGGTTGCCCCTGCTTTTCTACTTGAAAGTCCCTGCATTACGTAAAAAAGAGTTAGTTATCAAACCAAATGAAGCACTCAGAATTTCCATCTCAATCTTTATTTTCATTTGTTTACCTTGATAAGAACTTGTATCACATCATCATAGCTTGTCAAATATTCTTCAGATAAGTTCTCAAAGGACGATCCACTTTTGGCATCATCCTTTATCCAACAGATGAAGAAAAAAAATCATCATTTCAAAGAAAACATATCAGATAAAAAAGAATATGAAGAAGAAAATAAATGCTATTCGTCAAAACAGTGGCAATTCAAGACTGATGAATCTATTCACCTCAAGGTTCTTCCATCATTTCAAAGAAAACATATCAGATAAAAAAGAATATGAGGAAGAAAATAAATGCTATTCGTCAAAACAGTGGCAATTCAAGACTGATGAATCTATTCACCTCAAGGTTCTTCTGAGTTGGATCAAGTAGATCAATAATTTCCTCATTGTAAACCTGTCAAATCAAACATACAAAAAAATCAAAGTACCATTCTATAATTTTATTATGAAATCACAGAGTAGAATGTAAAAACCCTCAAGTACCTCGAGAAAAGAACATCGACACTGATAATTTATCTGTTTTGTTTCAGAGTTTTCATGTTCCTGAAAGAAATTATACCATGAAATTTTTAAGAGCACAATTAAAAAGCGTCTCATCTTCAATTTAATCAGAATATAAGAAAAAAAAAACATACTTTCTGAATCTCCAAAAATAGCATTTTGAAAATGCGAGGAACAATCCCTTGGTCACTAGCCGCTGATATACCCTCAACCATGGCGTTAGGCGGACCCCACATTGTGTATGTCTTGCCAGTTCCAGTCTAGTGATATTTAAAAACAATCAAGTTATTACGAGAGAAAAACAGGTCAGAAGGTACACTTGAGCAATCTTGGTAAAGAAAACATCCACAACATTATCAAGTACCTGCCCGTAAGACAAGATCGACGAGTTGTAACCGGCCAATGCATTTTTAACCAATGGAACGCCCACCTGCTGGAAAATATCTTCCTGATAGAACCAAAAAATGAAGACTGAATAACGATTTTTGCAACAAAAACAGGAGCTGATATCATAAGAAGAAACTATACCTCATTTTTCATTTATAAACTTGCAATGAGAGTTAATAGTTATCATTATCCAAAATAAAGTCAGTGTTTTCCAAACTATATCTATTAACTACTTCAAAGCATACTAGATGGGAATCTAATAATTGTGACAACAAACAAGAGTTGGTGTTGGGAATTATGTACTCTAACAAGTAAATGTAATAAAACAGTTATATTATTTAATTGATTAATATTATGCTTGCATTTGAAAATATACTTTATAAAATTCAGAGAAAATTCTTTGGTGATTTGTGCAAACTTTATATTGACATATATATTGTATATATGAATGATATAATATAAATAGTTAATAACCAAAACAAGTCCATAATTTATATTTGAAGTATAAAATCTTCAAATAAATCATATTCATAAACTTAGTTTATCTCATTAAAAATGTATAGTTATATTCCGACTATATATATAGTGACATTAGGTAAGTAAGTTTTATATAATATGATTATATAGAACTTAACCGAATAAAATTATATTGTTCTTATAATTTTTGTTAAACATAGAACAAATAATTTTATCATAATAATGATTATATGTGTGTAATCTTAATTCATTATATTTAACAAACGCCTATTTTATTTTAATTTACTTGGTGAAGTTTTGTATGAGTTACAATTCATACACCTTGTATATTGGTAATGAATTATAGTGAATAACTGAGAATGTTAATGTCGATATCTATTTTATTGGATTCCCTCTTTTTTTAGTTGAAAGATCAAATAATTAATGCGCAAATTCATAAATCGTTATGAATTAATTATTTAATCAATGACTAATGGTAGTTAAAGATAAAGATGTAATATGAGAGGTTAACATATAATAAACCTAACTCTATTACAAATCTAAATGAAGGGTTAGTACATATGTAATGACTATATCAATATACATTACTTTAAGTAAACATAATTTATAGTCTCAAGAGTGCAACTCTAAGTATTTAGTGAAATTATTTTAAATTTAATAATTACGTTAATTGATATAAACAGTTTATATTAATTAACGAAAACATTATTGGAATTTAAAATTATAAGGTCATCGGTCCCTTTGTCACCTTCTATTATTAGAATAAAATGAACAAAGAAGATTAAATAATTAACCATGAGTTAATTATATAATACACTCAATAATAAGTTTATTATATTTCATTAGATGAAATTGTTGAATAAAGCAATTAATAAACTTATAAGACACATGACAAAAGTTGTCATAATTATTAATATGTTTGTTATGTTTCATTAAATAAAATAATTGAATTATTCAATTAATTAACAAACATAAAGTTATTTTGAAATTTGTTTCTAAAATGGATTTTGTCATATTATGGTACCAAGTGTGAGGTCATAATGAGAAATTGTTTTGATTTTCATAACATCTTTTATTATAAATGTTATTAAGAAATCAATTTTAACTTAATGATAAATTAAATTTTGTAACATTTGTTTTTTTTTAAATATTATGATGACCGTTACAAAATTCTTATAATGTAAATAGTGGTTAAGACCTCATTTGCAGGGAGAGGGGTTAAGAATCCATTTTGAAAAATAATCATTTTTAAGAGCATTTCCGTGGTGGTTTGGAGAATTGTTCTCTATATCAATATAGATTATCTCGTATGAAAATACAATCTATCACATATTGAGTGTAATCTTTTTGTGTTCATCATATCCACACGCGCTTATTCGAGGTGAGTAGGATTGACAAAGAAGATCAAAGGTTTTTCGATGTTAAGGAAATTTTCTTCAAATGTAATTTTTTATCAATATAACTTATTTGTTTTATTGTATATAATTATTCGTATATCATAAGCGATGATCATGTTATTATCAATATAATAGGTAATTTCTTATCACTATAACTTATTTGTTTTATTGCATATAATTATTCGTATATCATAAATGATGATCCTATTATTATTGTGAAAAAATTATTTCTTTATAATATTTAAATTGCACACGTACGAGTGTTATGAACACCGATATTTCCTCTGTGCGAGGGAACCCAAAATCCAACAATTGGTATCAGAGCATTAATACTTTTATGATATATTAATAACGTGATTGTATGAAAATCATTATATGTAATAATGAGTAGGCTCATCCATTTTTTTATATATATTTTCAAATGTTGAATAAATCAATTGCATGATTGAAATAATGATTGTAATTTCATGTGGTCGATTTGGGTTAGGATTTTAATTTTTTTTTTTTTGTAACCCAATTGGTCTTGAGAATTTTTTTTTATGTAATGCTGATAGAGATCAATGATCGGTGGGTTCGTGACTTTGGTGTGCATGTTGACTCCGTGTCTCATGACACATAAAGATAGAGGCTAAAATAATCATAGGATGTAGGTGCACCACCAAGATTTATTTGTTACATGTAATTTTAAAAATACCCAAATTGAACGGGTCATTATTTTCATTTACTTTTATGTTTAATATAATTTTTTTTTAATTAACATACATTCGCACGTCATATAGAATTTGCATGTAGAGCCTACTCATTTTTTTTAGTTTTCTCACATTGACATGCATTTATATGTATGCCTTTTAAACTTTATTTTTAATAAATTAGTTTATTAAATTAAATGGTTTTAATTTAATTAAAACTAAAATTATGAATTATGTGAAAAAAGAGAATAGTATGAAATTTTAATTGTTAAAATTTATGTTATTTTTCATTTCTAAATAAATTGTTTATTTAGAAGAAATTAATTTGATTCATTTGTTGAAGCTTAATGGAATATGAGATATTCCATAAATCACTATAATTCAAAGTAAATGAATGTGAGCAGGAAGTTAGGCGTAACTTTCCATAGTCTCCATCGTTGACCAACAACATAAGATTTGAGTGAAGTTTCGAGACGACTTTGTTATCGTGCTCCCTAAGGAGAGTATTTACTTAAATCAATACCTAGATTGATTTCCTAGAGATAAGTTTTACGAAATATATTTTAGGATTGCTCATCCCTAAGACGACAATTATAAGTTAAAATTTTATAAAACTAAAACGATAGTTAATAAATTTTGAAAATATAAGATATTTTAAAATAAATTTATTGATAGATAATGTTTTTCTCCAAAGAAAAAATATTATGTATCGAGGCTGTAAAAACATTTGTATTTTATTTAGTGATTTAACATACTCATGCATCATTTTATCATGTCATATGAATTTTTAAGTATGATATTAATCTTTATTTTTTTATTCATTACAGCATAATGTCTTCTTTTATGATTAATGCGACTGAAAAGTTGACTGGCGATAATTTCACCAACTGGAAAAAGAACATGAATATAATTCTTGTGCATGACAACCTGAAGTTTGTTCTGATCAAGGAGTGTCCTCTAGTCTCTGTTGAAAATACAACGAAAGAGGAGAGAGAATCGTATGAGACATAAAAACGAGTAAATGACAAAGCTCATTGTTATTTACTTGCTTCAATGACTGATGTTCTCAATACAAAGTTTGAGAATACAAAGACTGCTTATGAGATAATGGAATCTCTTCATAACATGTTTGATCAACTATCTGACCAAGCTCGTCATGAAGCTATCAAGAAAGTCATGAATAGCAAGATGCGAGCTGGTACCTCTGTTCGAGAAACATGTGTTGATGATGATCAACACAATTCATGAAGCCGAGATAAATGAGGCTCATATTGTGATGCTACCCAAATGGGCATGATTTTAGAAAGCTTAAACTCACAATTCTTATAGTTCAAGAGCAACTACTTCATGAACAAACTGAGTTATGATATGATTCAATTGCCCAACGAGCTTACA
>CM039519.1:27589961-27658607 GCA_022433055.1 Begonia peltatifolia | reverse complement strand
TGAACAAACTGAGTTATGATATGATTCAATTGCCCAACGAGCTTACATCCTATGAGTCTATTTCTTCTATTGAGAAAAGAGGCGAGATTAATGTTCTTGAACCCTTCTCTTCTCATCTTTCCCTTAAAAAGCGGAAGAAATTTCAAAAGAAGGCTCGGTCAAGGAGCGTTTCAAGTAAGAGGTAGGAAGGACAACCCCAACAAAAAGAACAGGTTAAATAAGGAAAACAAGAATAGCTCGAGCCAGAAAAAGCCCAAAGGAATATGTTTCCATTGTGGAGTTAATGGTCATTGGAAGAGAAATTGTAAAACGTATCTCGATGAGCTAAAAACAAAAAAAGACAGGTAAACTGATTTACTGATTTACTTGTTATTGAATCTTGTTTAGTTGAAAATGATTTATCACCCTGAATAATCGATTCAGCTGCGACTAATAATGTTTGCTGTTCTTTACAGATGCTTAATTCCTATCGAAAGCTAGCTAATGGGGAGTTCACTATGAGAGTGGGTAATGTAGAACTTGTTTCAGCTTCAGCAGTAGGAGAAATTAAATTATATTTTCAAAATAAATTTTTATTGTTGAATAATGTTTATTTTGTACCGGGGTTTACTAGAAACCTCATTTCAGTTTCTCTTATTTGAACAATGTCACTCAATTTTTTTTAATAATAATATTGTTGTTATTTTTAAAAATGGTTTAGATATTTGTTCTGGTTTTATTGATAATGAACTTTATATGATAAGACCCACCAATAAAACACTGTTGAATACTGAAATTTTTAAAGTGAATTGCCTAAGTTCAAAAAGTTTAAAATTTCTCATGACAATAACACATATCTTTGGCACCTTCGTATAAGTCATATTAATCTAGATAGAATTAATAGACTTGTAGGAAAGTCCTTTAAAAAATCTAAATGTTGAATTTCTACGTGTCTGTGAATCATGTCTAGAGGGAAAAATGGTCAAAAGACATTTTTCTGCTAAGGGTCTAATGGGCCAAAAGCCACTTGAACTCATACATTCAGATGTGTGTGGCCCAGTGACTACTCGGGCAAAAGGTGGTTATGAGTACTTCATCACTTTTGTTGATAATTACTCGAGATATGGTTATACTTATCTAATTCAATTTAAATCAGAAACTTTTGAAAAGTTTCGTGAGTTTAAAGCTGAAGCTGAAAAATAGTTAGGTAAAATAGTCATGTGTCTTTAATCAGATCGAGAAGGTGAATACTTTGATTATCAATTCAAGGATTACTTATTCGAACATGTGATTATATCTCGTCTAACAACACCTGACACTACTCAGCAAAATGGTGTTGCTGAGAGGAGAAATATGACTTTACTTAACATGGCTCGATCCATGATGAGTTACTCTGTACTTCCAAAATTATTTTGGGGATATGCCATTCAGACAGTCACTTACATTTTAAATGTGGTCTCATACAAGTCTACTCCCAAGACGCTTTTAGAGTTGTGGAATGATCACAAACCTAATTTGAGACACTTTCGTATATGGGGATGTCCAGCACATGTGTTGGTAGATAAGACTAGAATATTAGAACCTCAATCTGAGGTTTGCATTTTTGTCGGGTATGCAAAAGGCACAAGGGGAGATTTGTTGTATAGTTTCAAAGATAACAAGGTAATTGTATCGACAAATATCACGTTTCTTGAACACGACTACATGACAAACTTCAAACCTCAAAGCAAGATTGTCTTAGAAAATATTCATGATAATGAGATAAGATGCGAAACGACAAAAGTTGTTGTTCCACGTGGTACTCAAGAGATTACTACTTCTAGTCAAATCATCATGCCACCTAGACGTAGCAAGAGGGTAGTACGACTACCAGTTCAATACAGACAGGTGGGTGAAGCACAGGTTTCTGTCACTGATAATGAAAAAGATGATCCATTGTCATCCAGATATGCAATGGAAGACACTGACAAAGAAGCATGACTTGAAGTTATGAAACTCTAGATGGAATCGATGTATTCCAACTCTGTCTGGAATCTTGTAGATTTACCTGAAAGGGTGTAAATGGATCTAAGAAGAAAAGAGGAGTGGACGGAAATATGGAGACATTCAAAGATAGACTTGTAGCTAAGGGTTATACCCAAAAAGAAGGAATTGACTTTGAAGAGACTTTCTCTCCTGTAGCTATATCCTTAAGTCCATTCGTATCTTACTCTGCCGCTCATTATGATTATGAGATTTGGCAGATAGATATTAAGATTGTCTTTCTGCATGGTAATCTTGAGGAAACTATTTATATGGAGCAGCCAAAGGATTTCATAGATAAGAATGCAAAGCAAAAGGTTTGCAAGTTAAATAGGTCTATTTATGGACTCAAACAAACATCCACGTCATGATATATAAGATTTGATGTAGCAATCAAAACTTACGGGTTCACGCAGTACCTTGATGAGTCTTGTGTATACAAGCTCATTAATGATAAGCGTGTGGTCTTCTTAATTCTATATGTTGATGATATTCTACTTATTGAGAATAATGTAGAATTATTATCATATCTAAAAACATGGTTGGCTAAGCAATTTCAAATGAAAGATATAGGAAATGCAAGCTACATTCTAGGGATCCGTCTGATAAGAGATCGCATAAACAGAATTTTAGCTTTGTCTCAGGCGTTGTACATTGACAAAATAGTTGTCAAATATTCAATGCAAAACTCCAAGAAGGGTTATATTTTTCCTAAGAGGATGTGTCCTGACATACCTCAAAAAATGGAAGATATGAGACGCTACCCCTATGTATCGGTTGTTGGTAGCTTGATGTAGGCCATGTTGTGCACGAGGCGTGACATATGTTATGCAGTAGAGATAGTTGGTTTCGGTCAAATCTAAGATTAGATCACTGGACAGCAGTCAAATATATTCTCAAGTATATACAGAGAACGAAAAACTATATGCTTGTATATTCTGGTAAGGATTTGATTCCAATTGGATATGCATATTCTGATTTTCAAAGTGATATAGACGATCGAAAGTCGTTATCTGGATCAATCTTTACTCTTAGGGGTGGAGCAATAGTTTGGAGAAGCATGAAACATAATGATGTTTCATATTCTACTATGGAAGCAGAATACGTTGATACTTGTAAAGTATCAAAAGAAGCTGTGGCTTAGAAAATTCTTTACTGATTTGGAAGTAATTCCAAATATGAATATGTCATTGATTTTGTACTGTGACAATAGTGATGCAGTGACAAATTCTAAAGTACCTATAAGTCACAAGCGGACAAAGCATATAGAGAGAAAATATCATGTGATAAAAAATATCGTGCAACGTGGAGACGTGACTGTTCTGAAGATTTCATCAGCTAAGAATCTTGTTGATCCCTTCACTAAGACGTTGTCTAGAAAAACATTTGGAGGACTTACATATAAGTCACAAGCGAACAAAGCATATAGAGAGAAAATATCATGTGATAAAAAATATCGTGCAACGTGGAGACGTGACTGTTCTGAAGATTTCATCAGCTAAGAATCTTGTTGATCCCTTCACTAAGACGTTATCTAGAAAAATATTTGGAGGACTTACATATAAGAGACATGTCTTATTTACTTTAGGGCAAATGAGAGTTTGTTTGGAATTATGTGTCATAACAAACAAATGTAATAGAATAGTTATATTATTTAAACTGATTAATATTATGTTTGCATTTGAAAATCATGTTTTATAAAATTCAGAGAAAATTCTTTGGTCATTTGTGCAAACTTTATATTGACATATATGTTGTATATATGAAGGATATAATATAAAGAGTAATAACCAAAACAAGTTCATGATTTATATTTGAAGTATAAAAATCTTCAAATAAATCATAGTCATAAGCTTAGTTTATCTCATTAAGAATGTATAGTTATATCCCGACTATATATGTAGTAACATTAGGTAAGTAAGTTTTATATAATATGATTACATAGGACTGGACCGAATAAAATTATATTGTTCTTATAATTTCCGTTAAACATAGAACAAATAATTTTATCATAATGATGGTCATATGTGTGTGTACTCTTAATTCATTATATTTAACAAACTCTTATTTTATTTTAATTTACTTGGTAAAGTTTTGTATGAGTTACAATTCATACATCTTGTATATTGGGATTGAATTAAAGTGAATAACTGGGAATATTAATATCGATATCTATTTTATTGTATTCCCTTTTTTTTAGTTAAAGTATTGAATAATTAATGTGCAATTTCATAAATCGTTATGAATTAATTATTTAATCAAAGATTAATGGTAGTTAAAGATAAAGATGTAATATGAGAGGTTAACAGATAATAAACCTATTACAAATCTAAATGGAGGGTTAGTACATATGTAATGACTATATCAATAGACATTACTTTGAGCAAACATAATCTATACTTTTAAGAGTGCAACTCTAAGTATTTAGTGGAATTACTTTAAAGTTAATAATTACGTAATTTGTTGCTAATCAATGAACAAACTTTTTACATACTTTCTCTTTATGCTCACTATACTCAATGATGCTATTTTCGGACAATCTCGTCAACTCATTTCTTACTCGCTAAACAAAAAGCCCGCTCTAGTGAAGTAGGCACTCGACGCCGTTGGCGCGCTCGTAAGCTGACCCATTGGAACTGCGACAGTGGGTGCCACACAGTCTTATTAACCCTATTGAAAGTAGTACCGTGACAGTTGACGATTTCTTATGAGCACAGGCATCCCAGGTAATTCAGTTTTATGGGTCTTCATTATCTGCATATGGTCTTCTTTTTCTAGGTGCTCATTTTGTATGGGCTTATAAAGAGTTTATATTAATTAACAAAAAAATTATTGGAATTTAAAATTATAGGTTCATCGGTCCATTTGTCACTTTCTATTATTAGAATAATAAAATGAACAAAAAATATTAAATAATTAACTATAAGTTAATTATATAATACAGTTAATAATAAGTTTATTATATTTCATTAGATGAAATTGTTAAATAAATCAATTAATAAATTTATAAGACACATGGCAAAAATTGTCATAATTATTAATATGTTTGTTATGTTTCATTAAATAAAATAATTGAATTATTCAATTAATTAACAAATATAAAGTTGTTTTGAAATTTGTTTTTAAAATAGATTTTGCCATATCATGGTGCAAAGTGTGAGGTCATGATGAGAACTTGTTTTGATTTTCATAACATCTTTTGTTATAAATGTTATTAAGAAATCAATTCTAACTTAATAGTAAATTAAATTTTGTAACATTTGTTTTTTTTTTTTTTTAATATTATGATGACCGTTACAAAATTCTTATAATATAAATAGAGGTTAAAACCTCATTTGCAGGGAAAGAGGTTGAGAATCTATTTTGAGAAACAATCATTTTTAAAAGTATTTTCGTGGTGGTTTGGAGAAACGTTCTCTATATTCATATAGATTATTTCATGTATTGAGAATACGATCTATCACATTATTTAGTGTAATACTTTTGTGTTCATCACCCTCACACGTGTTTATTCAAAGTGAGGAGAATTGACAAAGAAAATCGAAAGTTTTTTATGTTAAGTGAATTTTCTTCAAAAGTAATTTCTTATCGATATAACTTATTTGTTTTATTGCATATAATTATTCGTATATCATAAATGATGATTTTATTATTATTGTGAAAAAATTATTATTTTTTTATAATATTTAAGTTGTGCACTTAGGGTGTTACACTAATATTTTCACGGTGAGAGGGAATCCAAAATCCATCGGTTGGTCTCGAACAAAACAAAAACTGCAACTCACCATCCGTACTATCCGTTTAAATCAGAGTTAATACTTTTCAAATCAAATTCACCATTCCTTAATACAACTATTAAATATTAATAATGGTTGGAAATCTCTTAACTACTTCGTAGCACGATCATACTTGTGTAGTTCGGTCAGAAATTGTCATTTTATGACAGGAGATATTCTAAATTTCATAATTTTGAAATGAAGACCAATACCTGTTTCGATTTCCAGTCGAAAACTTGGTCAAACACGAATTCTCGTTCCCCAACCAATAAAGTATCAGAAGAGAACTTTCTCACTTTCAGATCTTCCTCCCTCTTCCCATTATTTGGAGATCTGATTCTCACAACAACCTAATATAAACACGTATGTCGATATTATCAGCATACTTAACTTTGGAAACTGATATGTAACAATTAAGCTGAGAACTTAGTTTCTCGTACCTTGACTGATGGGTCAAAAGGCAATGACACTTCTTGCTGGCCTTCCGATTGGGAAAATTCATTCTAAAATACCACATTTCGGGAAAATTGAGAACTTCTTGAATATAAAAAACGAAATAAATTTCTTCTCGCTAATACAACATACCTTTAATTGTGTATCCGGAGGAACAGATAGTTTACGGGGCGAAGTTATTGTGGCTGGATCCTGCTGAGAAATCAACATTTTTGGGGGGAATCGTTTTGAAACCAAAGTTGAGGCATCATCATTGTTGATCTGAATGTTTGGATCGACAGGTGGAGTGTTTTCAGAGATAGGTTTGAGAACTGAAAAGCTTGAATTGAGTTTCCTCTTAGTGGACATTGATTTAGGTAGGAGATTACGGATCGATGAAGCTGATATGCTTCCTAAAAACCGATTGTCCGTCGCCTCAGTAGTGTTCGTCCTCATGATTCAGAGAGGAGTTAGCTAGAGAGAGAGAGAGAGAGAGGTTTTCAAAATGTAAGAGAGAGGAGGGAGGGAATAAGCCTACCGTTGAGAGTCGCGAGTCATTTGTCTTTGGATTTCAAATATATTGCAAATGACTAAACTACCCTCGCATTGTTGAAATTTTTATTTTTATATAATATAATTTGGCTATTATATTTGTTTAATTAATTACTTTCAGGTAATATATTGTTTTAAATATTACAATTTATCATAATTATTTTATAAACAAATAAATGACACGTGTAACTGCATATTATCATATAAATTTATATACGCACATGTTTTTATTAAATAAGCTTTCGTAGAACTATATAAGGGCTAATCTTGTCTTTTCGAATCTTTAAAACTAACCGTTGCATGGGTGGGGTCCAATTTTCCTAGACTCGAATTAATTATGTGATTAACCAGGGGGTAATGGAGCCCACACCTCTCCAGCGCCTGCGTCTCTCTCCAATCATTATTTACTAATTCTTAATTATTGTATCTTATGGGTTGATTTAAGTTATTTAATTTTAATTGTTTCAAATATATTGAATTTTTTTTTATTTCCATTTAAATTGTATGCATGAGTTTCTAACAGTCCTTTTAGCTAATTATTTTTTTATTTTATATTAATTAAATTATTTTATAAGAAAGTGTATATTAGTCCTTAAACTTAAAAATGACAAGATGTTTTTAAATTTTTTTTAGGTAAATAAGTTCATAAACTTAAGTAAATTAGCATATAAGTCTTTGTCGTTAAGAGTGCTATAAATAAAGTCTCGTAAATTTATGTGACATCTTATATCTAATACGTTGGACGATCGGAAAGTTTCCGAGTGGTCAGATGGTTTGTCAGAAAACACAAACATTTGAACTCTACTCTTTTGTACTATGTTTTATAGCTGTACAAATTTGACATATAATTTGAATTGAGTAATCAAATTGAGCAACCTTATATTTGCTTAGTCTCTATTGATTTCTTATGATAAAGTTTCATGTGATTAGCCAACCAAAATCTAAGCAAAGCAAGGCCATGTGTCATGATTTCCAATCTTTCTATCTTGAACAACTAACTTATGGGCACTATAATATGTTTATTGATGTTATTAGAGTTAAGTGTCAGCCAAATTCTACTTGGGTTGAGTAAGCTCTCGTATACCAGTATTAAAGTTTTGTCTTTTTTACATATTGATATTTTCAATTATATATTAATTTTTAATTAATGAATTTCTCTTTTGTTGGTGATTTATATTTTACACGTAAAATTTGATGTCTCTATATTTCTGTATTTTCTCTTTTGATTATTAGCGTTAGATTCTTAACTGTTGATTGCATGGCCTATAACATGTTTGTTGATATCATAGTGAACAACTGGTATGGAAGAGAGGCATAATAACACATTGATCCTTCTACCCTGTCGTTGTAGTTCTAACATTACGAACAATACATATCATCACATATCATCGATGTATAGTCACACGTGAGACAATAAGTGCACAAGGACTCTTTTATAGTCACTTATAAAAGTAGGACAGAGACTGTATCCATATTAAGTGACTGGTTTTATTTAGGCCAGGCCTCACACTTATCTAAGATCTTATAAACATTTGTCGAGAAGGGTGAAAGGTATTTCTAATGTTAATGAAGGTTTTAACCTCGAATTCATCGTCTCTCTGCCAATGGGAAGAGACAAATGCACTGGAAAAACAGCACCTCTGTTTGGTTTGGCTGGCGAGAAAATGCAATTCTATTTGCAGGAACAAATATTGTACACATAATAGATACAACCAAAAGCTGATCTTGAAGCCTGAATTTCAAAAAACAGCACATTCTTCATATTTGTTATCCTAGTGTAATTTGCATCACAAGTAGACTTCTGGGTAACACATTCCTCTCCAACCACTTTGGCCTACATGGCTTTGACTCTCTCTCTCTCTCTCTCTCTCTCTCTCTCTCTCTCTCTCTCTCTCTTCACACACACACACATGCAGAGAGAGAGAGAGGACCACAAACTTTATATCTCTAGAGAATGGAGAAGAAGACTGAGATGGGGATGAAAGAGACACAAATGCATATCCTAATCCATAAGAAAGGATGAGAATCAATATATTAAAAAAAAACCATTATCAAAATACTTGAATTACAAATATTCAACAACAACAACAAAGTAGCCTCACAGTCATTGCACATTCTTTCAAGGAAAAATGTAGAAAATATTACCCAAAAAATGAATTCTCTATTTTTCCTTCCACACACTAACTTAGACACTTTTCTTGATACATCAAATACATATCCCGGAATCTGATTTTACACCTCAACTCAACGCCGGCAAAGGAATCAAGTTTAAACTTTAATAAAAAAAAGGGTAAATATCGATAATGAATCCCAAAAAAAAAACTTTCTTCTCTCTGAATCTATAGAGTTCAAATAGACGATACCCGTTAAAGCTGTATAATCAGTTTCGTTGCGAGCTGAATATATTGATAAGAGAGGCTTTTAGAATTCACAATCCTTCATTTTGTTTGATCAATTTCTCGTACTGTAATATCCACACCACAATTTCCTACGCAGCAATTCCTGAAGATAACAATAGCAAGAATCAAGGATCATTGCGACGAACTATTAGTAAAGTATGCATAAAATGAGTAAGTTCCAAAGTTTTGGGTTACAGAGAGAAAGATTGCAATCTGCCAATAAAATTAAGGAGAATAGACATTACCGGCAATATAATTTATTAATGAGAAGCATCAAAGGTTAATATGCAATGAAGAAAAAGACACTCTATCTGTCTTATAATTTGAAAGCAAGCTATGAGATATCTTCATGATTAGGCACAAAACATGATCATAATGTAATTATGACCAGTCATAGACAATATTACCATTGGGAACATTAGTGGAATCAACAATATAGTTGTATTAACTACATTTTTCTATTATATATTATATATTTAATTAGTTACCTCTACTCGACTGTCTACTTGAAACATTGTAATTTCCGATAAAATTTTCGGATCTATTTGCTGAGACATCAGAAGTTATGTTACCAAGGTCATATCCAAAAGTTTCAGTGCCTTCAAGGTCATGAGTTCCAGATTCCCAATTTGAGCCACCATAAACTGAACTGCCATTGTACAAGTCCCCAAAAGAAGCATCATAACCAGCAGCTGCTGCAGAAAACGGAGCGTTTGGGATTGTGCCTGGATTGCTATTTCTTCCGTAGCCAAACCCAAAGTTTTTTACTCCATTTCCATATCCGATGCTAGCTTTTATGCCACCTTGAGAAACAACTGAAGAACTCCAATTCTGTCTGTTATTGCCAAATGTCCCTCCAAAACTCCCATTTCCAGACCCCAAAAATGCATCATCAGGACCAGAAACAGACGAATTGATCGAACCAGTTAACACCCCATTTCCCCAAAGATTCCGAGCTGTTGAGTGTAAGATAGTATCATTCCTTCCAATGCCCCCGTTAAATCCAACGGGCGTCGTGTATCTACCAGGACTGCCATTGTAATAAGAGTTCATTGCCTGTCCATTCCCTAAATTACCAAAGTTGGCACTTCTTCCATAGCTTGGACTCAATCCCGGGTCAGAGGTCAGGCCTATTCCATAATTAGCAGTACCAAATGTAGAAAAGCCAGAACGTACATTTGTTGTTGGACTGAACCTGTCCATTCGAATTCCAAAACCTCCAACAGAACCTACATTATAACCCCGCGCATGACTATTAAGTAAACTATTTGCTCTATTCAAACCATAATTATGTCCTGCCAATGGACTTCGGTTCGGCCCTGGAGAGAGCTCTTTTGGGACTGCCCTTTTGACCTCAACCATCTTACCATAAAGTTCGTGAAATGATTTGTGTAAAACTCTGTCCACCGCTTCTTCTGAGTCAAAAGTTATAAACCCAAAACCCCTAGGTCTTTGCGTGTTATGATCATACATCACTACTACATCAGTTATTGTGCCAAATTGATCAAAATACCTCTTGAAATCGCCCTCTGTTACCGTAGATGCTAAACCTCCAACAAAAATCTTTTTGGTTCGTCCATGACCAGGTGAACCTTGAATGCTGCTACCAAAGTTCCTACTTAACACGTGCTGATCTTCCTTAGGAACGGCCTTCTTTGCTTCAACCTATAACTTGAGAAGTGACTAAATATTAAATGTTTTCATGAGGTGTTCACTTTTGATAATAGAATAGTAAGAACGTGTACAATGTAAGAAGTAATCGCTAGGTGATATACGAGATGGAAAAAAAATTCAATGTTGGACTCATACAAAACCAAAAACACGCAATTCTCAAATTCTTTGGGACTATCTTTGCAAGCTAGCTTCATAAGGAAAGTAAAAGCAGAAAATGAACCCAAAATACAAAGTCGTAGAATAATCACAAATGCTAATTTAAATAAAACAAAAAAGTGTTCCATTGTAGAATTTTCGGACAAGTTTTACAGTAATGTCATAAAAGAAAACCAAAATGGGAAAAGAAACACCATCCTTTAGCTGCACATTTTCTGTGGTTTAAGTCCTTCCCAAAACCAAAAAAATGGGACAAATCAGCGAATGTGTAGTCAAAATGAACAGAATAATCATTCAAAGCAACAATTTTCTAAAGAATGAAATATGAAATTGGAAACTAGTCCAAATTTTACGGCAAAGTATTTGTGACGAAATGAATCTACTCACAGTGCGGCCATCAATCACATGTTTCTCTAAAATGACTCTTTCAGCAACAGATGGATCTGCAAAAATGATAAACCCGAATCCACGAGCACGACCTGTGGCTCGATCTCTCATAATCACTGCCTCCACAACCTCTCCGTATCTCCTAAAGTATTCCTTAAGACGTTCTTCGTCTGTGTCCCAAGAAATTCCACCAATGAAGAGCTTCCCAAGATCTGATTCCATCTTTTCTATTATCAACCATTACAAATTACCTCATCAACCACAGAAACTAAAAATAATGCACGCAATTTGAAGTATAATCTAAGCCATACAATCACAGAGTTTGAGCATCAGAGCAAGAGGAGCATATATTAATAGAAAAACATAACGAAGTTAAAGATCAAAGTATTTCTCAGCAAAACTCAACATTTGAAATCGAAATGCAGACAGAACAATCAAACCATACCTGGCTCCAAAATTTCAGACAGAACCCGATTGGTGTTGCGATTAGTATACGATGTCGGTCTTACCAAAGTCAATCCAGAAACATCGGATCCTTTATGGGCCAATCAGAACACAGTCCTAAATTCCTTATAAACCCAGAAAAAAGAAGATTAAGACGAACTGTTGTGGATCGGAGAAGACCCATAAAAAGTTCAAACAAAGATCGAGAAAAAAACTGAAAGCAGAAAGAAAATCACCATGTTAAGACGACCCTCCAGGAGAAACAACGCGAGAAAAAAAAAACTAAGATCTAAGAGGAGGAGGATGAGGAATAATAGCAAGGAAAACAGAGGATGCTCTCATCCCCTCTCTCTCTCTCTCTCCTCTCTTTTCTTTTTTATCTTTCTTTGGCTGTTCCACTTCCCTTAATGAAAATCAAAAGAAATGGAATTAGTTAATGCAAATGCAAATGAACAAATATATATATATATATATATGTATGAGAGAGAGAGACAGACGGACAGAGGACAGCGGACTGGGAGAGGGAAATTCACTGGTGTAAGAATATTTAGAGGGAAGGGAAATGCTATTTTTCATTATTCAAGTTTTGCAAATCAACACGTAATATGTATTATTTTTGCGAAGAAAGTAATGTCGGGAAACGTGATGGCCAGTGAAATGAAGCTGTTCATCACTATTTTCAAAAATAGATTTTGCAAATAAACCCTACTAAACAAATTAAAATATTAATCTATAATTTCATGACTTTATCATCATCAAATTCAATAATTCGATTTAATATCAGGTAATAAACCACATTAAAGCTCTAATTAGTAGCTTTGCATTTCTTTTTTGTTTGAAGACCGAAATTGATTTTGTACTCGTTTTTGGTCGCGTTAGTTTTGGCATTCTCATGTGTTCATTAATGTAAAAAAACAATGTGGAGTCTCTGGCGCTTAAATACAATATTATTCGTTTTGAGTTAAATCTCACGCGAATTTGTTCTTAGAATTAGCTCAAAACACATTTTACTATGTCAGAATAAAAACTATACTTATAAAGTACTCAATTTTCAATATCTCAAATGATGTGGAATTGTGTAATCTCAATAGTATGAGTTATACTATCACAATCAACAGAATATTGGATCGTCGTTACTTTCACATTACGGGTTTTTATAATCAAGACTTCTAAATTCTCGAACGGACAACTTGAGTTTTCTTTTCTCAAGGAAATTTATATCCTTCCTATTATTTGTATTTATAGTCTTCATCTATAGATTCTCCGATGTTGAAACCTAACATCATTTTATGAGAAAATCAATCATTCAATGGAGCGAGCAATGCCAAAGGTTCGAACCCCAATTGCGGTCCTGGTGCAATTAGCTCCAAAGGTTGCAGAATAACAAGGCTTTCTAGTTCTTCGGAGAAAAACAAATGTAGTAAATGAAGGATATGAGTAAAATTGATGGGAAATGAGAATAACGTGATAGAGTAAAAAAAAAAAACACAGATTTACGTTAAAAACTCTTACAAAGAAAATTGTTGACTTTAACAAAAAAATTCATTACATCAAAATTTAAATATACGTGAGAGCCTGTAAAATAACTAGGTTACCACAAATCTCAAAAATATGCATCGTTAGCTCACTATTTATGTTACAACCATATTTTCTCAGTCAATCAACACAAAATTTTAGTCCCTAAAATCGAACAATAACGTTTCTTGGAATTCAAATAGAAAGCCAATTACGTTTTATCGGAATATGCTACTTTGATGTGTGTACATGTCCTTAGTTGGATTCTTTAGATTATGCTTCCATATATTATAATTTACACTTTAACGTATGATATACGTGTTGTTATTCGTTAGTAATGCAACTACAAAAGCAATTTATTATAGCAACTTTATGTAGCATATTCTAATGATTGATTGAATGTACATTGCATCTAGTCTTAGTATAAAACTTAGAAACAATATTAGCATTATAGATATTTGAATATTATGGTGATTGATTACTCGATTTATACTCACGTAAACTTATTAACGTTTATTTAACTCTCGTCAAAGCAAGCCACAATTGACGTAGACTTTAATTAAAATGAACATCGTGATTAGAATGATTCAAGAGTCCAAATGACATCTATTAAGCAAAAAAATGCAATATATGTTACTCATAAACCTCACAAATGCAAAAAAAAAAAAAAAAAAAATATCAAAATTTACTTGAAAACTATCAAATCAAAATTACAGAAAAAATAATAATAGAATAATACTACGTTTATTCTCTTAAAAAATTTGATAATGTTTCAAATAAAAATTAGTACAATTAACTTAATAATAAATTTTTAAAATAATATAATTATAGGATAAACGTAATTAGTCTTTGAATAATATTATCCTAAACAACCACAGAACAATATTGTAGAATAAATAGAGTATTTCGTTTTACACGGGTTCTGAAAAACATCGATAATTTAAGTTTTAATTACCGTCTCCTATCACCCTTTTTAGATTGGCGAAAAAGAAAATTCAAATCATAAAACTTTAATTAGGCAGGTTTATTAGTCATTATTTATTTCAAACATTTTAATTTTAAAAAAACTATTTCATTAATATGATGTAGAATAGAATAAATTTGTCAAAGTCAACAGGTACTTTGGAAAAAAAATTCAAAAGCATTTACTTTTAATTAAAAAAAAAAAGAACTCGGTTTAGAGGTTGTTAATTATGTATAACTTTTGATTAGTTATAATAAATTAGTATAAATAAAGTGATTATTATGAGTCATCTAATAAATTTTATTTGTCATATATCAAAAAGATTGAATTTTTAGCCCTAAAAAAATAAAAAGACAAAAGAAGCAAATGATGAACGTTGATGACCAACAAAGGATTCAAACTAGCTCTTTTTTACCTTTAGTCATATTTATAACAACTTCAACCTATTTTGTTGTAATGATATAGTTTAGGATTTCATTAGGATTGTACGAGGGTGAAACTAGTACAATTGAATCGAATCGAATCGAGTATTTAGTTCTGGTTCGGCTCAATTCAACATTTTTTAAAATAGAATTTGGAATCAAACTAAATGGAATCGATTTTTTTGTTACGGCTAAAGTTCTATTTTGAAAAAAAGGGTAAATGAAAATAGTATTGTGTATATAAACACACATGCAAAGGGAGGTTTGTTCGTTCAATTTTGAAATCTTACAAAAAATAGGAAAACAAATTCATACCCAAACAACTAAAATTAAGTCTAAAACGAACCAAATAGAGGTCCAAAAAAAAAAAAAAAGGGTCGGTTTTACTCACTCAATTTGGCTTTTGTTACTAGAGTCTTAGAGCTGAAGTTTGTCCGATTTCGTTTAGAAGCAGAAGAGAACCAGTTCTACCTCGTTTCTACTCTCGCAATTATCTTTTGATAATAGAGATATTCATGGTTTAATTCAATTTAGTTTTGTGAAGGAATCGAACTGAACCGGTAGAGATCTGTTCTAATAACCTTGAAACTGAAATCAATTTTCTTTTTATGTAAGAATCGAACCTAAAATTCTGGATCGATTTCAGTTTGGTTTCAATTTATTCGCTGTTACAAAAATGGGGACAAAAGAAAAAATATACTAAAAAAAAGTTGTTTGTAAAGAAATTTTAGAAAAAAAATATAATAATGGTCAAATTATGATAAATTAAAATAATTAGATATAATTTGAAATTGTTCTCATGTCTTCCAATTAACCATAATTTCATTACTTATTGCTAATAATAAAATTATCAATTAGACATGATTAACCATATTGAATGCAACCAAAATATAATCTAAGAATTTGATCAAAATTTTCAATTCATTTACTCTAAAATTGATTATTTTTCAAACCCTAAACGGTTTGGTTCAATTATTTTCGATTTTGCATATGTCAAATCGAAACTAAACTAAATTTTGTTGATTTTCAAATTTTAGAACCGAATATTGATTTCGATAGATTGTGATAATTGCCTATCGACTCTAAATCAGTTGTCTTACTACGTGATTATTATCTTATTGTCTCGTTCTTGTTATAAACGGAGCGAAAATGGACGTTTACTTTCTTACGAGAAATGTCAATTATTTTTCCTATTCAGGTTTTTTATACGTATAATTATTTTAGTTAATTTAAATAACCTTGTATTGATGCCATGATTCATATGCTCTAGTTAAGTGACTTTTATTACCCTATTAAAGGATCAATAAATTTTTAGATATTATTTTCCTAGTAATAATTATTCCAATGAATCATAATTATAATATAATCTCAAAGGGAAAAAAGAATAATGTTCTTGATTAAATAATTAATAATTTAGCATCTCCACTAGAATCAAGACTACAAGTGCGGGTAATTTATATTAAAAATAAAATGTAATTAACGTGTATATTGTTAATGACTAAAGTAATTTATTACATTAATTATATTTTAATTATGTTAATCATTATTCGACATATCAATAAGTATGTTTAAATAATATAATAAAACAGTAAACATAGTATTAAACATTAACCATGTTTATGATATAAAATAAATATGCTTGTTATTAATTTACCATCTACATTTGATATTGTGATTTAAATTTTATAATTTATTATATTAATTATTATTTGACGCGTCAGCAAATATATTTGGATAATAGTAAACATTATTCATTGTTAATAGTAGGTTGAAAGCTAACCTAAAATATTAGTAGTGTTATTTAATTGGACCATACATAGACCATCCTTTGTCGAGTCAATTTCTACTCGACTTATCTGTAAAAGGACTTCACAAACATTTCGTAGGTGGGCTCCCTAAATGAGACCCAAAGACACTGTAGCAAGTCATGAGGTGACCCAGAGTCGGTCCAACTATCCAGTCCAGAACCCACAAATCGAATTTATCTTGAAAAGAAATTTTTAAATATTCAGTCCAAAACCAATCCAATCCTAGATGGATTATTTATCAAAACATCTTTGAACCATATTGGAGCCTTATAATATAGTATAAGTCGGTTGGTCCGGTCCGGTCCGGTCCGATCAAATGACTAAAATATCAAAAAGATTATTTTATTTTTCTATCATTATATATAATAATAAATCAAATAAATGATATTGGGTTTGGAGTTGCAATCAATTGCATCTTCTTTGAATTTCTTCATTTTCTCTTGGAAAGCAAGATTCTAAATTTCATTTTGAGCCACACTATTCTATAATCACATTTAATTTTGTAATTTAAATGTTAGAATAAATTACGGTATCGGATAGTAATTCAGCACGATTACGTGAACATGTCACAGTCACTCTGGTCCAAGAATATTTTGGAAGTAATTGTCGATAACTTTTAACAAGAATTTGAAAATTGAGAATTAGAGTATATTTAAAGATATTAACGTTAAAAAGGATTGATAATCAAGTTTGGGCTAATTAATTATACTTAAATTTGCATTAAATTATATGATTTGAACTTCTAAACCACTTGAAAAAAATTAAAAAATAAAAAATAAAAAATATTAATGCTACGAGTCAACTAACCTCTTCTCTCTCTCTCTCTCTCTCTCTCTCTCTCTATGGAGACTTTCAGCTCCTCAGTATGCCTTAGTTTCTGACAATCTTTCCCAGAAACACACACAGACTAGCTCAGTGACCCCGGATGGCCGTTCTTGGACTACCCATTTGACCATCTTATCCATCCTTTCTTTCGCGTTTAGCACCTCTCCTTCTTCTCCTCCGCCATTATCGCTGCTTCGATCTTTTTTTCTTCTGAAATGGGCTCTACTGTTGCTGGGTCCGAGCAGAATCGAATCACCGATGGAGATGTTCCCGGCGATCCGAATGGGACTGAGTTTCCGGATTGCGTAGAAGCTCGCACTACTCTTACAGGCGGCGCTAGGTACAAGCTGATGACTCCGGCGAAGCTTCCGATCTCTAGGGCTACTTGCATTACGATCCCACCGGGGATCAGCCCTTCTTCATTTTTGGAGTCTCCCGTTCTGCTCACTAACATGAAGGTTAGTTTCGCGTTTTTGAATCTCGATTTTCCCTCTTTAAGGGTTTTCCGTTTTCGGAAATTGATTATGTGGAGACGATTTTTAGTTCGGGGAAAGTGGGTAAGTAAGCTGTTTTGAATATTAAGAATCCTTTTGACTGCTGAGAAACGCAAAGAAAACAAAGAAACATTCTGAAATCTGCCACATTGAGTTCAAAATTCAAAATATTGATTTTATTTTTTCTGCAATTGTGAGCACCCAATTGATATGTTTTGATTTTGTCTCCAGTGGTGAGCTTTTTCGCCTTCATTGTGCTGTAGTGTTGGCAATTCTATATTGATGTGCTTTAACATGATTCTCTGCCATCTCTTGCTGTCTTCAATTGCAGTAGTTAGATTTATGTATATGGCGGCTACAGTGTTAGTTTCACTCGTCTGATTAAAATATTTGTGTTGGTGCTTATTATGGGACCATTAGATTCTGATTCCTGCCATAATGGTATTCTCCTGATTGGCTGACTTGTCCTCTTTATACCCGTATAGAGTGTTCTTTCGAATTGTTTTGAAGGATTAGTGTCTTTCCTCTAAACATTTTTGACGTTCCACTGTCATTTCATTGTTGTTTTTTCACATAATGAATCTTCTTTCTTGTCGATGCGTCAACTTTTTGTTTGTCTTTGATTCAACGATCTCGTTTGATGTATGGGATAACGAGTTTTGTATTTGAGTGTGAAGAATATGTGCTCAACGCTTAATGGAGGAATTCTACAAAGAATACTGGGAAAGGAGCTAAAAACCTCCAGATTAACTTTATGGAATATTTGGGCTTTAACTCAATATATTATCATTGACAAGATGGTTTTAAGCCCCGAAAAATTGATTTGCAGGTTGAGCCTTCTCCTACCACTGGCTCCTTTATAAAGTCTCATATGGTTCATGGCTATTCCAGTTCAGGAACATATCCTACTACTACATCGGTTTTCTCCAATTTGGGCTTCTCCGAGGAAGGGAAATCCAGCAACTTTGACTTAAAGCCACATATAAAAGCGAATATGGTAATTTCTTGAACAAAATAGTCTTGACTTAATCATTTTCCTATCATTTAAGACTTAAATCATGATTGCTTAACGAAAACCTTTTATTATCATCTGCCTCCAAATTTACAGGAAGTTTGTTTTGATTTTCCTGTATCTTTTTGCTCAATCTGTTTTGTACTTTGAAACTGTTAATTCTCTAATATTATTAATCTCTTTTTGAAGTTAAGTTAGAAGATTGGCTCGAATTAGTTTTTTTTTTACCTACAAGCTTAGTGTATAATGCCATTTGCTGCTAAAAAAACTGGCGATATTGTATAGGCTAATGATATTCCTTCGTTTCTGGAGCCGTTTATCTAATGTTTTCATTTATTTTAAGGTTTCTGCAGATCTAAATGGCCATAGAAGTGAACAATCTGTCCAAGTCCAGGTTCATGGTGAGCTTTCATCTTTTGCTGCCTCATCACAGGTAAAGATGATTTTTCTTCTTAAATGAAATGAGACGCTCATCCCCTGTTCACATACTCGCTGCAGGAGTGAGTTCTCCGGCTGAGTTGAATGCCGATGAAATTAATCAGAGAATCCTTGAAAATACTGAAGTTCAACCCACATCGTTCGATCATAAAGGAACTGGGGATTCAATTGTTGTCGATAAGTCATCTGACGATGGATACAACTGGAGAAAATATGGACAGAAACATGTTAAAGGGAGTGAATTTCCTCGTAGCTATTACAAATGTACTCATCCTAACTGTGAAGTGAAAAAGTTGTTTGAACGCTCTCTCAATGGACAAATAACTGAGATTATCTACAAGGGTACCCATGATCATCCCAAACCTCAGCCAAGTCGACGATATATGTCTGCTAACGTAATGTCCATGCAAGAAGGAAGATTTGATAAGCCCGCATCCTTAACAGAACAAGATGGTAAATAACCTTTAGTCAACTTGAACACTTCTACGGTTGTATTTTTTTTTTAACATTTTTTTTCTTTTGGACAAACCAGCTAACAGGTATGGTCATATTTCACATTCTGCCGAGCCAAATGATTCTTCCGAGCAATCTCTTGTTGTAGCTAATGATGACGGTATCGAAGGCTCCGGTTCTTTCCCAAACAGAAACCTTGATGAAGCCAACGATGATGATCCTTTCTCCAAGCGGAGGTAGGCAATTAGATTGCTTCTTAGTTACTGTTAAGTTGGTCTCTCTCTGGCTAGAGTGATAAAGTTTTTTTTTTTTGAGTAGGAGAATGGAAGCTGGTGGATTTGACGTCACTCCAGTTATTAAACCTGTAAGAGAACCACGTGTAGTTGTTCAAACTTTGAGTGAGGTTGATATACTCGATGATGGCTACCGCTGGCGCAAATATGGGCAGAAAGTAGTGAGAGGAAATCCGAATCCAAGGTATGGTTATGAAATGTCTCGAAGCTCATTGTTTGAACATTGGACAACTCTTGTCGATTAATTTGTCTCACCACTTTAGAATTGCTCTTGAATTTATGACTCTTTGCAACATTTTTTCATGTTTGTTTCAATATTATCCAATATTTCAAACTATTACTCTGCAGGAGTTATTACAAGTGCACAAATTTGGGATGCCATGTGAGAAAACACGTGGAAAGAGCATCCCATGATTTTAAGGCTGTGATAACCACATATGAAGGGAAACACAACCATGATGTTCCGGCTGCAAAATCTAGTAGCCACGACACTGCTGGTCCGGCCTTGATGGGAGGAGGACCATCCAAGTTCAGATCAGAAGAAGCTGATGCTATTAGCCTCGATCTTGTGGTCCGATCAAATGACTACGGCCAAACGGCGCGATACGAGCCTTCCCATTGTCAACCTCTGAGCAGCACCTCCAATTTTCGGGTAGTTCAAGCAAAGCCTGTCTCTATGCATTTTGGTGTTATAAATGGTGGCATAAATCAATATGGATCGAGAGAAAATGAGGGTACTCCGTTGTTGAACCATTCGGCGTACTCTTATCCTCAGAATATCGAAAGAATATTAACTGGTCCTTGAATTCGAGTATCAGTAATCAAACAAATGGACAAGACAAGCTTTTTTCTCGCCTCATATTTCAGTTTGTTACTTTTAATTGACCTGCTGACAAGTATTTGATCTAATATTGCCTTGCTGAAAGTAGTTTAGTTGAGTTGGTCTTGCTGTTTGTACAATATTAAACTTGTTGGGGGGAATACATTGTAAAACAATTACTTCAAATATAGTGGAATTTTTTCAAAGATCCTTTTTGTTTCCATTGTATCTTTTGATTGATTCTCAATTACCTCCCTCTTGGTTTCGTACTTCCAAGAATCTGCCGTCTGATTTCGATTCTGGTTCCATATTTTCAAGTACAGTAAAAATCAAACCGTACCATAGGTCCAATATTCGTCGAAATTGGTTAAAATCTAAAAAAACAAGTTCATACCCGAAAATTGTCCCAAAATTCTATCCAAACTCCAAAACTTCAGATAAAAAACAACAAAAAATATAAATAATTGAAGAAAAAAATTTGGAACTGAAACGTGAAACATAGTTTTTGCTCGGTTCGAATTTGGAACCTACGGTTCTGGATCTGGAACCACGGAACTACTCGTGGTTCTGGAGTGGAACCAGATTGTGACAACCCTACTTAGTTTAACACCCTCCGACGCAATATTATTAACAATTGAGAGAGAGAGAGAGAGAGAGAGAGAGAGAGAGCCGGGGTGTTGATATTTAATGCACTACACGTCAAAAGCTAACGAGATAGTAAGGGTAATTTTGTAAATCGATATACATACACTTCGCCTTCAGGCTTCAACTTCTACATAAATAGAGCCTTCGTCCAGTTATTTCTCCACAAAAAAATCCGGAGTTTAGACGCCATGGCAGAGCTGATAAAGCCAATGGAGCTCGCCTTCTCCGTTTCTATAATTTCCCTTCTCTTTTCCATGTCTTCTCTTCTCTCTTTCATTCTTTCCTTCAACTTTCTCTTTCCATCATTTTCTTACTACGCCGTTAACAAGAACTGCGTGTTTCTCCTTTGCAATGGACTGTTGATGTTTCTTGCTAAAACCTCCAACGATTGGAGGAGTTCGTTTGAAGATTACTCGAGATCAGAACTTCTGGTAATGGAGGGAAGAGCTTCATTATTAGAGAGTCAATTTACAGTTGTTGGCAGCGAAAAAGAGAACGCAGCGGGTGCAGAAAATACAGATGTTTTAATGGCAGAAGAAGAAGAAGAAGAAGAAGACGAAGATGAAGAAGAAGCTGATGGAATGTTGAGTATGGAAGAGTTAAACAGAAAATTTGATGATTTTATAAGAAAAATGAAGGAAGAAATCAGAATCGAAGAAGTTCAACAACAAATACTCGCTGCTAGTTGATCTCTCTCTCTCTCTCTCTCTCTCTCTCTCTCTCTCTCTCTCTGTGGCTTTGAATATATGATTCTGGTGAAGTTTCTAATAATGAAGTCTGTCTATTCTCTCTTTACTTCCATCACTTTGTCGGTGCTTCTACAGTGATGACTACAAGTAATTTTCTCGGAAAATGTCAAATATACGTTCAAGGATACAAGATTGGGTTTGAGCAGAGGTAGGTTCTACGCTGCAATGCTTCCAACAGCTGAACATATAATTTAAACATCAACACACTTTCCATTGGAGACTTGTTTACTTCACACGTGGAAAGCAACATAACAAACTTGTTTCTCTTTCCATTTCCAACTCTCAATCCACATCCATTGGCATACACAACCATCTCCTACCTCTCGTCACCGATAAGAAAACAAGCTCCGACGAAAAGAACTGCGTACAAAAACAAATGTAACATCTGAACTCCATCGATCAGTACAATATAGTTTAACTTGAGCCTGCTTTACTATATTTTTTGATTTATCTCAAAAGACTCGATGATAGTTGGAGATAGAATGTCACTGGTGCGGTATGCACAGGAAGACCAAAACAATTCAATTTGAAATTATGATTTCATCACTTGATTTTAAAGTCAACTATTAAAAAAACCCTAATTGCTAAACATTAACTCGAACCCAATCTAAACAAAAATCAGGTCATTTAACTCTAACATTTGGAAACCGATAGTGTCAACAGTTGTCAACAAAAGTGATGGCCCTCATTCAAAAGTTTGATGTTTGATGTTAGTCCATCAAGGGACAGACGAGGGCCCATTTCTAAACACTCCTTATCCTGACCATGAAGCCAAACGGCAAACACCCACTTAGAGCCCACTTCATAGGGCAGGAGAGGGAACAGAAAATGAAAGCACTTGAGCTTCACTTTCCCTTGTTGCCCAACACACTGTCCTCCTTCCTCCCATTTTGAAGACCTCTTTCAACACACTCTGAAGTGTTGCCCAGTTTTTCTGTGGTCTTTGCTGAGTTTCAAGAACACTACATAAATTAAAAAAAAAAAAAAATCATGGGTTCTTTGTGTTTACTGGTGTGTAATCGTTGTCAATCTTGGAGATGAGTCCTTTTCCCAACTGAAATCTGTCTCAGATTCAATGGATTTTGATGAAGATTGAATCATCTTTCTCTTACATTACCGATTTCAATATCAATCTGTATCTTATCAGACCAGAGAATCCAAGGTTAGAATTACCGTTGATCCCGTAATAATAAACAAAGAAGGAATACTAAGATTTACGTATAAAAATTAGATTAAAAAAATATGAAATGCATTGGCACAATTCTACGTTTAATCACAATTTATATTTGAGAAAAATCTATAATTTTGTTTAATCACCTACGCCACGCTGCAATCTTTTCAGCGCAAACCGAACAAAATTTAATATACGTATTCTTCTAGATTCTCCATTTGTAGGTTGAAAAAAAAACCTCAATTATCAAGAGTTTAATATAGTATTATACTATATATATATATTTGAAAAGTAATTTTATATTTACTTTTTATTTTTATTTCATTACATCATAATCATTAATTAATGTATTGAATGAGCTACTTATTTGTAACATTTCTTCGTAATTGTATTAATTAATGAGTGTCAAGTTATGAGGTGAAAAAAAAAAATAAACGCGACGTTACCCACATCTTGAATGGGCAAACATAGAACTCGATGCGACGGGGTAGTACCATAAGATTCACTAAGCACATGATGATAGTAGATCTTCTTTTTATGGTAGGTTAAATGCATTTTAATGCTTAGAGTTTGATCAAAGTTGAAAATAACTTTCACAGTACGTTTATCTTAAAAAAAAAATTAAACTATCAAAAATAAAAAAAAAAAAATCTCTGGCCTTCCGTTCTCAATTTTACACTAGAACGGGGGACCGTTCTTTTTAAAACGGTCTCCCGTTCTAGCAGGGAGTGTTCACCCTCTATTCACCGTACGTAATTTATAAATTAATTTAAAAAATATATACCAATTGATATTGAATTTACTTGAAATTTTTACCACATATTCACTACATAATAGGGAAATAATTTAAAAGTTTCATGATTTTCTAACACTTGTAAGATTTATTATAATTTTAATTAATTATTTTATAAAATAATTATAATAAATCATAAAAGTATTAGTAAATCACGAAACTTTTCATATTATCTTCCCATGATATAGTGAATACGCTGTAAAAATTTCAAATAAATTGAATTCATTTGATATTTGTTACCTGTTTTTTCTTCACTTTCTAAAAATAAAGTGAAGAAAGAATGAATATTAATTTTAAAAAAATATCAAACGATATTTAGTTTATTTAAAAATTTTATCACGTATTTATCACATCATGAGAAGATAATCTGAAAATTTTCGTGATTTTCTAACACTTATACGATTTATTGTAATTTTAATTAATTAATTTATAAAATAATTATAATTTTCTTATTATGTGGTAAAATTTTTAAGTAAATTGAATATCGTTTGATATATATTTTTTAATTAATTTATAAATTACGGAGGTGAATGAATGGTGAACGCCCCCCGCTAGAACGGAGGACCGTTCTAGTATAAAATTGAGAACGAAAAGTCAATGGAGGGTGAACACCCCGTCAAAGGTTTTTTTGTTTATTTTTGATAATTTAAGAATTTTTTTTAAGATAAACGTACTGCGAAGATTTTTTTACAACTTTAAGCAAACTCTGAAAGTTAAAATGTATTTAACCTTTTTATGTTTTGACTGAAGTTTCACAAAACTTTTTCTTCCAACTTCTTGAACAATGCTGCCTAGTAATGGTACTTCAATGGAAAGAGCAATTTAATTTAGTTAAAGAAAACAATAATGAATTTGTGAAGGAAAACCAGCCTAACCCAGCTCAGTACTAGATACCCCAGTGCTCCCTAAAGTTCACCCAGTTTTTAGAACTCTCAGGATTAAATGAAAGTGAGGTCAAATTACATTAGATCATAGGTAGACATAACGATCGAATTAAACTACTAAATCCTTGTACTTCCCAGGGCATCATCAATGCAGAATGTGTCAGAAGGAATCGTTCCAAATACAGGGTACCTGCCTCTGTTTTGAGCATCCATGTTGTGGTGTGTAAGAAGATGATATTACTCAGTAACTATGAGTGTAGAGAGTCGTCATATTTCAAACGATGCAGAATAATTTCAAGGTTTCAGATGACTGTGAGATTAAAATTTTTCCAGCCCAAACTCAAAGTTTCCCCATCTTTCCCGTTTTCCGGTGTTTAGACAGGAAATCAAAACCAGCAACATTTCGAAGATTCTTCTTTTATCACCCAAAATTTCTAATATACAACAAATAACGAACTGACCTGACAATGCAGCTGCTAGGAGAAAAGGATCGTCGTTTAAAGAAGAGACGGTCTCTGGAGAATGAAATAGAGGAAACAGTAGGAAGATTCTTCCTAATTTACAGGTGAAAACTGGTCATAGGCTGGAGGGCTGGATTCGGATTGCACTGGGTTCTAAAAAAAATTGGATGGGCTGGATTTTACTCGGGGTATTAGACAGGACTGACTCGACTGGACTTGCCTGGATTGCTGGGCTTGGTTGAGCTAGGCTGTACTGGAATCGACTGGTCTGAGGTAAGCTTGGTCGACTGGGTGGGGGATGGGCTAAGCTGTGACGGCGAGTTACATCCAAGTTGCGTGGGCTGCACATGCTTGGTCAAGTGGAAAGTGTTGCTGGTGGGCTGGGTTGCACTAATAGCCTATTGGGTCCAAGTTGGGTGGGCTGCACTGGATTGGGTCGGTGGACAGTGTTCCTAGAGAAATGACCTGGGTCAAATCAGGTGGGCTGGCTGTGCTGGGTTTGTGGCAAAGCAGTAATGGGCTTGGTTTAGTCCAAGTTTGGTGGGCTATAGTGGACTGGATTCGGTGGACAGGGCTTCTGGACTGGGCAGTTAAAACTGAGCTGGGCGGGGCTTGATTCCACTAAATTGGACATAATTGGGCTAAGATTTTCTGGGCTGTGCTGCACTATGTGGTCTGGTCTGGGCGATAATGTGCTAAGCCTCGGTGGAATGGGTGAATTCCGGATGGGCTATGTGGCTAGACAGGGCTGGGCAAAGCTTGACTGGGCCGCACTAATAAGCTAGGTCGGAAAGGGCTGGGTTAGGTTTTATTGGGGTGGTTTTGGTGTGCCAAGCTGGTCAGTGGGTTGTTAAACTTTAGTGAGTTGTTAGGTCCAGGTGAGTTGGATATATTGAGCTTGGTAGGTTGACCTCGGTTAGTTCGTTTGGGCTTTGCTAGGACCTACTAGACTGGGCTGCACATAACTGGGTAGTGTGAACTGAACTGGCGGTGTTGTACAAGGTTCGTTGACTGGTCTTGGCTGTGAACTGCACCGGGTAGGTTGGGTTAGGTCTTAGATGGCTAGGTTGCACTGGGCTGGGTTGAGTGGACTGGATCTAATGGGCTGTAATGTACTGTGCTGAGTTATGTTGGATTAGGTCCAAGATTGTTACATACTGGGCTGAGCTGGTTGTGAACGGGGCCGGTTCTGATTGGATTGGACTGAACTGGGCATGGCTTATTGGATTGGCATATGTGGGTTGGGCTCGATGGGCTGTACTAGACTAGTCTGGTAGACTGGACTGGGAGACTAGACTGTTCTATGTTGTAGGGTTTAGTCCAAGATTGTTACGTACTGGGCTGAGCTGGTTGTGAACGGGGCTGGTCCTGATTGGATTGGACTGAACTGGGCAGGGCAGGGCTTATTGGATTGGTCTATATGGGTTGAGCTCGATGGACTGTACTAGACTGGTCTGGTAGACTGGGCTGGGAGACTAGACTGTTCTATCTTGTAGGGTTAAGTCCAAGATTGTTACATACTGAGCTGAGCTGGTTGTGAACTGGGCTGGTCCTGATTGGATTGGACTGAACTGAACTGGCAGGGCTTATTGGATTGGTCTATATGGGTTGGGATGGATGGGCTGTACTAGACTGGTCTGATGGACTGGGCTGGAAGACTAGGCCAGAACTGTTTACCATAGAATTCCATTGGCATCGTGAACAGGCAGATGTGACAATAATGTGACCTAAATATTTGCTTTAGGGTAATGTTATTGCTGTTGTTTTGGTGATCAATTGTGAATTAGGATCCTTTGTTTCAAATGTGCTATTTACATGTGATGCAGAATTATATAAAGTCTTCATGATTCATGAACATCTCAACTGCTGGCTGCTTACACTAGTTTTACCTTGTGCTGTTAAATCAATGGTTATTTATATTTTGATCCTGAAGTAAGATTAAACAATCCAATCCTTTTGTTTCTTCCAGATTGGTGCTCACAATAAAGATATAAACTAACAGAACAAAAGTGGATTCTCCAATGATGACTATCTTGTACTCGGAGTTGATCATTTTCCTCCATTTTCTGGCCGGACAGGCGTTCAGTGTTCTGAAGGCTTTATGTTTAGATTTGTTGACAATTTTAGAAGAAATAAGTACTGGTTTTGGCCCCTCTGGAGAAACTTGGGTATTCTAAATTAAAAATTTAACAATGGAGGATGTGTTTGGACCATGTATGAATAATTTTTTCTAGGTATCCTGCTTTGGTGATGGCAGGTGGAATTTCCCGGGATTGGAGAATTCCAGTGCTAGGACAAATATATGCAGAGAATGTTGTCATCTCATCAGAAGGTTGCCCTCTTTCCTTGATGGATGACTTGAAGATGGCAGCATATCTAATAGCACGCGTCACTGGGAGGAGGGAGGCTCTGTTTGCCTTTTGGGTTAGTTTGTTTTTAAGTTGGAGATGCAAAGCCTGTTGAAATTATAAACTTGACTTCTTGAAGTTTGTAGAATCTTGAAGAAGACTATAGAAGCTTGTAGAAGCTTAGAGAAGCTTGGAGAAGCTTATAGAAGCTTGAAAAAGACTATAGAAGCTTGTAGAAGCTTGAAGAAGATTGTAGAAGCTTATACAAGTTTATAGAGGTGTGTAGAAGCTTATAGATCTTTCTAGAGAGTCAATTATGATCACTAGTATAAATAGGGGTAATGTCTTTGAGTTTATGTGTAGCAAAAAAGAGAAGTGTCAAAAATCAGAGAAGTAGTCTTTCCTTCTAAACTCTCTAGTCTCTCTTCTTTCAAAATATTTTCCAACAAAGTGGTATCAGAGCTCAAGATCCTTTGTAGAAAGATGACAAATGGTGGTATGGTTCCTTTCCAAGTTCCAACACTCAACAAGAGCAATTACGACAATTGGAGCATCAAGATGAAAGCTCTCCTTGGTGCGCAAGATGTGTGGGAAATAGTAGAGAAAGGTCACACCGAGTTAGAGAATGATGCAAATCTATCTCAAACACAAAAGGATAGTTTGAGAGACTCAAGAAAGAGAGACAAGAAGGCTCTCTATCTCATCTATCAAGGGTTAGATGAAGATGCTTTTGAAAAGATTTCAGAAGCAAAGACGGCAAAGGAAGCATGGGAAAAGCTTCAAACGTCTTACAAGGGAGCAGATCTAGTAAAAAAGGTACGTCTTCAAACTTTAAGAGCTGAGTTTGAAGCCTTACATATGAAAGAAGGAGAAGGCATCTCCGACTACTTCTCAAGAGTCTTAACGGTGACCAATCAAATAAAAAGAAATGGTGAAAAGTTAGATGATGTAAAAATAATGGAGAAGATCCTTAGATCAGTAGATTCGAAGTTTGAGTATATCGTCACTGTTATCGAAGAAACGAAAGATTTGGAGACAATGACGATGGAGCAGCTTTTGGGATCATTACAAGCCTACGAAGAAAAGAAAAAGAAGAAGGGGGAGATCATGGAACAACTACTCAAAACTCAAGTTGCTTCAACCAAAGAAGAAAACGGTTACAAGAACCAGCAAAGACGAGTTCATGGCCAAGAACGAGGACGAGGTCATTGGCGTGGACAAGGTCGGAGATTCAATGACGACAACAACAGTTTTCAAAGAAAAGAAAACTCAACAAGAGGTCATGGAAAAGACAATTCTAAATCAAGGTATGACAAGTCACGTATTAAGTGTTACAATTGTGAGAAATTTGGTCATTACGCTTTCGAATGTAGAGCTCCTAAAAGTAACAAGATTGAGGAAAAGGTCAACTATCCTGAAGAAAGTAGACAAGAAGATGGCACCGTGCTATTGGCTTACAAAGATAATAAAAAAGAAGAAGATAATAAATGGTACTTGGACACTGGCGCAAGCAATCATATGTGCGGAAAACGAAGTATGTTCGTGGAGCTTGACGAATCAGTGGGTGGTAATGTGACTTTTGGAGATGAATCCAAAGTGGCAGTACAAGGTAAAGGTAAGATTCTTATCCGCTTAAAGAATGGAAAATGCACATTCATATCAAATGTCTATTATGTGCCAAACATGAAGAGCAATATCTTGAGCTTAGGTCAACTCTTAGAGAAAGGTTATGATATTCACTTGAGAGATAATAACCTTTCTATAAGAGATAAAGCTAACAACTTGATTGCAAAGGTGTCGATGTCAAAGAATCGAATGTTTGTGCTCAACATTCAAAATGAAGCTACTAAATGTCTCAAGACGTGTTACAAAGATTCATCTTGGCTTTGGCATCTTCGATTTGGGCATCTCAATTTCGGAGGACTAGAATTGTTATCCAAGAAGGAGATGGTGAAAGGATTACCATGCATTCGTCATCCTGATCAAGTATGTGAAGGATGTCTACTTGGGAAGCAATTCAAGAAAGGCTTTCCAAAGGAATCAACCTCAAGAGCTAAGAAGCCACTAGAACTTATACATACGGATGTGTGCGGTCCAATTAAGCCAAGCTCACTCGGTAAGAATAACTATTTCCTTCTCTTCATTGATGATTTCTCAAGAAAAACATGGGTATATTTCTTGAAGCAAAAATCTGAGGTCTTTGAAGTCTTCAAGAAATTCAAAGCTGCCGTTGAGAAAGAGAGTGGTCTACAGATTAAAGCTATGAGATCTGATCGAGGAGGAGAGTTCACCTCAAAAGCATTTCAAGAGTTCTGTGAAACTCATGGGATACGACGACCATTGACAGTCCCAAGATCTCCTCAACAAAATGGAGTGGCAGAAAGAAAAAATCGAACAATTCTTGAAATGGCAAGAAGCATGCTCAAAAGCAAAGGACTACCCAAGGAGCTATGGGCAGAAGCAGTTGCATGTGCAGTCTATCTATCTAATCGATCACCAACAAGAAGCGTGTGGGGTAAAACACCACAAGAAGCATGAAGTAAAAGGAAGCCCAACATTGCTCATCTAAGAGTATTCGGGAGTATAGCTCATGTGCATGTACCTGACAATGAAAGAAGCAAGCTAGATGATAAAAGCCAAAAGTACATCTTTATTGGCTACGACAGTAACTCCAAAGGATACAAACTTTACAACCCTAATATTGGGAAGACAACCATCAGCCGAGATGTCGTATTCAATGAAGAAGGAGAATGAGATTGGAGATCACATACCAAAGAATACACTTTTTTTCCACACTTTGAGGAAAATGACATGGAGCAATCAAGGATGGAGCAAGAGCCTACTACTCCGCCAACTTCACCAACTGTGAGTCTTCAAGAAGATGAAAATTCAAATGAAAGAGTTCCACGCTTCAGGAGTTTACATGAACTCTATGAGGTAACTGAAAATCAAGATAACCTTACTCTTTTTTGTTTATTTGTCGATTGTGAGCCCATGAATTTTCAAGAGGCAGTGGAAAACAAGAATTGGAGAAATGTCATGGATGAAGAGATAAAGGCAATTGAGAAGAATAATACATGGGAGCTAGCTTCACTTCCAAAAGGGCACAAGGCAATTGGAGTGAAGTGGGTGTACAAAGCAAAGAAAAATGCCAATGGAGACGTCCAAAGATACAAGGCGAGATTGGTGGCAAAAGGCTATAGTCAAAGAGCTGGCATCGACTATGATGAGGTATTTGCTCCCGTTGCTCGACTAGAAACTATTAGATTGATTATTTCTTTGGCAGCTCAAAATAAATGGAAGATACATCAAATGGATGTGAAATCTGCTTTTCTCAATGGAGTCCTTGAAGAAGAAGTCTACATCGAGCAACCACAAGGCTATGAGATCAAGGGAAAAGAAGACAAAGTTTTAAAGTTGAAAAAGACACTCTATAGGTTGAAGCAAGCCCCAAGAGCTTGGAATGCTCGAATTGATAAGTATTTGCAAGAAAGAAAGTTCATCAAGTGTCCATATGAGCATGCACTCTACATCAAAATCCAAAACGGTGATATCTTGATCGTATGCCTATATGTAGATGACTTGATATTCACAGGTAGCAGTTCAAGCATGTTCGAAGAGTTTAAAAAGGAGATGATGGAGGAGTTTGAAATGACTGACATCGGAATCATGTCTTACTATCTTGGAATTGAAGTAAAGCAGAAAGACAATGGCATCCTAATCACTCAAGAAGGCTATGCCAAAGAGGTACTTAAGAAATACAAGATGAATGATTCAAATCCAGTTGCCACACCAATGGAATGGGGAATCAAGTTATCAAAGCATGAAGAAGGAGAAAAAGTAGATCCAACATTTTTTAAGAGCTTGATTGGTAGCTTGCGATATCTGACATGCACAAGGCCAGATATTCTTTATGCAGTTGGAGTTGTCAGCAGGTTCATGGAGAATCCAACAACAACTCATATGAAGTCAGCAAAAAGAATTCTTCGTTATATAAGAGGTACAATAAATTATGGTTTGTACTATTCTGAATCTAATGATTACAAGCTTGTTGGATACAGCGATAGCGATTGGAGTGGAGATATAGATGATCGAAAGAGCACAACTGGCTTTGTCTTTTACATAGGAGGCACTGCCTTTACATGGATGTCAAGAAAGCAACCAATCGTCACTCTCTCAACATGCGAGGCAGAGTATGTAGCTGCTACTTCATGTGTCTGTCATGCAATTTGGCTCAGAAACCTATTGAAGGAATTGCGTTTTCCACAAGAGGAGCCAACCAAGATTTGTATGGATAACAAATCAGCAATAGCTTTGGCCAAGAATCCAGTCTTCCATGATCGAAGTAAGCACATTAACACGCGCTATCATTATATACGAGAGTGCATCACGAAGAAAGATGTACAAGTGGAGTACGTGAAGTTTCATGATCAAGTAGCTGATATCTTCACTAAACCACTCAAGCAAGAAAACTTCGTCAGATTGAGAACTTTGATTGGAGTAACAAGAAATCAAGTTTAAGGGGGGATGTTGAAATTATAAACTTGACTTCTTGAAGTTTGTAGAATCTTGAAGAAGACTATAGAAGACTATAGAAGCTTGTAGAAGCTTAGAGAAGCTTGGAAAAGCTTATAGAAGCTTGAAGAAGACTATAGAAGCTTGTAGAAGCTTGAAGAAGATTATAGAAGCTTATACAAGTTTATAGAGGTGTATAGAAGCTTATAGATCTTTCTAAAGAGTCAATTATGATCACTAGTATAAATAGAGGTAATGTCTTTGAGTTTATGTGTAGCAAAAAAGAGAAGTGTCAAAAATCAGAGAAGTAGTCTTTCCTTCTAAACTCTCTAGTCTCTCTTCTTTCAAAATATTTTCCAACAAAGCCTCCGTTCTGTGTTCTGTTCATTGATATTCATTCATTCTCATCGTCATTTTTTGTCTTCCATGTTGCCAAGTCACGATGCTTCTTGACTAGTTCTGAATTTTGTGTTGAGAATCAAACACTAATGATCGAATTAAGAAAATAAACACCGAAGAACATAAATATTAAAATTTACGTGAAATATCTTAGACGATAAAAACTACGAGGATATCAGAGAAATTTATTAATTAGAAATTAAAGTATAATTGAATTTTACGACGTAAATATCGAGACTAATCTGACTCAATTATAATTCAGATCACACTAAGTTCAAATAATTTGTGTAAAATATGTTCATTTCAAATCATATTTTATTCGTGGTTACAAATAAATACCAATTATGAAGGGAAAACAAATGTGTGCTTGAAAATGAAGTGGTTTCACTGTAAATCGCTCACTCATTTTAACTCTGGACCAAAACAATTATAAGATTAGGCGAGACATAAAAATAGACAAAAGCTTCACTGCAAATGTTAAATCCAAGGACAAATAACTAGTAAACTTTTCAACAATCTAAACTACACGATTTATGTAAAAAGATCTGTACTTTTTGAGAAGCAGATCTTGTTTTGTTCAAGGAGATTGTGGAGGATTGTAATCCCAACTCCCATCTGGCCAAGTTGCATTTATATTTCTAGATTACAAATCTGGGTAGTTGAAGTGAATGCTGTCACAAGTTCTTCATGTGCTGCTCTTGAAAATCTTGGTCGAGCTTCTCATGGCAGTCAAGTCTAAGAAGTAAAAGTATATAGACTCGTCAAACTAGGCTAATTCTCGGCATTCTATTTTAAAGGAAATTTTTGGTGGGTTTTATTATCTGTCATTTCTTTTATCAAATATAGTTTCAAAACTGCTATTTCGACATTATTAAAATTAATTTTATATAAGATACAGTTAAATATTATAGCGATACCCAAAAGATAACTCAAGGGTATAAAGATTAAGATAGCTTGATTAGAATTATTAAGAACGGTCGACATTAAAAGCAACACGAATGTCAAACATCTGATTTTTCTAAGAAAAATCTCACCTTTTTGTCAAGCAATACAAAAGCAAGACTTGGTCAGCCGGCATTGTGAGATTTCGGGGGGAACAAGGAAAGTTTGGGCGTGAAATTATGATGTTCATTAGAATTAAAGTAAATAAATTTGGCTTCAACCCACAGAAGTAAAGTCGAGCTCACTTTTATCTTCTTTCGGCCTTTTGTTGTCTCCTAAAAAAATGATATTTCTGGCACTGAAGGTCCTCACCTCTCTTTGATCAAGTTTCTTGAAGGAGTTTTACGGGAATAGACAGAGTAGCAGAGCGCCATGTCTCTTGGGTATGCAGAAAAGCTTTCGTTCATAGAAGATGTGGGCAAAGTGGGAATGACGGAGCATTTTGACCCTCCTCACATTTTGCGAGAGAAAGTATGATCTTCTGACTTTTCATCATTTTACATTGTTTCTCTTCCGAGTCTGTTCCTCTTTTAGTTGTTGATTTTCTTTGTAGTCGATGGCCTTTTGATCTTCTGCAGTTTAGTACCATGACCATTGCTTGAATTTGTTTGGAATATGGTCCGATGTAACAATAGTTTCCTCTGAATGCTCTGCTTGGTGATTTTGGAAATCTGGATAGATTATGTTTGCTTACTTTGATGCTAATTAAGCTGATATCTGTGGATTTATGGGTAGTGCTGTTTCATAGTCGGCATGCTTAGATAAGCAGTTAATGTAGTCCAGTTTTCTGGTCGGGCATCGATTGTCAAGCACTGCACTTTGATGAAAGTGAAAAATGTTCCTTTTTTGTTGTGGGGTTAAAAGCTTCATGGATGTGGAAAAGTCTGGTAAAAGATGTTATGCATGGTTTAATTTTGGCGAGGAGGTTGGTTTTTTCTTCACACCCTAACATTGTTTGAGCGAGAAATATGCCGACAAAATTGAGGGAAGGAAGAAAACATGTATTGAAAAACACTTCCATTTTGTTCGAGAGAAAATTACTTTTCGGGATGTTTCTCTCCAGCATTTGGCTAGTGTGGATCTGATGGATGATGTGTTTACAAAGCCTCTTCCTTTATCCATTTTTATTTGTTTTCTTGTCAAATTGTTGCTAATATCATACCACCCGTTTTAATGGGGACCTCGAGGGGCTAAGTTTAATTGTTGATTTTGTTTGTGCTTTGTACCTTTCTATGGACCTGATGAGGGTCTTGTTGTAATTCAAGTGGGAATACTTTGTTTATCATTATTAAGTCTAATTAAGTTTTTGTGGGTTGGGAGTCGTGATCAAATAATCCGGAAAGGTAGATTATCATAGGATCCTTAAATATTTGAATGGCTTGTTAAATTCTTAAGCTAAAGTATGACAATAATTTATGTTCTAAAGTGAACTTTATTTCGTTAAATGGCAGATCGAGCGACTAGCTACAATGATACAAAAGGTTTGAACCCATAATCACTTGTCTCGTTTATGTCTTGAAGTTTCTGATTTTTGTCAACCAACCTCTTTTAATTTTATCATTTTACTTGCAGAGTAAGCATCTGGTGGTGTTTACTGGGGCTGGAATATCAACCTCTTGCGGTATACCTGATTTTCGAGGTCCCAAAGGAATCTGGACGTTACAGGTAAAAAAATATATCATTTCTATGTTGTATTAATGAACTTTACGAGCTCCAGTGAGATAAACTTTACTTGGATTGTCTCTCACAGGAGTTTATCTTCTGATTTTTTTTAAATGATTGTGGAGTGGCACTAGAGTTTCTAACATGGAACCTATTAATATGCTTCCTAATGAATATTTTTTAAGTCATTTAACTGGTAACATAGAATTGTTGTTTCCTTTCTCAATCTTCTCCATTTATGTCTAAGGCCGTGAAAAGCCACCGTTCTTCACATTTCGAGCATATGATGGTCTCTCTATTACCAGAAGAGATAAAAGGCTTTGAGAGGATAGGCTGGGAAAGAGCTTCAACATTGATGGTGTTATTTGGAAGGAGTAGAATGCAATATCTTCTCAAACTTCTTTAACGTCACTCAATGATGTTCTATAATAAAAGATTTCGAGCTTTTTTGTACTTGGTTCGACACAAGTGGAAGAACATTAATTGAATTACTTTAAAATTAATCTGAAAGAAGTGGTGTTCTTGGCAAAAGTTGTTTGTAAAAGATTTTTGAAATTTGTAATTTCCTCATTTTGTCTGCTCTAAAATCTAGATTATTTTTCTAACTTAGGAGTTGGCAACAAGTGTTTGGTAAACCATTTTGGTAGCTCCTCTAATTCTCATATGTTGATCTAGCGCGAAGGGAAAGCATTGCCAGAAGCATCACTTCCTTTTCATCGAGCAATGCCAAGTTCGACACATATGGCTTTGGTTGAACTAGAGAAGGCTGGTGTTCTGAAGTTTCTTATTAGTCAGGTAGACTCCTTCCATTGAATTCATTGATGTTCAATATTTACCCAAAGTCTTTGCATGAAGTAAGCTTGGTGATTTGATAAAACTATTAATCAAATATTATATAGAATCATATACAAAACAATAAAGTAGCAAAACTATTTTATTATTGAATAAGCAATAACCGATTAGTTGATATCCAGGAGATATGGTAATTTTATGTGTAGAATAATTAGACTGGGAGCTTAATATATCGGTACAATGATTTAGTTCTAAAAAAAAAATAGGAATGATAATATAATTAAGTAATTCAAAATTTACCCTCTTGATTAATTCAAGAAAAGGAAGATCAAATATCTCTGTTGCATTTTATTCAATTCATTTAAGTTTGAGATACTTCACTTTAATGTGTGACATTTAAAGAATGAGATGTGGAGCCATGTGTTGCGCAAAATGCGCACAAATTTTTCAAATCTGAATGTACTTTTTTCTTACATTCGATGACTTTAATGATAGAATATTGACGGTCTCCACCTACGCTCTGGAATATCTAGAGAGAAACTTGCTGAGTTGCATGGAAACTCCTTCATGGAAATTTGTCCATCTTGTGGAATTGAGTAAGAGTTACTTTTATGACAGACCCTCCATCCTACATTTTTGTCTGAAAACATCTTTTATAAAAAAAAAAATTGGAATATTAAATATTATTGTGATAAATTGTTTATTTTTTTGTTCACATTTTTGCCTTGCTTAAAATGAGTAACTCTATGATTCTGTGCAGATACAGGCGTGATTTTGAGGTGGAAACTATTGGATTGAAGGAAACCTCACGAAGATGCTCCAATGCAAAATGCGGAGCAAAACTGAAGGATACGGTTCTTGACTGGGAGGTACTACTTTTCTATTTATCGATTGCATTTTATTGACGGGTATGGTTAATAATTATTGGTCTATGTGCTTGGAATTAGTCAACTACTTTCTTTGTTCTTTTAATGTCAAATATCTGTTTTTGATTAGTAGACTATTTTGAAGGAGAAACTAATAGTTTTCTTAATTTTGAAGTTTCATAAGAAATTGCTGGTTAAGTTTTAAATTATAACCATTTTGAAATAAAGAGAAACGATAATGCTTTTTGAATATTTATTACAAATACGTAATTTATGAGCAATGTTTGTTTTGATTTGCATCTCACCAGTCATATCCAGTATACTTTTGGTGGAGTGGTTGGAATGACTGAGTCAATCATTGAGTATGATCACGTTCACCTTTTTTTAACAGTCAAAAGACTGAATTTTGAAAAATTCCGATAAGATATATTACATCATAAAAAGTTTATTGAAGTGTACAAATCATTTAAGGTTGGTTTATGAAGCTTGTTTATGGTAGCTGATGCTTTGGAATTGTAGGAATAAATTGTTGGTAAGGATTTGATGTGACTTGTGGAATGATTCAGTTAAAACTTGGCTGAGAAAATGAGAAATATTTCTTAATTGACTTCATTTCTTGTTATTGAATTATTTTTCTTTAAATACAGGATGCATTACCACCAAAGGAGATGAATCCTGCCGAGAAGCACTGCAGAATTGCCGATGTTGTATTATGTCTTGGGACAAGGTAATTCCGATGTTCCTGCTTACTATTCAGCTTTCGTTTTTTCTTAAATTGTTTTATTTTGTGTATTATTGAAAGTGGAAGGAAACAACTGGTTGAAGGTTTCTTTTTCTGGAACAATGCAAGTTCATTTTTCTTCCTTAGGCATGGAGTATAATCGCTTTCTCATCACCCAGTTAAATGTGTTATTCTTTTGCCTGCACATCGGGTCGTTCGTGTTTTATTGTTTGACATAACCTTATTTTTATGGGTATTTACTATAAGATCATTATGGTTTTTTTCTCTATCACAAACTTTATGTCATTTTTTTCTTTGTCAAGTTGAACAGTCAATTTAGCAGGTCCTACAAAGAATGCTCAAATCCTTTGCAATGATGTTCATACACAATGATGTTCATACTGTTAATGTCAATGTGCAGTTTGCAGATTACCCCAGCATGTAACCTGCCATTGAAGTCACTTCGTGGAGGGGGGAAGATTATAATTGTAAATCTACAGGTAATACTTTAATTTCTATTGGATACCTTGCCCTGATACAAGATACCGCATAGATAGAGAGATGCAGATCTTTCCTTCGCAATAGTTTTTTTCCCATCTCGAAGTTAAAGTCATCCAAAAACAAGGGTAATACTCTTGATATTTGAAAAGCTAGAATTTATGTTGAGAAAATATCATGATAAAAGTGGAAGATGAGAATAATTTTCTTCTCAAATAAACATATTGAATGATATTTCTATATTTCCAGAGATCCACATTCAGAAATGGATATTTGTTTTCTCAAATTTGAATAACTATGTTAACATAAATTTCCTATGTCGCAGTAGGCGATGAAATCACTTCTTTGATTTATCCGTTTGAAAGTACTGATCTTCTTTCTTTCTAGAAAACGCCGAAGGACAAGAAAGCAAGTTTGGTGATCCATGGACTTGTGGATAAGGTATGGCAAGTGATTTCTAGGCCAAGTCCACTGAAATAGTAAAATAAAGCATAGAAATATCCTAAGTTTCTTCCCGTTCTCAAATGCTATGAAAACAGCTCTCAATAGCATTAATTTCCATACATTTATTAGTGAAAGCACTTTACTGCCTTTAGTGGTACAACTATGTAATATGTGTCTTCTGTCAGCCCTTTATAATCATATTCGTTACCTAGACTTATCTGGACGATGAGATTTAAATATTTACTAGCATGTTGGAGGACCATTTCTCAACTTTTTTCCCGGTTTACTTCAAATGCAACAGGTTATCGCTGGTGTTATGGAGGTCCTTAATCTACAAATACCCCCATTTATAAGAATTGATCTTTTCCAAATCATTCTGACTCAAGGCTTGAGTATGGGTAATTTCTGAATTTTCTCATTAATATTCATATTTGGCAAACGTGCTGAATCGATTTTGGGCATTGATATGATTGAACTCCTCATGAAATCTAGTCAATGGCCAATGCATTGAAACCTGTAGAAATTGACCGAAATGAAAAATAATAATTTTATCTTTTACTTTTAAATGATAAAACTTACACCATCGAATATACAATTTCTATTAAGATAAAGAAGATAATAAATCCTAATAAAAAAAATATTTACTCATAAATCAGAGAATCTAAATTAAAAATTTAAATTTCCTAATATTACACAATAAAATGGTTTCATTGACGTTGAAAATTGCATATTCTTGTAGTATTTATATACTTTCTGATTCTTGACTTCCAATGCAGATAAAAAAGGTGGAAAATTGCATTGTTCTTGTAGTATTCATATACTTTCTGATGTTTGACTTCCAATGTAGATAAAAAATTTGTGAATTGGACTCTTCGCATCGGGAGCATTCATGGACACAAAGCCCCTTTGCCATTCATCAAATCTGTGGAGGTGATTTTTTTTGTTTTGCTAGTTTCTCCATTTACACCTCAACTCCTGAAAGTTTGTATTCACGCGATTTCCCAAGGAATAAAGAAAAAGAAAATGTCACCCGAAGGCTAAGAAAAACAAATAATCTCTGGCCGAAGCAATTTCTTACCGGCAAATCTTTTATTTGGTCATTTAGTAACAGCCAAGTTTTTATTCTGGTTTCGTACTTGAAGGAAAACTAAGTAAACAAAAAATCTTGTTAGGATCTTCATATACCCTTTCTTTACAAGACAAATCGTATGTTTTTAAAAAGGTTAAATTGGAATTATTGGAAGAATTCTTTGAAGAGAAAAAACAGGTTCTTTCTTTGATCTTCCAAGAGCTTCTTTTCCTTTGCGAAGGAGGCTAATTTGGTATTTGGATATTATTTGCATCAATGATTTGGCCAATCATGAATGATTGGTTATTTGTAGACTCTGAGACACTGACCCTACAAAATTTTTGCAGACTTTGTCAAGAAAGAGCTGCCACGTGTCAATTGCCTGATCTCTTATCTTGTTATAAATCTTTAGAAACTCTATATGTGTCATTTGCTTCAACATAATGATTTACCCTTATGCTGACTGCTGTGTTTTTTCTCAAAGGTTTCCTTTTTAGACAATCCAGATTATAAAGCTGCTGTTTTAGACAAGCAGCCATTTCTGCTTAAAAGGTACTTTTTTTTTTTATTATTACTTTTAGCCATGAAATCTTTCATGTCTAATCCATTGTCTTTACGGAACTTACAATAAATTGGAATGATAATTGATATTGTTTTGGTACTTTTATCAATGTGAATCAGGAGAACGGTGAAGTCAAAGACATTTGACATGGTTTTACAGCTTACTTTCAGCGAGGGTTGCGATTGTTCATCAATTGAAATCAAAATTCCTGTCGACTTTAAAGTAAGATGGTTGGTTACTAGTATTTTATACCTGGCCAGAGTTTCTTTGTTGTTGAAGACCTTACTTTTGAATCATCATGTTATGAATTTTTTTTGCCTTCAAATCTCTCTCTTTCCCCTGCACACGGGCATAGGCACAGATATATCACTTGCCTGAACTCATATTTCTTGTCTACGAAGAGATAGGACTATTGTCGTAAAACTATTCTAAAACACAATTATTTAAACTGCTTTGCAGGTTTCTAAAAACGATTCAAACCTCGATAAGGAAGCAATTTTTAACACGCTCAGAGACTCAGCTTTGCAAGATCTGAGTTGCGGAGGAACCGCCATAGTCGAGAAAAAGGCGACCTTGATGCCAAAAAGTGAGATCACAAGGTACGCTGTCGTCACCAACGTCTTAAGATACGAGAAAAGCTTGAAAGCTCATGAAGGAGACTCCGCATTTGATGGTGCTAATTCAAAGAGGAGAAGAGACAGCCTAAATGGAACAGTGACGACTAGAAAGAGATCAAAGAAACACAAGCAAAAGTCTAGTTCGTAAAAAATGATATTCGGGTAATTTTTGTAGATATGATATTATTGATTGGAAAAAAAGATGCAAATGAAAACACAAAATTTCGGGGCAGAGTGAATTTTGTTAGATATTGTACTCAGTCTCCCCTGAAGGCAACAGTGCAGGGTAGTGGCCTTTTAAACTTGAAGGGCATAACCTCATTTTACGAGTTAGTTTTTTTGAATTACAAGTACTCTCTATACATGGCTTCTGTTTTGTGAACCAATAGTTCTTAGAATTTGTGCCTTTAGACAGCCCAAAACTGTTGACTCATTAATTGCTGATCAGTTTATTTTTGCCTACGGAATTTGGTCTTATAATACTTCACTTTTGCCCCAATTGTAGTATTTGGTTCAAGTGCTGGAACGATATCATTCAATATTATGTCGATTATACCCGAGATTTTTCTTTTTGGGAATTCGATATTACGTCGATTGTACCCGAGATCTTTCTTTTGGCTCTCTTTAGGCGTATAACTCTTATTCGATTGTTGACTTTTGTTCAGATTGTATCATTTAGTTTGCCTATCAGAACTGATATAGTTTCGTTTAGCGGGTTTTTCCCGTAAATTTCATTATTTATTTGAATAAGTTTATTTTACATTCTAAATGTGCAGATCATTTCTTAGCATTTTAAATGAACTACTTGTAAAAAGAATTATTAAATGGTGTCAAATTCCCAAATTAGCCCTGAGAATAAGATGTATGGCCATGGGCTTTGTATAGTTTGGTGGGATTAATGAAACAGCATTAGTTGGTCACTGTCATCAATGGCCTCGAAACCAGACCAAAATCTTAATTACAGGGAAGAGGTTTGACCGGCCACCTCTTGCTCCCGGTGAGGAAGCCCATTTTGTCCAATTGCAGAGACTGTTAAGAACCGGCAATTCTGGGTTTCCTCGTTTAAAACGCCAGCGTGCCACTTGGATTCCTTTACTGGACCTTCTGTACTTATATAGATATAACCTCCATATGCCCCATCATAACAAAGAGAACCATACTTTCTTATAGAGAGAGAAAGCTCTAGAGAGAGAAGAAGATGGAACGTGTGGGCGAGTTCCATTGCCATCGCAGTAATGCAAGATCCAGCTCTGGTAATTTCTTAGAAAAATGATTTATCAATCTCTTTTCCCTCCTCCTAAACAGTATCATTTTTCAAGCACTGCAATACTGCAACTTGTTGTATTCTCTCTCCCTCTCTCTCTCCGACTTTCTCTCTCTAGACGTATACATATTCCGCAGTTATATATCTCGCCATATTATTGCATGCATATCTGGTTTGTGTCTGACAGTTCTTACTCGATCTTGTCTGCAAGTTTTTTTTTAGTCTCTTCTGATATTTTTTTGTTTCGATTCTTGTACCCGTCCGCGGTTCAAATGAAACCAACTTTTACATGCACGTCTAGATTTATGCCGCCTTGATACCTCTTTTGTAATGGCGAAAGAAAAAGCTCGACATTTTCTGAACAGGCATACGTGAATGCATTTATCTATTCACAGCTATCCCAGATGTTTGAAGTTGATCGTGTTATATCTTTGTAGTTTGTTCTAACGCTTTTTGTCTGAAAAGGGTTCTCCTTATTTGGTCTTTTCTATTGCCAATCTGAAAACTGGAAGTGTATTAATTATGAACTTTATCAATGACTTTTCTTGTTGTTTCTCTTTAATCGTATTACTAGATGTGGCAAGCATGCAAGGCTGATAAATTATAGCAAATAAAATCATTCTAGAAACTAAAAACAATACCCTAACTGACTTACACCCTATGGATTATTACTGAGTCGCAATGAAGAAACATATATATGGAGAGAATTGATCTTTGTTGAGATCTTAGAGAGAGGGAGAGACCAAGGTGTTCATCGGAGAGGATTATGTTCGTGAATGAGAGAGAGATTTTTTGTATTGATGAGCTAGAGAGAGAAAGTTCATGAGAGGGATTAATAAGCAGGAGAAAAAGAGCCTGGAGAAGTGGAAATGAGTTTGACTTTACAGACGAGATTGTAAAAGGCAGACATTGTAATGTGGGCCCAACAAAGAAAGTAGGTCCACGTGGCGTTGCTTGGGATCACAAACAGACCACATTTTGAAAATCTTTGAAGTCTACCCTATTAAACTTTACGTTGAATTGCATGGGGCTAATCTTCTTCATGCAGGTACGAAGATTCTACTAGCCAACAATCTCCCCAAAGGAACCACAGCCGCAAACGGTAAGGACCGGACGGAGCAGTGCGCGGTGCGGGAGCAGGACCAGTACATGCCCATCGCAAACGTCATACGCATTATGCGCCGGATCCTACCCTCGCACGCCAAGATTTCAGACGATGCCAAAGAGACGATCCAAGAGTGCGTGTCGGAGTACATAAGCTTCATCACCGGCGAGGCCAACGAGCGGTGCCAGCGGGAGCAGAGAAAGACTGTGACTGCGGAGGACGTGCTCTGGGCGATGGGGAAGTTGGGGTTCGACGATTACGTGGAGCCGCTCACCGTTTACCTGAGCAGATACCGGGAGACGGAGAACGAAAGGACTCGGGTGGAGCCCCCCCTTTTGAGGCGTGGGTCAGGGGATTATGGGTCTCCGGTTGGGATTGTTAGTGGGTACGGGCCGGGTTATCAAGTTGGGTATTTTGATCCCATGGGTGGGTATTATGGTGGGTCAGGTGGTGGGTCTTCTTCTGCTCCAGGTGGATTTGACCCGTTTCCTCCCTTTAAATGATGGGTCGTGCGATATATGATGAAATTTGATTATAGTTTGAATTTCTTAAATAAATATTAAAAATGGCAACTCTTGTCTTGTCTATCTAAATTCACTCATTTGTTTGACTCAACAGTCTTGAAGCACACTCCCACTATTATCCATTTTGCATTGTTTTTTATGAAAACTATCTCAAATATATCGTGTTTAAATATATTATCACAGCGATCGACTTTTATAAATGTGTTATATTATAAATGTGTTATATTTTATATTTTACATTTGTACGATCAAGTGTATCACACTCATCAGCAAGATTCATAGTTGTTCGTTTTTCACGACGAGAGTTTGTACATTAAAATACCAATACATCTCTATCGTGAACTCTTTTCGAACAATATGAATATATTTATTATCATACTAGGCTTGATAATCTACTCTTTGTAATTTGGCTCTACCTCATTGTCATAATTCTTTTTGCAAGTAATGTAATTAATCTATATTTTACTAATTTATAAGGGTAAATATATAATTAATATTGTAATTTATTTTATTTCAATTTGGTCATCATTTAATTTTGGATAAAATATTTTTTAGAAGTTGAATGCAAGAGTTCCACGCAAATGATACTCTAAACTATTTTTTTCATACGATGAACCCTGCTCTTAACCCGTCATTGTCCCGTGTTGATCCTTCTCTTTCTCTCCTTCTTTATTTACGAAGCTATCGAAAAGAAATGAATAAGATAAAGAATGATTTCGTTGAAGCCTCAAGTATTTGTACTACTCTTGACCTTAGACTATAGTAATTCAGGAAGTCTAAGTTATATTTTTGATAATTTTATTAATTCTAAATTTTACATAATTACAATAAATAAACGGTACTGTACAGTGTCTCTTTCGAACGCATTGTCGTTTTACGGAATTTTGAATCGCGAACCGCGCTATTCCTACTTCCGTCCTCGCCGTTTTAGAAGCTCCGATCCCTCTCTTCCTTTCCCCTCTCCCCTCTCTCTTTGACTTGATCATGGCTACTCTATGAAAATGGCGGCAATGGAGAAGGGGCATTGTGCAGATATTCGAGCGGAAGAATTCGATCATCGACAGGGCGAAGCACCAGACCAGTCTCTTCGACCACAACCTCGCTTCCAACTTCTTATTACCGGAATTTCTCCTCCTGCTTGGATATACACCCCTATATTTCAACCTCAGACCTTCGATTGGATCGGTAATTTCTTTTTCGTTTCTATTCTCTGGACACAATTCACTAAGGTAGGGGCTTATTGTTGCTATAACTTCAGTTCATTTTCCATTTATCTGGCAATCTAAATAAGAGAAGTGGAATTGAAAGTGATTGCCTAGTTTTTTTTTTGGTACTGCTGCGAATGAAATTCTCTTTGAATTGCAGAACCCAGACATAGTTTCGTTTCTATGACGAGTCATAATTCTCAGGAAAATAAATTATTTAAGGCTGATTATGATGCTCAACCCACAGAATTTTGTGTTCCATCCGAAAGCCTTGAGGCTATGTGCGTGTCTCCAACTTTGCTTCTGCCCGCTGCTACTGAACCGGGATGTTCCTTATATGATCGTGACCTAGATACATGCCCAATTCATCTTCAAGATAAGAAAGACTCCGTCCCAGACGATATACAGGATCCGGCAATGTCACTGGCAAGGCTTCAAAGATCAAAGTCAAGGCAGAAAGCAATTGAGCTTCGAAATAGTTCAAAATCAGCTAGAAGGTTGCAGGACGAGAATAATTACAGCTTGGTTACTGGTAGACTTTCTGGGACAGCTATTGCTTCCCGTAGGTCAGAACATGTGCACGAGTTGGAAATGGTCAAACCTTCTAACACTTGCAATGATAGAGGAGAAAGGAAAGAAGTTGAAGAATGTGATCACAACGAAGAAGGCCGTATAACAAGATCTAGAATCTCTTGCAGAAAAAACGGCTCTGATATGAATAACTCTAGCAAACCAATTGGAACAGATGAAGCTAGAAGTTGCAGGTGGAGTGAGGAGCTGAGAAATTATAGTTATGATAGAAGAAAAACGAGATTCAAGAGTTCTCACCAGTGTCATTACCAAGCTAATAGCCTGCCAGATAACTCTTTCAATACCTCAGGGGATGATGGTAGAGACTTACAAATACCATTTGTAATTCATCAAGTCCACTCCCACCAAGTTGCTCAGAGGGAGGTGTTGATCCTAATATTTCATATGTTAACCAACTTCCTGCAACGTTCTTGGCAGGTCATAAAACTGTAAAGTTACAATCTGCTGGACAATTTGATGTCAAAACTCTTATTGCTACAGAAGGAATACTAGAACCTATCAAGTCTTTTGGCACTGTAGGTCCAGCAGTCAAATAGATTCACTGTACTTCTTTCAGCAAGATTACCCCAGTAAAGTTGTTAAGCAAGTCTCAGGCAACAATGAATCAGGAAGGCATACAAACACATCCGAGTAAAAGAACAACAGTTGATGGGGCCAGAGAAGCTGAAATTATTGCAGAAACTGAGATTGGTACTTATGGGCCATCTGACCCTCGGTTAATTCTACGTCTAACTTGGATGGCACTGGGCTTGTTGTATTTGGACGAGAAGTTAGTTTGTCTATGCTGTCCTCTGGTTGTTCAATGTCTGGCTTGTCTGAGCAAGCGGAGTTTGATAAAGCAGTGTTGTTTGGTTCAAATTAAATTTGTAGTCTGCTGCCAAGAAATGAAATAGACAATATCATTGGATGTGTTGGATGGCATGAGGAATGCTGGCCAAAATAATTGCAATTCATCCTCCCATATGGTTTTGATCGAGAAACAGGATATTTTGACTAATGAAGAGAAATCTCATGAATCCAGAAAAAATTCCAAAGTTGCTAATATGTTGACCAGAAAATCACCCGAGGTTTCTGCAAAAAAAAGCTCTTTCCATTTTGCTACCAAATCTATCAAGAGATATTACCATTGACTCTCCTTAAGGTTGAAAGAACATGTAGCTTGGAGCGACATAAAAAAAATTCAGGTTTTTCTCAGTTTAAAGTTGCAGATATGGAGTTCGAACATGCAAAGGAATCTGTTGAAGCAGCAGCAAGGGGCTCTGATACAGTTCTTTCAGCACCACAACATAAACGGCGAAAGATTGACGATCAATGGAAGAACCCTACGTCGGTGATGGCTACACCAGAAATAGAAACGGATGACCTTCATGTCAGCAGTAAGGATTTCATAGATGAAAAGAACGAATCCAATATGAACAGTGTCCGTGTTTTTTCTTCCTTTAAAGCACATGTTACCCGAGTAAATGACTTCAACAGCTATGTTGAAGAAAAACATCCAAACAATGGATACATGATAGAGGGGTCTGAATTTTCACCTCCATTGCAAGTTGTAAAGGTAATTTGTTCGTGAAAGTATTTAAGTAGATTTATTTTTAGTATTATATAGAATTAAGCATTTGATCCATCGTATGTTAAAGAACAAGAATTTTTAGGTTGATTTTACATATCTCGGTAAAATTGGTAGAATGGGTCTACATGACGATTATCTTTGGCTTTGGCTAATGCTATACCAAAGATTAAACAATTTACAATTTGGATATTTAATTTTTTTAACCTCTGTGAAACGTCTGCATCTCTTTCTTTCCCATTGTGTCATGTGGAACAATTGCATATCTTGTGTTAGGAAGAGTAATAATATATCATATCGAGGGTAGTTTAAAAAATATTTATAACTAGTTTTTATTTTGAATTAAAGGTAATTTTTAATTTGAATTAGAAAGTAAATAGAGGACGAGAAAAATAAAATAAAGTGTTGAATTATCTGAGAATTCTATAAGGAATGAAGAGTAATGACAGAATATCAAATCTCTACTAGGGGGATAACAAACCCTTAAATTTCTATTAAATATTATATTTTACGTTTTTATATATAAATGTGCAAGTGTTTAATTTGTTCTTGTCATTTTTATTACAAATTGTGGCAATTTCTAACAATTTCACTCGGTGGCACCTCACAAGTCTTTCATTTAACTAATTTATTCATTGTAAATTCTGTAGCTAGCCTCAATTTATTGCCGATCTCAAACAAATGGCAGTTCCGAGTTTCATATATTGTCAAATTTATGATACTTTTATCAATATAAATTTACATTTCCAGCGGTTTTTTTTTATAGGGAAGAGGGACATTAAGGTGAAGGCGCTTGAGGCTGCAAAAGCGGCCGAATGTTTGGTAGAAAAGAAAAAAAATGAGCGTAAGATGAAGAAGTAAGCCATGAGACTTGAACGAGAAAGCATGAAGGAAGCAAATTTGAAGCAATTGGAGATACAAATAAAAAAAAATGAAAAAGAGAAAAAGAAAAAAGAAGCATATATGGCAGCAAAGAAGAGGCATGGAGAGGATGAAGAAAAAGAAGGAGAAAGAAAAAAAGAAAGAGATTACGCACGAAAGAATTGAGGAAGCTGCTGCATGAATGTAATGAGTAGGCAATGGCTAAGAAAGCAATGAGAAGTGAGGGGCCAAGCAAAAGTAAGAGTCTTCGGGCAACTCTTATCTTTTTGCTTGCAGGCGAAGGAAGGACGTATTTACCAACAATTGTTGTGATATAGGACCTGCAACGATCTGCCCCCACACTAGGAGGATCCTCGAATTATTCGGTCCGGCCCACCACGCTAGGTAGGATTCGCGAACCGCCAGCCCAGCCCACCATACTCGGCAGGATCTGCGAGCTGTACTCATGATCTTCTTCCTACTTGGATGAAGGAGTTTCATGTCTTCTCCAGCTCTCGAACCCTAAACCTCCAGGTACTAGTACAAATAGTTATAAGAGCTGGTACCACTTGAGCTGAGTACAGCTCGCAGATCTTGCCTAGTGTGGTGGGCCAGGCTGGCCGTTCGCAGATCCTGTCTAGTGTGGTGGGCTGGACTACACAATTTGCAGATCCTCCTAGCGTGGGAGTCGGATCGTTGCAAGTCCTATACCACAACAATTGTTGGTAAATACGTCCTTCCTTCGTCTGCAAGCAAAAAGGTAAGAGTTGCCCGAGGACTCTTACTTTTACTTAGCACCTCACTTCTTTCTCAGTCATACATTCATGCAACTGCTTCCTCAATTCTTCACTGCGTAGCCTTTTTCTTTCTCTTCCTTCTCTTCTTTCTCTCTCTGCCTCTTCTTTGCTGCCATATCTGCTTCTTTTTTTTTTTTCTCTTCATTTTTCTTTATCTGTATCTCTAATTGCTTCAAATTTGCTTGCTCCATTCTTTCTCGTTCAAATCTCGTGGCTTCCTTCTTCATCTTACGCTCATTTCTTTTCTTTTTTGCCAGACATTTGGCCGCTTCTGCAACCTCAAGCGCCTTCACCTCAATGTCACTCTTTCCTATAAAAAAACCACTGGAAATGTGAATATATACTGGTAAAAGTATCATAAATTTGACAATATATGAAACTCGGAACAACCATTTGTTTGAGATTGACAATATATTGAGGTTAGTTACAAAATTTACAATGAATAAATTAGTTAATTAAATGAAAGATTTGCGAGGTGCCACTGAGTGAAATTATTAGGAATTGCCACAATTTGTAATAAAAATGACAAGAACAAATTAAACACTTGCACATTTATGTATAAACACGTAAAATACAATACTTAGTAGAAATTGGAGGGTCTGTTATCCCCCTAGCAGAGATTCGTTATTCTGTCATTCCTCCCTATTCTTTACTAGAATTCTCAGATAATGCAACACTTAATTTCATTTTCCTTGTATTCTATTTATTTCCTAATTCAAATTAGAAATTACCCTTAATTCAAAATAGAAACTACTCATAAATATTTTCTAAACTACCCTCGATACGATATATTATTACTCTTCCTAACACAATATATGCAATCGTTCCACATGAGACAGAAAGAGACGCAAACGTTTCACAAAGGTTCAAAAAATTAAATATTCAAGTTGTAAATTGTTTAATCTTTGGTATAGTATTAGCCAAAGTTAAAGATAATCATCATGTAGACCCATTCTACCAATTTTACTGAGATATGTAAGATCAACCTAAGAATTCTTCTTCTCTAACAGACGATGGATTAGCTGTGTAATTCTATATAATACTAAAAATAAATCTACTTAAATGCTTACACGAACAGATTACCTTTACAACTTGCAATGTAGGTGAAGATTCAGATCCCTCTATTAAGCGGTATCAGCTCTTGTAGCCCTTGGTACAAGTATTTAGAGGTCTAGTGTTCGAGAACTGGGAAATACATAAAACTCCCTCGTCCAGGGGAGAAGAAGATCATGAGCACAGCTCCCGGATCTCACTAGTGTGTGGGTCAAACCGTACGATTCGCGAATCCTCGAGGGTGGGGCTGGATCGTTGCAGGACCAAAAAGCTCAATCTGAAAAGGAAAGTAAGGATGATAGAAAAAGAATGGGGAAGTAGCCTGGAAATGTCAGATGCTGAACTTCTGACCGATGCTGCAGTAGTTGAGACATAAGAAGACCAAACGCAGTTCTTGTGGACTAGGGGCCAGAGACAAAGGTAAAATACTCTTAGCAGTTATGATTTTATCAGCTTTCTAATTGAGGTTGTCTTCTGACAGGATAGCTTGAATTGGTTTTCATTGTAACAAAAACTTTTATGCCCCTGGACTATAGTTATATTAGCGTAAAAGTAAACAGTTTTAAGAATGTCATGAAAATTGATGTCAGTTTTAGATGGTTAATGTTGCAAAATTTGATGTTTACATGGGAAGAAATGTGTATATAGAAGATAGTTTCTCTTTATTGTTAGAGAAAGCTCCTTTTGATTAATTAGATTATAATAATGAAAATCTTTTGTCTAAAAGATCTTCGAAAATTTTGGTATTTCAGAATGATTTCATCACTATATTGCAGAATTTATGATGTTATGTGTTTTAGGGGCTGAGCAATATCGACCATTCAACAGAAAATTTGAATTTTGAAGCCGATCAACGTATATCATATGACATTTCTCCATTCAAATGCTTTGACGATGAAGAAGAAAATGACGACAACGACGAAGACGACGACAACAACATTCATAATAGAAATTTATTCCATCATGGGCCAAGTGAGTAACTTTGTCTTTTAACATTATCGTTGGCACTCATGCTTTAAAACACAAAGCGAACATCCTTACATATTGGGAACAACCCTTAAATCCATTGGAAGATTTTTTTTTGCCTTTTGACAATTGGATGTCTTTGTGAACCATTTCTGTAGATTTAACTAAGTTGATGCGCACTTTCTACAGCAAGGACTCTCTAGCTTGTGCCGTTGCTTCACAATCTACAAATGCAGTGTTAATTTTTCTCCCAAAAAGCTTTTGCAACATAGTTGAAGGTAAAACTTTTCGGGTTTCAAGCATTTTTGAATATACAATTAAGTGAACAAAAACTTCTATAATTGTTTTGCAGTTGTTTTGCCTTGAAAGACTCATCTAAAATAACACACCCAAAATGCAAGTGAATGGTGTTAATTTGCAGCGCTTCATTCTTTTATGACCAAGGCAAATATTTTGCGTCGCATAAAGGTAGATTCACATGATTTTTTTTTATTGTTTTTAAAATTTCTGACAGGTCTGAAAGTAATTAAATACTTCATATTTTTCAACATTTGAGTATCAACAGCAGCCTGGAAAACAAAGTTCCTAAGATTTTTTGGAGAGTTTAATAAAAATGGCGTGGTTCGGAGCAGAGTTTCCGTGCATTCTCAGCGCGAAAATGTGAAGAGTAAGTTTCTTTAGAATATATTTTTTATTTACGTCTCAGATAAATGGACCGCCTTTTTGAATTAATCAGAGCTGTTCATAGAATTTGTGAGTGGGTTCCAAATGAAATTGAATTCCAATGCGTAGAAAATGTCTCCATGCTTAAATAATTCTATTCGCTTGGGTGACATTAGTGATAAGAGATTATTATAAGTGAAAACTTAGGATAATAAGTTATAACGGCTATATGACGTGACGTGTTGATATGACTAATTTGGATTTGGGTTGAATAAAGTGAAGACGTAGATCGAGTAAAGCGGACCCACGTCACATGTACACTCTGTTCTTTCCATTATTGAATTTCTCCAATTATCTTCGTTTCCCACTTTGGACACTTCTTGTAATACCCGTTGGAGTGTTTTATTTTATTTTATTTTATTTTTATTTTTATTTTTATTTTTAATTCTTTAAATCTGAGCCCATGAATTTACAGCCCTTTTTTTTGCCCATTCCTTAGTTAAATCAATATTCCAAGCTTGATTATGAAATTAACTCAGATTAAGCTCCACAAGAGGAAAAGATAATCTATTAAATGATTATTATTATTATTAAAATGAATGAAATTAGGGTTTTTTCTGTTATGTTATGTTTTTAAAATTATTTAAAAATTTTAATTGTGATAAAAATTGGACGAATCTGATCCAAAATAATTAAAATGAATCATAGAATTTTATAATTGAGGTGAGTGTCTGTCAACGTCAGTGTTATGATAATATACTTTGACCAAGCAACGACGTCGTTTGAAGCCTTGGTTAATAACCGTTGTGTACTAAATCTTCAAACCGACCTTCCACCACCGCTGCGCCTATTTTCCAACCGTTTGAACCTCCATTTTCCCACCACTGCTCTCTCTCTCTCTCTCTCTCTCTCTCTCTCTCTCTCTCTCTCTCTCTGCAAGTGTTCCACAGCGATGCTCCTCCCATTGAGAAACCTTCTTGTTTTCTCCTCCTTCTTCTTCTTTTTCTCAACCTCGCTCCGTTCAAATGCTGATAACTACAGTTTTAGTTTTGGTTCTTTGAGTATCCGAAACTTGACTCTGCTCGGCGATTCTTACCTCCGTAACGGAGTCATCGGCCTCACCAAAGATCTCACCGTCCCGTCTTCTAGCGCCGGCTCCGTCATCTACAATGCCCCGATTTCTTTTTTTGACGAAGAAACGAACACCACTGCTTCTTTCTCTACCAGATTCTCTTTCTCCATCACTGACGTCAATCCGAGCTCGTTTGGGGATGGTCTGTGTTTCTTCCTCTCGCCGAACAATCGGACTCTTGGTAGTCCAGGTGGATTTCTAGGTCTTGTAAACTCCTCCCTGTTGACCAATAACAAATTCGTAGCTATTGAATTTGATACGTTTCTTGATTCGTTTTTCAACGACCCCAACGACAACCATATCGGATTGGACGTTGACACTCTTGATTCTATCAAGACCGCCGATCCAGTTTCCATAGGTATTGATCTTAAAAGTGGTTCTTTGATCACAGCTTGGATCGACTACAAAAACGACCAAAAAATTCTGAATGTGTATCTGAGCTATTCCAGTTTCAAACCAGAAACCCCTCTTTTGAGTGTGGATATTGATCTATCAAATTATCTCAAGGAAGATATGTATATTGGTTTTTCTGGTTCAACTGAGGGAAGTACAGAGCTTCATCTGATTGCAGATTGGAGTTTTAACACTTCTGGGTTTGTTCCTATTAGACCAACATTAACGCCTCATAACATTTCTGATAGTTCTGTGAGTGTAACTCCTAACATTCCTATCTCCGAACCCACCACTAATAAATATCATAATAGGCTTGGATTGGGACTTGGGATTTCTGGCCCTGCATTTTTTTGCATTGTTCTTGCTGTTTTTGGTTATATTTCTTTAAGAAAATTGAAGAAAATTAGGACACAGAAAAGCTTCAAAGCAGAGCTTTCAACTGGCCCAAGGGAATTTAGTTACAAAGAGCTGAAAGGAGCAACAAAAGGTTTTCACTCTAGTAGGATCATTGGTAATGGAGCCTTTGGAACTGTTTATAAAGCTTTTTTTGCCTCATCGGGGTCGATCGCAGCGGTTAAACGGTCGAAACATTCTCATGAAGGGAAAACAGAATTCCTTGTTGAATTGTCGATCATTGCTCGTTTGAGGCACAAGAATTTAGTTCAGCTTCAAGGTTGGTGTGTTGAGAAGGGCGAACTGCTCCTTGTTTATGATTTTATGCCTAATGGCAGTCTTGATAGATTGCTTTACCAAGAAGTTGGAGAAGATTGTTTATTGAAATGGCCTCATAGATACAATATTGCAGCTGGGTTGGCATCTGTTTTGACATATCTTCATCAAGAATGTGAACAGCAAGTGATTCACAGAGATATAAAGACTGGCAATGTATTGCTTGATGGGAATTTCAATGCAAGGTTGGGCGATTTTGGGTTGGCGAAGCTCATGGATCACGACAAGAGTCCAGTCTCGACGCTAACTGCAGGAACGATGGGATATCTCGCACCCGAGTATCTTCAATACGGAAAAGCCACCGAAAAAACCGACGTTTTCAGCTATGGGGTGGTTATTCTAGAAGTGGCTTGCGGGAGGAGGCCGATCGAGAGAGAAACGGGGGATAATAAAATGGTAAACTTGGTTGATTGGGTGTGGGGATTGCATTCTCAGGGGAAGATAATTGAAGCTGCTGATAAACGACTGAAAGGAGTGTTCAGTGAAGAGGAGATGAAGAAGCTTTTACTGGTGGGTTTGAGTTGTTCAAACCCAGATAGTGCTGAAAGGCCTTCCATGAGAAGAGTTCTGCAAATTCTTCATAATGAGGCAGAGGCTTTGTCTGTGCCTAAGATGAAACCCAGTCTTACATTTTCTCTGGGATTACCTCTGACGATTGATGACATCGTTTCAGATGAAGGTGAATAGGAGATTACAGATGATTTTTTTATTGAATTATAGTTGAATTATATATTCTTTAATCATAATATTTTTTTTATTATGTAATTTATTGACTGAAGAGACTGTAGCAGTTCAATACAAACTATTGAACTGTGAAGGATCAAATGAATCTTCTTCTCTCTCTTAATTTGGCCAAGGGAGCTAATAAGATATGTAGTAATCCAGTTATGAATGAATATTCTCTCTCTACTGCCTAATTCCAGAGAGAGGAGAGAACCAAAGATGAGGAAATGAGAACGTTTGCTATTTTTCTTTTTTCGTTCTGTTTCTGACTAAACTAACTACAATTTCCTTTCGAAAAGAAACAATGTAGGAGGAGAGTTCTACGTTCGCACGGCACAAACCGTACATTCATCGCTTCTTCTTCCCGCCTTTTCCAGATTTTGAAGGTCCGGCTGTTGAGGTGGGCATGGACTCCTGTTTTTTGGTTCTCCCAGGATGTCTAGGGGCCAACTCAGCAACCCGGAGCATCAGCTGTTTCCCTGCAGTTTAATCACAAATCATATAACCTAGCAGCACTCAAGGCAACAGGAAATTTCAACTCAAAATGACAATTAACATGTAAAGTATATGCTGCTTAAACATGCAGAAACTATAATTTGCACTGTCAACAATGGAATACCAGGAATTGAATTGAGATGAAAAGCACAGAAAAAGAAAGGGGGAAAAAAAAGAGTTAAGGACACATAAAAGAAGAAGCATTATATATAAAGAACCTTTTCTCGACTTTCACTCTAGTTTTGCACAAACCATTCGGTGGACATAGTAATCCTTAGATGATCTCTGTTTTTATTATTATTTAATTTACAATAATTTTCGTCCTTCTCTAGATTATTTATAGATCTATTTACAAAATAACTTCTTCAAATGTAACTACTGTTCTTATGGCGTCAAATACAAATAGATTTTAAGAAAATAGCAACAGATGAAAAAAAGCCTCAATAGACGAAATTGCTTGATTATATGGAGTACCATCTCCCTTTTTCAACTGTACACGAACTCTACCTCTTTGCATGAAATCGTGTGGATAAGCCTTGACTACCTGCAGAAGTAACAGCATGAGCTACAAAAAAAAAAAAAAAAAAAAAATCTATTTTTGTGTTTCTAGGAGTATTTTGAGTGGCACATCTAGAACTCAGTTGTTTATATGCTCAAGGGATTTCCTTTACCCTTCCTTCTTACTGAAACATTTATAAGGATATCACCGACTACTACCTTTTCAGTGAAAACATAGGACATAAATGAGAACCATTTCAGTGAGAAATTGCATTACAAGATACCTCAATTGCAAAAGCGATTTTGAAATGGCTGCAGCAATCACCAATCTCAGCACAAGTAGGATACTCACGTGCTTTACGGACACCTATCCTCCTCCCTTCGGCAATAGTCTCCTTTGAATTCATATAAACAGGATATAATATGATCCATTGTTTTATGTCGGGAATGGCTCCGTCCATGTTCCAATCTTCCAGCATCACACAAAAGATAAAATGAACAAAATAGCAACAGCTCTAAGTTATAGATATAGTCAATGATATCTTTGGTCAAGGTTCAGACATTGACCTGTCGGGTGAATTCACATTATAAAACCAACAGCAGGCTGTTTTGATTTTAAAAATTATCTTTGCAAGCTCCATAATGTTGCAATATTTATAACATCCCTATGATGGAAAAAAATAGCAATAAGACTAACTATGAGTTATAGATAAAGTCATTGATTTCTAAGTCAAGGTCCAGCCATAAGGAGAAATAACGACACAAAACAAAACGAGGTCTCTGTTATTTCCAGAAAATTCTTTTCGTGAGAAGTCTTTTGACTCGTTGAGATTTCGTGATCGCCTAAAATTTGGCAGGCGAATCGCTACTGATATGCATAAACTATTTTCCAATGAAAAGAAAAATTGACACGACAATTAAATATTTCCATCAAATTCGTCTCAAATCCATAATGGACTAGTTAATCACAAAATCAAAAGAAATATGAACTAGAGTATAGAGCAAGTGCTAGCAGAGCAGAAATCACAATCTAGTTGCATATTCTTGATAAACATTTACAACGGCTACTAAACATCACAGAAGAGAAACCATAAAGGGAAATAGAAGGTGGAGGAAGGAACAGGATCGAAGCGAAGAATCACCGACATTCGACTAGGGAAATGAATCGGAAACAAGCTGGTTGCGTCGACGGAGTAGCTCCGGCAGCGAGTTTTCTGGCCGGTGATTGGCGGGCCAACAATCTGGGTTCGCGGTTTTAATCTGGGGAAATGGCAGATGTTTGCACATATTTTATTTTTGATGAAAATTAAAAATAAATAGACTCATTTAAAAATCAGTTAAAATTGTCAAAAATACCACCTTTTATTTTTCTCAAAATAATATTCAATTAAATTCTAGAAATTTATGATCATAAAAAACAATTACTTAAAATAAATTATAAAGAAGTGCAACTAAAACACAAAGTAAGAACACCCGTTGCAATGATCTTATATATGAGTAAAAACAATTTTTATTATAGTTTTTAAACATATTTTGCTCTTGTTGCTTAATAACTTAATTTAACGATTTTGAGGTTCACAACACCATTGACTAGGGTATACTATTTCCTTCGCTCGAAAGGCCCGGTTTAACTCTCAATCCGAAGAGTCGAGTTTAAAACACTATGGGTCTTAGGGTTCACAACACCCTTGACGGGGTATAATTTAGTCTCGCCCACTTCAAACACACAAATATGTCTGAGGCATCAGCTCGAAAAAGACGTGTAAGAATGAGATATCTAACAATAAGAAGAAGAAAAATGATTAAATAAAAGAATTTTCAAATATTTGGTTATCTCAAATACGTCAATATAAATGATGACGCATTATTTCGATGAATAATTTCTTTAGACATAAAAAGATTATTCTACTTTATAGACGTGATAAATATTGATTGGTATAATAAATTATAAATAATTAATTTATTATTTTAATCACAATAACCATTATTTAATGCGTCAAATAATATATTTACATAATAAAATAATAAACGTCACATTATTCGTATTTTAGAGATATGTCGTGCCCGTGTCTAATTTGATAGAATATTTAACGGGTGTAATGAATTTGTTAACCGAGAATAATTAAAGAGTTAATTTGTTGAAAAAAATAATTTAAAGTGGATGGTTAAAAGGTAAAAAAGGAAATTGGATAGTTGATCAATTATATATAATATAATAATATCATTGCATAAATAATGGCTACCTTCCCTTAAATATTATTTAATTGTAAATACAGTATTCAACGGTCAACAACATGTAGCTAACAATTCCATTAAATGTTATTTAATTATGTTAATTATTTATTTATTTTCAAAGGATAATATATACACCTACAGTGACGGGTGACGGTACTGGTACACCAACTGTCTCAACGACGTCGTTTAAAGTTCCTGAACCTACTAAAGAGCAAACATCTCTCTGGCTTCTCTGTCTAAGCTCTCCACTGGCAGTTCCTTCCAGCTTTCCCCTTCAAGAAGCTCTCGTTTTCTCTACTTGTCATTCATGTCGGTATGTTATTTACTCTTTGAACGGAATCAATTGTTTACGAATCTGATATATTTCCGGCTGCTTTTTCGATGCTCATTTGTTTTTTCCAATAAGTTCTCCGATCTTTTGGTGCCCTCTTTGGTATTGTTTACTTTCTTTTCCCAGCTGAATCTGCTGAATCAGTTTTAACTTTGTCCTTTTGGGTTGGTTATGGATTTAACCCTTTGTTTCTTCCAATATCTCCATGGATAATTCATCATAATCATGGTCATTCACTTTGACATTTGCGTTTTCTGTTTTTGTTTTTGAAGTTAATTTTGTTGTTCTACTTCTACCCATTAATTTTTGTAGTGTTCGACTTAGTTAAATTAATTTTTTCAAAGGAAATATATATTGTAGTGCTTTATTCACTTTTAGATGTCAAAGATTACTCAGTACTTGTATGAATACGCTGTAGATGAGTCAGCTAATATCGTTCGCGGGACTTTATTTTGTTTGAAATTATAAAGATCAAGGACCGTTCATTGATGAAATGATGATAACTGGTGATATCTTTTTTTTTTCCTATGAGTTCTTTATGAAGCTGCATAAGCTAAGGGTTTTCTTTCACTTGAGATGAGTGTGAAAGTACTATGTTTTTCTTTTTCCTTTTTTTAAGGTTGTGTTCTTCAATTTTGGTTGGAGAACTTCACATTTTTTCTTGTCATGTCACTTTATTTGTAGAAAACAAACTTTTTAAGGGAACAACTGTGAGAGAGCATTAACTTTCAGGGCTTGCAATCGAACATCGAAAAAACATATTCCATTTGCTTACAGCGTTGAATTTATTTTCTTCATTTTGATAGGAGAAAGGGCAGGCACTTCCAAAATTTGGTGACTGGGATGTCAATGATCCTTCTTCAGCTGAGGGATTTACAATGATCTTTGACAAGGCTAGGGATGAGAAGAAAACTGGTTTAAAGCCTGACTCTCCTGGAAGGCTTGATCATCAGATCAAGCATGGAGTGGATCTTAGCAAGCCTCACTCTGTAATATCTTACTAATCACTTTCGCTTTTTTTAAATCTTTTTTTTGTCTTTTGAGTTTTTTTAACTATTTCAACTGTTCATCCCACTTTCACGGCACCTTGCTCGGCATAACTATGGTATATTATAAGAATACATAGAATCATATTTGGTAATTTGAAACTTAAGAACTTTGTTTGTCTTTTTTACACTAATGACATGACATTATTGCTTATGCAATTTACATGGCTTTTTTGTTATTCCTTAAAGAGAGACTATGCAGTTGTAACTATTTGGCAATATAGGATCGCCCTTGCACTTACTCGATTAAACTAAGGCAAACCACGTGGAATCTTAACTTGATTGTCTACGATTTGAGCATTTATCTGCTTGCTGATTCTATTTACTCGTATTTGTTTCTTTTTGTTTTTTTTTTTCAGAAGAAATGGTTTTGCTGCATGTCTTGACTAGATCCAAGTGAAGGGCATGATCAACCGCATATCAGGCATCATCGGTGGTGGGAGCTTCTAAATTTGAATTTGTGATGCAAAACTAAATCGTGGTTGGAAAAAGAGTGAAAGGGTGCAGCGAAAAGCTATGTTTTTGCATAAAAACCGAGATGGTTCATAAGTAGAAACAGAGTTATCGTCATTCTGTCTTTTGTCTATTCGTTTCTTTATTGTGAGCTGTTAAACGTGATGTCTGTATTAAGCAACTACTAGCAATGAAGTTTCTGTATTTTCTCATTTCATTTCCATTTTTTGATTAGCTTCTTTTTTTTTTTCCAGTTCATGGCGGTATCATTGAATTGAGTTATCAAACGAACAAAAATTGTTATGCAAAATTATCATTAATATAGAAAAGAAAAGAAACATTTAGCTTTTGAGTATTTGTGGAAGTTCTAATGGAGGAAAGTTACACATGACAACAGTAACAAATACATTACAGTAAGTTAGTATACAGGAATAAGACAAGCAACGGCAGCTAAAACCAACGACTTGAACACAACTGATGTTGGTATTTTCCCTTCGTCTGTTCTGATGAAGAGTGCTTCATAAATTGGAAAGTTGATCAGCACTGTAAATCCACATAGAATAATCTGCATTGTCAGCTTGTTCAGAGCATCAAAATCCATATCCATGGCGACCTTCTTCATTGCCAAAACGAAAGCAAGAAGATTCAGCTCTGCAACAGCTGACATGATAACAAACATGGAGTTTGAACTTCCAAACTCCATGATTTCCTTCTCATATCTCTTAGTTACTTCCTCAGTAGCTACTTTTGTTGTAATGGCAAACTTCGTTTGAGATAGGCCTAATTGCCGCATGATCGTGTCGGTAAACGCAAACAAAAATGAGCTCGTTCTTCGAATCAGCAACATTCTCTGTAAGTTCCACCATCCCTTTAAATTTTTCCCACAAGTCAGAGTTTCAGCCAAGCTGTAAAAATTCCTGGCCAAGAAGACATAAGCAAATGGTATAAACCATCTGCTTGTCACCTGCACAAAACCACTTTTTTCAACCACAAAATTCCTAGAGAGAGAGAGAGAGAGAGAGAGAGAGAGAGAGAGAGAGAGAGAGGGGTACCTGAGGAAATAAAGAAATGTTGTGGAGAAGGCAAAGAGGAGGAAAGACGACATAGAAGAGTGTAGGCAAGGAAATGGGAGCCCATAAAAGATAGACACAGTAACCCATTTGAGCTAAAAATTTAATCTTTTTGTGGGCATAAATGAAGGGGCAATACTTTGATACAAACATTTGAAACATTCCTTCAGACCACCTCTTGAATTGCACAAGAGAGGTGTCTAACGTTGTTGGAGCCAATCCCAAGAATGCCTTCTTCTCTGGATTGTAGTAAATTGACTTCCATCCCCTGCATTGGATTGTCAGCCCTGTCACTATGTCTTCAACTGGACACCCGTATACCAATCCCATCTGCACCATATTCACACCATCATTTTTATCTTTGAGAGAGAGAGAGAGAGAGAGAGAGAGAGAGAGAGAGAGAGACCTCTTTTCCCCACAGTGTGTTTTTCTCATAGTTACAATCAGCAACAATCTTTGATGCTTCTTCCAATTCAATCACACTTCTTGTTCTTTCTCCTTTGGGTTCAATCTTCGCGGGATCTCCTCCGAATTCCATTCCGTACTTACTTCCGCAAAGACTCTCTCTTCGATGGAAACATCCGGTCCCACAGTACAATGCGGCTCCATACCCGCCCAAGCTTGCCAGTTCGATCTTCAATGAAAACCCGAGCATCAAAACATCAGTCAGCGAAGATCTAAGGAAACAAAAAAGATATAATAATTTGCATTTACACACATTATCAACGAATAGAGGCTCATTTCCATAGATATCATTCTTGGTGAGATTGCTATATTTCTGAGGAAACTGCACAAAGGCTATCTCATGCCCTCTTTTTTCGTCCATGAAGAAGCATATTATCTCTCGTATTGTTTCGGGATCATTTGCGTACATATCGCAGTCGACGTTTAGTATAAATGGCGCATTGCTTATTTCAGATGATACTCTTATCTGAAAATGGAAAATTTTTGATGTGAACACTGTATTTTCTGCTACTATGGATAAGTTATGAACAGAGAAGACATTACAAACCAGTGCATTCATTGCTCCGGCTTTGAAGTTGTGAGGATGTTCGGGTTGTTTCTCGCGTGCCATATACACGAGCTTTGGCAACTGAAGTTCGTCTTCATCGATAAAAGATTCACTCTTTCCATCTGTAATAATCTGAAAGGAAAAAGGAAATGGATTTATAGTTTTGATTCAGTTTCTGAATTATGTTTGACAGGAGAATTAATTACCCTAACAATTGATGGATGATCCTGTTTTGTTATGCTCTGGTTCCATTCTGAGAATCCTTCATGCTTATCCCTTATCTCTTTCGGTATCTTTCCAGTTTCAGAGGCCAATTCGATCCGGGTTTTCATATCTTCATACATTTTCTGGGAAAATTTAGCCAGAAAAACTCAGTTCAACAGGTTAAATATTGATTATGAAGTTGTACTCTTCTGAGTGATTTCCGAGGGTTTCTCGTTCATTAGTTTCATATTTTGACAATAAAAATTATAATAAAATGAAGGCAGACTACCTTGATAAGGAGCCACTGATGAGGAGCCTGCTCAGCTCCGGAATGTTTTGAAAAGTAAGCCTCCGGCGACCTCGGTTCAACCATGAACTTTCTGCAAAAGGGTATCCATTTCTTACAGAAAAAGGACGCTTCCCAGAGAGCGTAAAACGTCAGCTCCGAGCAACCATCGTCGGAAAGATAAACAGTCAGTTTCTCCGGCGGATAATCATACGACATCGCCGACAAAACGGTGTTCACCACCAACGCCGGCGGCTCCATCTTGGGGTCCGCCGTGCATACAAAAACGTCAACGCTCGGTAACCTTTCTCCATATCTGTAGGAATTATGATCCACATACATATAGCAAACTATAAGAACCTTAAAAATGTTTGCTTTTCCGGCTATACTGGCCGGACTAAATAGATAAGCTAATAGTTTTCTTTTGGGTAAATTCAATTTTAAACCCAAGTTTTGAGGTATTTCACAAACTTGCTTTTAAAAAACTATTCTTCCCCTCGTAACTATTTTCTACTAACAGCTTTCGTACTTAGTTCTAAACGGGGAATGAATGTTTGTTTTATACAAACAAGTGTATGTTCTTAATTTTAAACGTGGAACGGATGTCAGCTATAAATGCACCCATTTAAATTAGAGTTTTGGAAATACTCTGGAACATACGTCCGTGAATTTTGGAATTGACACTCATTCTTTGCAATTTCTCAAGAGCGAATGTCGTTCTGGCGTCCGTGCCTCAAGCATTTTGGAACGTTCAGATCATTGTTCCAAAATTCACGAACATCTATTTCCGAGCACGTTCCAAAATTCTGCTTTGAATGGGTGCCTACAAATAGAAGCTCAGAAATTTTGGAGCGGAAGTCCTTTCCACGTTTAAAACTAAAAATCAACGCTCCTCGGTAGAAAATGGACCCTCGAGGATTGACTCGCCCCTGCAGGGATATACTTCTTATGTGACGTCGGGAAGAATTTTAATGACGGGTTTGTGAAATATTTCAAAATTTGGGGTTTAAAATAGAAAAAGCAAAGAAGGTAGATGCAATGGGTTTTCTGATTTGACTCTGGTGTGTGAACAGTTCGGAGAGAGAAAGAAGAGAGAGAGAAAGAGAGAGAACCTGCGGATGAGGGTTTGTTTAAAAGGGAGGTGAAGAGAGAGATTCCACCGGACAGACTGGGTGACGATCCAGTAGAAACCGAAACAGAGCTCCGCCATGAACATACCAATCCAAATCCACGCTCCTTCTTCTTTGGTTGGTATGTTGTTCAATCTGTAAACCCATATCAAAAGTATTCCCACCAAAACACTCAAAGCAAACGCTTTGTAACCTATCCTCTTCCCTCCTTCGACCCTTTCAAACAGCACACCCTCCTCCTCTCTCTCTCTCCCACTTCCCATCTCTCTCTCCGCCCCTTCTCTCTCTAGATCCCTGACCAGACCAGTCTGCTACAAGTAAGTTTATAATAATGGAAAAAATATCTAAGCGTCCAGACAACTGCAAGTTCAAAATAACCAGCGTCACTTGTTTACTAATGGGGTCTTTTTAAAAAAAAACCATAAAATTTGATTTTTTTTTTTAAAAAAACCTATAAATTTTACTATTCACAAAAAAAAATCAAAAACTATCATAAATCTGTAAAATTACCCTTCCTGGCCAGTCGGTGGGTGGACAGACCCGTGGAGGCCGACCGGTTCAAATGAACCGGCCGGCCTTCATTATTTTTATCTGAAAAAATTAAAGAGGCTGCCGGTTCAATTGAACCGGCCGGCCTCTATTATATATAATGAAAAAATGAAATGGAAGCCGGCCGGTTCAATCGAACCGGCCGGCTTCCATTAAAAAATTATTAATTGAGGCCGGCCGGTTCGATCCCCCACCCTAGGGGTTCCCCTTCCATTCATCAACCCACACCTCTTCAAACCTTCCAAATACTTTCTTTCGATCGTTTTCATTATCCGACGGTATTTCGGCTCGTTTCGAACGAAAAGCGTAAATTTTTATTTATTTAATCATTTATCAATTACGATACTTAGATATTTTAATTTTTTCTAGCATTTATTTTTAAAAGATCTAACATACTTGTTTTTATTTGATTTATTTATTAGGTACGCTGTTCAGGTAATTTAATTTTTCTATATTTTATTTATTTATCAGTTACGATATTTAGGCACTTTGATTTTCGCTTACATTGATTTTGAAAATATTTAATTGAATTTTTTTATAATTAAAGATGTTATTTGTTACGATTTTTAGGTAATTTAATATTTAAACGAGGTAACCCTTTTTTTTGTAGGTAAGTTATTTATTTTCGCAGTGGTATAATTGTACTGTGTAAGTAAGTTCTGTCTAAGGAGACTGGAATTTAAGTGGGACCGTTTGTGACCCTCCAGTCTTTCCTGGGAACTTACTTGGAAAGGTAATTCTGTCTAAGAAGATTGTCCATTACAATCTTTCCTGTGAATTATCCTGATCAGTACTCTCCACGCTGTATAACTATTTTTTACAATGATCATTCTAACCGTTTTATTATTTTCCAACGGCAGGTTTGACAACATATTTGCAACGACGATGGATTCAGATTCTAGTAGATCAGTTGATGTAAACGAGATAGCAGATTTTGATACAGATAACGAGTGGATGCCGGATGTTGCACCTGCATATGCTGAGGTACAAACATTCGATCAATTAGATGAAAATGAAGAAACAGAGTTATATGCAACCTCCAAAACACTAGACGAGGAGCTTCGAACACCGGTCGGCTCAGATGACGAGGAAGTGAAAAGCAGACCGATAAGTGCACAAATATCAAGCAGAGGATTATTTTTAGGTAAATAATATAGTTCATTAAGAGATATCAAGGAAGAAATTGTTCAATATTCTATAGAAAATGGATATGGTATACGGTTCGCCAAAATTGATCGTAGTCGACTGACGGCTGTTTGCAAATCTGGATGTCCATGGCGACTATATGCTGCGAAGATGCAAAATGAGCTCACGTTTCATATATCGACTTTTACCAACGTTCACAGCTGTTCAAGGCAAATGGAGAATCGAAACGCTAGAGCAAAATGGGTGGCAAATGATTACCTGGATAGGTTCAAAAGTCACCCTACATGAGATATCCCTTCTATTATTGAGACAGTAAAAAGGGATTACATGGTTGATATTTCAACCAGTATTGCCACAAGAGCAAGAAGCATAGCTCGGACTATTAACGAAGGAAAGTGCGACGAACAGTACGAGCAACTGTGGTCGTACGGAGCAGAAATATTAAAATCAAATCCGGGTAGCACAGTAAAAATTTATGGTATCCCAGGGGGCCAAAATACAATGGTATTTCAAAGATTTTATATGTGCTTGGCTGCTTGCAAGACAGGTTTGTTGCAGCACGGTAGACCTGTTATTTGTTTGGATGGCTGTCATCTTAAAGGCTTGTGTCCCGGCCAACTACTCACAGCCGTCAGTATTGATGGCAACGATGGAATATATCCCGTTGCTGTTGCCAACGTCGAATCTGAGTGTGCAGACTCCTGAGAGTGGATTTTGCAAATATTAAAGGAAAACCTCAACACTGAATCGGGACACGGTTGGACAATTATTTCAGATCGACAAAAGGTATAACGCATTTCTATTTGTTATTTCAAATATTTGTGGTAGTTGTATTATTTTATGTTGATGATGTAATATGTTAAAATTTCAGGGGTTGAAAAAGGCTGTGAAACGTCACTTACGAGAGGCCGAACACCGCTTCTGTCTACGGCATATGTACCAGAATTTCAAAAGCCTATATCGGGGTGTTGCGTACAAAGATGCAATGTGGAAGGCGGCTAGAGCACCCACGAATGCTCATTTCGAGCATGAAATGGAGAAATTACGTCAAATTAACCCGGAGGCCGAAGCATATCTTCGAGGAGAAGATTCTCGCCGTTGGGCTAGTCATGCCTTCTCTTCCATTCCAAAGTGTGATTTAGGCTTAAACAATCTGTGCGAGTCATTCAATGCAGTGTTATTGCCTGTCCGGGACAAACCAATATTGACCATGTTCGACGGGATCCGAAAGAAATTGATGATTCGCATTGTTAAAAATTATGAGAAGATGTGCCGATCAGAAGATCTCCTGTGTCCCCATATAAAAACAAAGCTTGCGAAGTTAGAGGAAGCATCTAGAAATTGGCGCGCCAGATTTGCAGGAGGTTATCGATTTGAAGTCACCAACGGATACGAACAATTCGTTGTTGACATGGATGATCGTGTGTGCAACTGTACCAAGTGGGCCATTACTGGAATCCCATGTGTGCATGCTATTCCCTGCATGTACATCATGAGAGTACCCCCAGAAACGTACGTGCACGAATACTATCACCGGGTAACCTATCTTCAGATGTACTCACACTATATGCATCCTATTAGCGGGCGAATAATGTGGCCGCCACCCGGAGAAGGTCTGAATAAAATTCTCCCGCCCACAAGACACCGCCAACCTGGTAGACCAAAGAAGACGAGAGTGCGAGATGCCGACGAGCCGTCAAGCTCGAGAACGAGAACTAGTCGAAAGAACTCCACCATCAGGTGTCGTATATGTCGGCAGGAGGGGCATAATACCCGCACTTGTTCTATCAGGGGATCAATTTTAGGTGATGCTTCGCAAGATACGTTCATGGGTTTCAACACATTGGACGGGACGCAGGTATATTTTGACACTCTTATTCACTCATTGTAATTTTTTTTTATACAGTTTCTTTTTATTATGAGCAGGAATCTTCGGTACGCGGTCGCGGCAGAGGAAGTGCCTCATAATTTTATTGTAATAATTATTTAGTTTTTTAATTTTTTTAATTTTTTAATTTTTTGTAATAATTTTTTTTCTATTTTAATTTTTTGTAATATTTATTTATTTATTTAATAATGTATTTATTTAGTTTTTTCGAATTACTTACACTTATTCGAATTGCATGAAAAGTATTTGGTCATATTTATTAACGAATATGATAAAATTTAGTATACATCTCTTTGGTTAATAGTAAAGTTTTAGGGTTTTTTTAAAAAAAATTTATTAACGAATTGCATGACAATATATACAAAAGAAAAAGCTAAAAATTATACATTAAAGTCATTGCCGTCTCCGTTTCCGTCTCCTTCCCCTTCCCCTTCTCCTTCTCCTTCGCCATCTCTTTATCTTCGTCGTCTGCGTCTGCGTCTGCGCCTCCGTCTCGCATCTTCATCATCAATCCTTCGTACGAGGAGTTGCATTTGTTCCTGCTGGTTTTGCTGTATCTGAATAATCTGTTGCAAGTCCTCGTGGTGCGTCTCATGGATCTGATGTATTTGACGCTGCATCTCATACATGTGATGGTTGCTTGCCTCCCACAACTCATACATTTGTTGGTGGTTTCTTTGCGACATCTCATTACTCGTCTGTTGCGCCTCATACATTTGCTGCATTAATTCTCTCATATCCCATGCGCTACTGGGCTGCTTATGTGGGGACAATGGTGGCGCGGTAGTCTCCTCCATCGGCGCTGCCTGAGAGGTGGAGGTGGAGGCTCTCTGATCGCTTTTCAGCATCCAAACGCCATTAGTTTCGACAAGACCCATTCGAGTCAAATGAGTAGTGTCGAATATGTCGGTAGCTTTGGGAGCTATCCTTCGCTCGCCAACCGGTATCTGGATGCCAAATTCTTCGACGATCTTCATAATCAAGGTCCCATAAGGGAGACTCGCTTCCGATGTCCGGCCTATTTCAATCATGTGACTTAATATCAAAAAGCCAGGGTCGAAAAACTTCCCGTTGCACAGTTTTTCCATGACATACAGGTCCATGCAGAGATTTCGATGTCCATCTCGCGGCAGAATGGTATGAGCTAGCATGTTGCGCAGAATTCGACCTGTGACATTCAAATATCGTGTTTGTGGCTTTACGAACACCTCAATGTTGGGATTGATGTGAATCCGTCGGAGGAATTCGACTCCCTCAGGCAATGTGAAGAAATAGCAGTCTTTAGAAGCATGATAATATTGATCGGCAGCTTCAACGTAAAATCCCAGCAAATGATTTATTGTTTCCGGCCACCCCGTCACCCCATTACCAAGAATCTTGGTAGTTAGCCCACTAATAACTCCATTTCTCCCGGCTGCTAACAAGTTGGCGTAGAATAATCGAACTATTCTCTCACAGACGTGTCCCTTCAACGAATACATCCCGTGAAGGCCGATGTTGTCAAACATCTCTTTAATTCCCAACGTCTCCCAACCACTGAAGTCGACAGTCATGCAATGAGTAAGTTTACGTTTCACCAAATCGTTCTCAAACTTACTTTCGCATTCGCTATTCCAAAATTCCATGGCAAATATGTTGTCAAACCTGCCATTGGAAAATAATAAAACGGTTAGAATGATCTGATGACCTTTGGATCTGCAAAATCCAAAGTTATAAGATAAAAACAC
>CM039519.1:27516539-27579961 GCA_022433055.1 Begonia peltatifolia | reverse complement strand
TAGAGGCCGGCCGGTTCAACTGAACCGGCCGGCCTCTTTAATTTTTTCGGATAAAAATAATGGAGGCCGGCCGGTTCAAGTGAACCGGCCCTCCACGGGTCTGTCCACCCACTGGCCGGCTAGGAAGGGTAATTTTGCAGATTTATGATAGTTTTTAGTTTTTTTGGTGAATAGTAAAATTTACGGGTTTTTTTTTTAAAAAGACCCTATAAATAATGTAACAAATCAATTCCTATGTAATTTTACAGCGACCAACTCAAAAAACTTATATCAAATTTTCTTGAAAATTTTTCTACGTATTTAAAAATATATTTTAAAAATTAATACTTATACAATTTATTATAATTTTTATGTCTATTTTATAAGATAGTATTTTAAAAATTATAATAAATCGTATAAATATAAATAAATTATAAAAATTTTCAAATTATTTTTTATAATATACTTGAACATTTGATAAAAATTTTAAATATAGCAAATATTATTGTTATGTTTTTTAAATAACTATTATAAAATTTTTTAAATTTAATTTATAAAGTAGATAAAAGAAGTAAAGATGTTAAACAAGCCGAGTCTAACGAGCTGACCTAAAAATTTTTTTAACTCCAACCGGCTCGCGAGCCACCAGCCTAACGAGCCGACCCAACCAGCTTAACGAGCCGAGCCTAATGAATTGAACGTATAAAAATATTTTCAACTTATATTAATATAATACAAATTTTTCAAACACATTACTATCAGGGAATGATAAAGACAACTCGTATTGTCCGAGTCGCTATTTCTTAGGGGTGATCGTGGTCAGGACGTTTCGGTTTTCAAAGAGATTAGGACCAGAACACTAAAATTTGGTTTTTAAATTTTTACACCAATAAGCCCAAAAGTTTTTGAAGCACCGGACCAGATTTCTAGTTTCTGTTCTGATCCTATTTTTTTTTTTTTTCTTCTTCTCTCTCTAAACTTGTCTGCAAATTATTACTTAAAAAATTTTCTTTGAGTTCTGAAATTTTTATCATCGCCATCGTTAACAATGATGGGCAAAACCTTAAAAATTATCAAACATCCAATTTTCACAATGATGTAGCAAAAATCACCAAACAAAAAAAACAATGAATAAGTACAACACCGTGATCATCACTTGATTCAGTATCAGAGTCAGCTAATCCAAGCAGCAAGCAAGGTGATATTTTATAGCAAAAAACACAACGTTTTATCAGCAAAATTTGTCACGACCCAAAAACTGTATAGTACTCGGACAGCGACTCACTGACTTCTCTATAGATTCTTATCTTTAAATCAATTGACAACATTTTGAAACGCTTAAAAATTTTTGAAATTATTTAAATCCGTAGCGGAAACGTTTGTATTTGGTATAGAACCATTCGTTTAAATTATCTCTTAAAACTCAAACAGAAAAAATAAAATATTTTTTTACTATTTACGTGAACCGTGTCCGACACTGTTCACACACTATTCACGTGAACAGTGTTAGACACTATTTATGCACTGTTCAATTGCTCCTGGGCGATGTATCGCCCCTTTGGTGATATGCATCCTTCACTCCAGCAAGTGGGGCGACTTGCATCACCCCACTCCGAGAGTGGGGCGATGCGTCGTCCCTCTTTAGGCGATACATTGCCCTACTCGACACGCGATTCTTAGGGTTATTGGTTCGGTTCAGTTTTCTGAAATTTTGTATTCAAAATAGAGAACTTGCCTAGTTATTTCGGTTCTGTCATTTGCAGAATCGAGTATAGTTAATTATAATGAAAGAAAATTAGAAAAGAAAGACCGAAAGGGTTGTCTTTCTTTCTTGCTGAGTCTGGCGCCTCAAAAACCAGAGAGGGTGAGGAGAGAGAAACGACGAGGAAAGAAGAAATCGGCCGATCGGGTTCGATTTTGACGAAATAAGTCTCAAATCAACCCTCTTTTGATGCTCCTCAACTTTGTGACTCAAGATCCCGCCGTAAGTCGAAATTTCTTCCTAATTTTTTTAGTTGAATGTTGGAGTTTTAAATGTTTTTTGTTTAAACTCAGTTAAACGTTAGTTTTTGCAATGGAAAAATGATTTTGTTTATTAAAAAAAAAAGTTGAAATCGCCAGCTGCCAGAGAAGAGGAAGGGCGAGCTAGCTAGCGAGCCTGTTCCACCAAGCCAATGAGCCGGCTCGTTGGCTCGGTCGTTTGGCTCAGTCTCTGACGGGCTCGTGAGCTCAACGTTTAGGCTCAACTCGCTACTGTAGCGAGCCGAGCGGGTGGGCTAGCAGTTAGGCCACTCGTTAAACATCTCTAAACAAAAGTGGAGTGTCAAGAGATGAATTTGTGAAAGAAAATACTCTAGGGATTTTTTTTTTGAAATTTTAAATGTAGTTCTTGACGGATAAGTTCCAAAGACAAGTTTTTAGATTGGGAAGTCTAGTCTCCACTTTAGCATCGTTTTCTAACATTGACAGATCCCCCATTGTTTTCCTTTACTCTTACTCTCTTTCTCTCTTGTCCAAATCTCCATGTTTTCCTTTGAACTTTGCTTTTGAAAGGACTGCGCCTTGTAGACTGTCTTTACCTCTTTCTCTGCTTCTTCCTCTCTTTTGTTCTCCATCTCGCCGCCTCTTTCTGCTCTGCAGGCTGCCATAGCCTTGGAGATTTTGGAGTTTTTTCTGGCCAGTTCATGGGAATTTAAACTAGGTCAAACTACGGTGGTTTCCTGTACTTGGTGCATCAGAAAACTGAATACACGGCTCATATGCGTCAGTGGGCATGGTTTTTTTTTTAGGGTTCTACGTCAATCTAGAATGAAATTCTTATGGATTTAATGGAGCTTCTGTAAACTTATAGTTCTGTAAAATTAATATGGACAATGTTAAAGGTATGTGATTCTACTTGTAATTATAACTCATTGGTTTTCAACATTGAAAACTATGTGTTGAAAAATCGAAGCAAAAATTGAAAAAGAAAATGAGAAAATAATGGACATCAATATTTAAGATTTATCGAGAATTCTGGTCGATACAATGAGTTTTGCACCTGATCAAGTGGGTATTGGCATTTTGTACGAAAGGGTTGATCTTTGGAGGAGCACGAGAGGCAGTTGAACTGCTCGAAGCTTTTTGTTGTTCTCTTGTTGTTGAAGAGAGTCTTATTTTTGAGACTCGAGATGTTGGGAAAAATAACAACGAAATCGGCGGGAACGATAATAATAATATCACCGTTGTAAAACAGAAAAAGTATTGATCGGGATAATTCTTAGAAAAGAATGCTCTTGGTAATCTTCTTAGACAAAATTATTTTTCTAAATAAGTTCTCAGGAAAAGTTGAAGGATCACAAACGGATCACTTACATATCAATCTACTAGACAAAACTTACGTACACAGTACAATTATACCACTAATCAAACGGTACGAGAAATAACAAATCTGATCCGAAAAATACTAGGAATATTTTCTCACGTCATAAGATCATAAAAGCTAAGAAGTAAAAGAAATAAAAGCAAAAAATGAATACCGAAAATTTTACATAAAATTGTAAATCAGAAAAAAAAATAACAAGAAATGAGTCCAGAAAGATCTTACTATGAAAAATAGTATTTACAATATTTTTCTATATATCGAATATTGTAGAAAATATTCACTAAGAGAAGTCACTACTTTTAGAACTTTCAATGTGTATAAAAACATCCTACCTATTTTTTTCTCGGATTCTTTCTTTTCTCTCCCTTAAAAAATCCTCCCTATTTTCACTCTCTTCTCGTAGAACTCTATTCTTCTGCTTTTTTTCAGATGATAAAAACCATATGTTGAAGCAGATTCTTCAGCACACCTTTAAAAGAATGTGAGAACAAGGAAGGTGTGTGAAGATGAAGAGGAAGTTCTATTCTTTCCTGTTTCCAGAAGTAGTGAGTTCCATCAATGAACTAATGCACAAGTCATTTTCTCTTTTCCATCTTTATCAAATTGAAATTGATATATAATCTAGTTTCAAATAATTATCATAAATACTTTAACAGCTCGATGATCTTTCGTTTACGCCTAAGTTTCTACTCATCATTAAGTGAAGATAATGTGGGGTTCATTCGTTATGATGAAGGACCCACTTCATTAATAAAATGCAGAAAGAAATCTTTCATTCTTTCTGCATCGCCATTCTTCGTTTGTGGGTGCCTACCCTTGCAAAGGAATAAGTATTTCTTTGCAGGCATTAAAGACTCTATAAGCAGAGGTTTCAACCTGTAAATCTAGCATCTTGAAAAATGTAGATCCTCAAAGTTCTGTAGAAAAGAGATGTATCTTTTCTGAGAAGTGTGAGAAAAATAGTGAAGATTTTTGGAGGGAGAGAAAAATATGTGTGATACTTTTGTGCACATACTAAATTCTAAGAGTGATAAATTTCTCTCAGTGAATATTTTCTAGAATATTAAATATTTAGAAAAATATTGTAAATTGTATTTTTTCATAGTAAGATTTTTCTAGATTCGATTCCTGTGATTTTTTCTCGATTTGGTTTTCCACGTAAAATTCTCGGTGTTCATTTTTTGCTATTATTTCTCTTCCTTCTTGGCCGTTATAATGTTACAGCGTGAGAAAATATTCCTGGTATTTTTCGGATTCTATCTGCTATCATTTCTTGTATCGTTTGGTTAGTGGTGTAATTGTACTATGTTCGTAAGTTCTGTCTAGGAGACTGAAATTTAAGTGGACTGTTTGTGACCCTGCAGTCTTTTCTGAAAACTTATTTAGAAATGTAATTCTGTCTAAAGAGATTGTCAAGAACATTCATTTCTAGAAATTATCCTGATCAGTATTTCTAACGTTTTACAGCGTTGATATTATCATCATCATTTTTGTCAAATTTCATTGTTATTTTTTCCCAACAGCTAACCCACGTCTCTTTTTATGGTACTAATGATTTGACTTGATGCAATTATAAGTTACATCGTCTAAGTTGCTATGTAAAGTTTTTAACTTTGTTGATTCGCATCACTAGGTCACATTAATATAAGAAACGAGAAAGACAGCATGGTTGTGAAGGATTGGAAAAATGCTGCAGATTCACGAAATCGAAAAGCTGAGGTCGGAGAAATAGATACAAGTGCGTCTTTCTAGTCTGTTAAAGATGCCCTCTCTTTGTAGACTCGTTTGACAATGTGTGAAAGCATGATGATGATGGGTCTGAAACATCAGCGGTGACTACTTAATATTTCCAGGCAAGATCAGATACAGGTCCCATACTAGCGCTGTTTAAGAAGTTCTGCTTTTAAAATTTCTTCGTATTAGCTGTCTTTTGGGTTGGTTGACTTTGTTAAAATGATATTACTTTTGAATAATAAAAATTTAATTTTTAATTTAAAATAAAACAACAAAACAATTTAATTAAATAACAGAATTTTAATTTAATTTATAGAAGATAATATGAGAAAAGTCTAAAATTTACGAGTTCATCTAAATTAATATGTTTAGTATTACTAATCTCATTCATTAATTTCTAATTTTATGTATTTATGGCAACTTCACGAATATATTTATCAATCTCTCTCGAGTACTGATGAACTTATTCAATTAACAGATTTTTACCTTCTGGTATCAAACTCTAAAAATTAACTAAATACTTTACGAATAAAAAATTATAATATCACATGAATGCATTATCTATTTACAGTCTAACATCATTTTCATTGTAAATTAACCAATGCACGATTATTTATTTTCTCTCGGTTTCAAAATAACGCTACAAAAATCCTATTGTTGATCAGGCAATCGCAAGCATTAAGAAAAGAATAAACTACTCGACACAATATCAGAATAAAAAAAATAAGAAACTGAATTAAAATAATAAAAATTTTCAAAACGATCTTCAAATTTTTAATTTCTTTTTATCAGCACACTTCTACTAAAAATATTAAATTCTTTCAAACACGTGATAATAACTTATCAAAGCACACTTCCACTAAAAATATTAAATTTTTTTAAACACTTGATAATAACTTATCGAAATCAAGTACAAAAAAATACAAATAATCACAAAGACTAGGATGTGTGGCTCATGTCGTTGTTTTAAGCAGATAAATGAAGTGTCGTGCTCCTGTCTCAGAACTTCTTGGTTTTCTTTTCTTGAATAATCTTTCTTTATATACATTATATAAACATATACAATGTTGAGTTTCTCTTCGGTGAAAGTTGTTGTTCTAATATGCTCGCTTGTTCCCATAAATTTTCAGATTTTATTACACAAACAGGATCAATCTATTCACCTGCGCGGAGTTGGAGCGCCGACCTATAATCATAATAATCACATTGTGCATAACTCGCAGCTGATAACCAACTTGCGATGGATACTGAGCAGTCGATAAATGATCAAATCAGATAGTTTTTACCTGAGTTATGCGTGACGATATTTAGATACAATATATAAAGGTTGCTTGAAAAATTTATAAGCTATGATAAACATTGCAAGCATAACTTAGAAGAAGACATTTTGATGCAGAATTTTGACGATGGCTGCTCAGACAAATTATTAAAATCGAAAAGAAAATATTAGAAAGTTCAGGAATTTTCATATGTATTTAAGATAACTTCATGGTTAATCACGTTGAATCTAAGTTCATATGTTGCAGATTAAGAACAACACATTAATAAATTCTAACTTCTGAAATATAAATACGGGATGTCCAACGAAAAGCAGCAAACAATATAATCAACGTCTCAAATTTCTACATTTTTATAAAAACAAGAATAGTTACTTTGACATTTAGAAGAAATCAAATTCTAAATAGTTACTTTGACCGGGGCAAGAAGAAGCACCTTTGCTGCTGGTTGTCGATGTCGAAACTGGAATTCTTTCGATTTCAACTGGTCTAGGAATTTCAGGCGGGCTAGCACACCTAACGAGTGCCCAATTAACACCTTCGAAAAATGGGTGCTGTTTAATCTCAGTTGCACCTCTTTTGTATGCCAATCGATGCTGAGGCTCCTTAACGAGTAAACCTCTAATCAAATCCCTCGCTGAAAAGCTAACCACTGGTGAATTGGGAAAGCGTAGAGGTTGACCGACGACATTAAAAAGGGTGGCTCGATTGCCCGACCCTTTGAACGGAGTTTTACCAAACAAAAGCTCGTAGAGAAAGATCCCAAAAGTCCACCAATCGACAGCACTACCATGGCCTTCACCTTTGATGATTTCAGGTGCCAAGTACTCGTGGGTTCCAACAAATGACATCGATCGAGCATTTGTAGGCTCGGCAATCAGTTCCGGCAATGGGCTGACTTGATTTCCAGCTTCAGTTTTGGGTTTTCGCTCCTTTTTCGATCTGCTTAAGAGGAGACGAGGCGAAAAGCAAGTTGTCGGAACTACACATGAAGGTTGAATGCAAGAAGGTGCAATGCAAGCTGGTTGGACGCAATAAGCTGGGTTTCTCCTCGAGGGGTCGGACTCCAGAGCAGACGACCTCACTAATGTTGGGCTAAAAGCACAACGAAGCGAGAGGTCAAAGTCAGAGAGCATAATATGACCATCCTCTCTCACTAGAACATTTTCTGGCTTCAGGTCCCGGTAAATAATTCCAAGCATGTGGAGATACTCGAGAGCAAGGAGAATTTCTGCCACATAAAACCTGCACATTGATAATTATCATTCATCAATACAACAGCTCTTATCAATAAATATATTGCCAACAAGAAATAAGTTGTTCTACTGGCAATCCTGGGTAGTGGAAACAGCAATGCTATAGACTAGTCTTATTAGGATTCATCCAACACTGATAATTAGGAATCTGTAGAAGTTTGAAACGAGAAAAGAAGCATACTTGACAGCTTGTTCTGAAAAATATTTCCCAGGTTGTCTCTGCCGAAGAGTGTGCAAGTCACCACCAGGGCAAAACTCCATTACTAAACATGATAGCTTATCAGTCTCAAAATGAGTATACAAAGTAGGCAGGAAGGGATGGTCTAACGATTGAAGTATCTCTCTTTCCGTCTGAGCTCGAAGTAGCTTCTTCCGTCCGGCTAGAGATTCTTTGTCCATAACCTTCATGGCAAAATAGCACTTTGTCCCTCTCAATTCTGACAGATAAACAGATCCAATATCTCCACACCCCAATCTCTTCAAGGGTCTGAAATGGTTTACACCCAATGCACCAACTTTGGCACGAACTGCCTGAATTGCTTCCCATCTAACATCGTTTGCCTTGTGAGGCTTGCTAATTGTGCTACTTAAACTACTACATGTACTCTCATCACTCATGTCACTGCTTGCGCTGCCCCTACAAATACTGTTCTTCCCACTCTCCACAAACTCGGCTCGACTCTTTGGTCCATCACTCGTTTCAGCTCTGGTTTCTTGCACTGACGTTTCCTTCTTTTGATCATCCACGCCTTCCTCTGCTCCTCCTGTCTCCTTTACATCAGTTGGAACACGGGTCCTCTCAGGAATGGATAAATTTGATTGTAGTTGATCAGCTAAGGAATTTGGCTGGGGGACTTCTTCTTCCGATGCACCATCTTTCTGGGCGACTGATTCTGATTTGCTTGATTTGGTGATCTCCGAGGGATCTTTGGCGCCAGATTTGGAAGCCATTGAGTTGAAATCACACTTGTTCAATCAACTAGGTAGAGAAGAAGATCCATCAAACCGTCGTCAATTCTTTAAACAGTTCCCTCCACTATCTTCCTCTCGATTTCCATTGATACAGAGGGTTTCTGCACTAGATAAAGTAGGGAAAAAAGTACTTAAACAGATTAGATATAAAGGAAAAGGAAAAAGGGAAAAAAATGGCAAGTAGACAATTAGTTGGGTTAAACAGATCGAAAACGGGAATATGAGAAACCCACAATCATCAATAAATTAACATACGACGATGAAACTAAAATCATCATTGAATACAGCATTTACGCCATCTATGGCAGACAAATTATTGGGCGAAGAAGAGAAATCACTGTCAAAAACTTCGAAGTGGCAGTCCTTTTCCAAGCTAAAAAATGAACTTGGAAGACGACACGAGAGAAACCCAAACACAAAACTAAATTTAGATTTTTGCAGGGAACTCAAATCCAGACCAAAGCTCAAAGATCAAATTGATGAATTTCATTTAGATCTCAGAGAAAGACATACATCTCTCAGGATCCAGAACTTATCAAAGATAGGTATAAGAAAAGCATATAAAGTTGGAAAGAGATGCAAAATCCACCAGCAAATTATAAAACAAGTTAAAAGCTCATGGAAAAGGGAACCAAAAAGAGAACCTGGGAGAGTCTTGGAGATCAGCCTTTAGGAGGGGCCTTTCTTTTGCAGAGCTTAAAGAAAAGTAAAAAAGAACACCCACTCCTGCGGAGAGATAAAGAGCAGTACGCGAGAGCTCCTTCACCTAAAAATCTGTGGAGAGAGAGAGAGAGAGAAAGAAAATGCTTTGGATGTCTGTGGGGCTCCTTGTCTCTCGCCAATCGAGAGAGAGAAAGACAGAGTCAAACCAAAGCAAAAGTGACTTCTTTTTTAACTTTCTTCAACTCTCTCTCTCTCATTTTCAGACTGTTTCGTTGCTCTGTTGAGAAGAACAGATGGGTCTGATAAAAAAAAAATGGAACAACAGAAAAATCCCATGACTTGGTTCGATCTAACTCGATTAACACACTGGCCCGGCTCATAAAAATGGCAACTTTCTGGCGTTTAGGTAGAGTCCAAGAAAAAACAGTGCGGTCCGACTCCATTTTCATTTTCTACTTGCCTGTCTGGTTTTGAACCTCCTGAGTTTCCCCCCCTCTTCTTCAAGAATGACTGGGAAAATGTCCGCTCTGTTCTTTCTCTTTCCACTCTCTAATTATCAGAAATGACGATCCCAAAATTATCGTTATTTATTAATAGATAAATATCAATATGATAAATATTTCGTTAAACTCTGTTAATTGACTCTAATAAATACTTGAGGAAAACTTTGAAATATCGAGAACAAAAATCATTCTTATCATTTATGGCACATCTTCCAATTCATTTGTTGATAAGATTGTTGGGTTAGATCGATTGATGATTCGTGCTCACTCCATATACTGAGGAGAGGGGAAGAAGGAAGATAGGCTGGACGAGGAAGGTAAGGCCAGTTTACAAGGAAGAAGTCAACGCCGATGAATATACTGCTAAACTTTTAGCTGTAATTTACCAAAAAAAAGAAATACAAAGTATTGATTACATGGACCAACTTTTACTGGGAAAATGACTCGTAACATTATCGAGATTCTATCCAAACAGTCTTCTTGGTTCAATCAATTTCTTCATGGGCGAGATGACCAACCAATGAGAAATTTCCTATTCGTATGAAATAATGATCTTGTCAAGTTTCATTAATAATACATGTAACAACAATACATCATGTCATATGCTACGTTACAGTTACATAACATTAGGATAATTTACCTTCAAATAAACATGAACAGCTAACATCGTAAAACATAAATAGTTGGATTGTTTCCAAGTAATTTGTGAAATTGATCAAATGCACATATACAATGTATAATATATAACACTGGAGAATGATTATATAATGTTGAAATAGGTGGGGCCAACCATTGACCACAAAGTAATGGGAGGCAAATATCTTCATTTTCTCTTTTAATTTCCATTTGTTTATCGGTTGTTAGCATTCTCTAATATTTTAATTCACATCATTGATTATTTTCTTGCCGACTGTGTACCAAACATGGAGTTATTTAAAGGAAATCGATGTAGTTGATCAGTTTCTAATTAGAATAATTTCCATTACTAGAATTTTGACTAAAATACAATTTAATAATCAAATCAATTTTATAACTAGAGAGAGAAGAAAAAGGCAAACCTTAGTTTTACAAGTATGATTAATATAGCAGCAGCAAGAATCAGGAGAGCTCAGTGATGAGGCGTTCACATTTATCTTCCAAAATCTTCACAGCTTCAGTAAAGAGCACTTCTGGAGGTAATGCTCCAGTTGACTCAATTGTAACTGCAAAACAGAGACATGGAGATGTCTGAGAACCCAAACTTCTTTTTTTCCCCTATGACTGCTGATCAGGCTCATGTATACAAGAACCAGTTGTCGAACCGGTCGAAGTTTTAAGTCGGTAAAATGAGGAAATTTACTTAAGTTTCTATAAGGGAACATTTTTTAGGATTTTTATTGAGTAGTGAACATAAAGTTTAAAAAAAAATTGAGATATCGCTTTGCTTTTCCCACCTGATCAAGTGCATAGTTAAATGAAAACAGCCAAAAACCACTTACATATGAAATGATCTTTAATGCGACGCAATGAAACACGTTTCTCCCATTCCTCTCCTCCTCTGATGCATTCTCTACATAATGTGCAAGCTCTTGGTAGAGCTACAATTGCCCTTTTCTTACCTGCTCATCAGTATTACAATAAACCCAGAGAGTGAGAGATTTGATCATGAGCAGCTTTTGGCATCCAACCATTTAATATTGTCAAATATAAAATTGACCATATTTAAAACTTTGAATTTATTGGCTGTCCATTGATTAGTTATCCAGGGAAAGGAATTACCATTGCAAATATCCTCAATATCAAATACTTTAACTGGGCACTTGTTTTTAAGTTCTTCGGCCAGGTCCCCTTGGACTTCCTCCAAAAGTACAACCTTAAAGAACAAAGCACATGTGAATTTCAACGCCAAAAAAGCTTCGCAGAACTAACATGCCAGATGAAGGTATATATTTCCTCACCTCCGGAAGCATCCGATACCATGCAGTGGCAACAGGGGACCACTTTGCATGTGTTTTACCAATTCCTTTCACAGCATGTGCTTCTAACTCAATTTCCTATGAAAAGAAAATTTATGAAAAAAAAACTGGAAATGTGATAGAAAAGTCGACAGATCCAAACAGTCAAACACAAAGCTAAAAACCAAGGAACACAATCAGCCATATGCTGCAACAAGATAAGAAACATCAGAAAGAACACATATTTTCATACAATTTCTTCACCTAAAAAAATATGTTTTATACCAATTTGGACTCAATTTTAAAATGTATAGTAAACATTACTTTTATGTTTGCATATTCAACTTTCAAAGGTTTATCAAGTCCTCCTCGATCATAAGTTTCATACCATGCATACTTAGCTCTGAAACACAACGTGGCCATGATTGATAAAGTAATGACAAGAGAATGAGAAAAATGATGAATCGATGCTCACCTGGCCTGGCCCGAGTTTTGCAATTATGATATCTTCATCCTTGGGGCCAATTGGATTATTGGAAAATTCAGGCAGGCTGTCCTGGCTGCAGCTGAACGAAGTGTAAGTTTTTGGTTTCGAGGAAGAATTAGAATTTTCTGACGCCAATGGAAACTCACTACCATTTGGTAACCACTTCAATTCTTTTGACTTAACTGCATCATCAAAGTATGCCACCACCAGCAATTAGAAACAATTATGGTACAGAAATTAATTGAATTATGTTATGCCTAAAAAAAAGCCAAAGGGTAAAGTTAACCAGAACTCTTATGCAACAAAATAATGATACCTGTAAAACGAGGTTCACCACGTTTGCAGCGAACATGCAGTCGGAAAACAATTGTATTCTTTTCATTCGGCATGTCGTTTTCTAATGTTCAAAAAGACAAACTCATTTATAATGCAGGAAATGATGGAGAAAAAAAAAAAGACAACTTGCACATGTCTTGAAACAAACCTGAGTACTCAAAAAGTCTTGGGTCAATTCCTATAGGAATGAGACCCAACCTGTGTGCAAGAACCTCATCTTGGATTACTGACGTATTATTTGCAATAAATACTTTTTCAATGGCCATGGTAGGAAGCTGCATGAACATTAATAGAAATTTAACCATAGCCATTAATGTAGCTGTATGAACAAAGCACACCAGTGTTTGTGTATGAAGTGGAGTAAGAAAGTATTATCTATTCTTATCCTCACATTTGTAAGTAAAGAAAAGAATGGTATCAATGCAGTGGAATGAAATTTTCAGAAGAATGATACAGCATCCACCACAGTTTATAGCTATAAAATAGGCAGAATGAATAAATGATAGAGATAAAACAGAGCACACCTCAGAGATGAGTATTCTCCTAAATGCATTAGCCACTGCTGGATCAATACCAATCATGTCAAACTCCATGTCATCCTGTCTGATTTCTTTTATATCGATTCTAAAGTTGTTTCGGAAATATTCCAATCGTAAACTATTGTCAACACCCATCGAAGCATAAGCTCCAGAATACTGTACGGTTTCTGTCTACAGAGGCCACGAACTCAAAACGTGAGCAACAAAAATAAAATCCATTTAGTTAGAGTGTGAACAGAAAATTAAAAAAAAAAAGAAAAAAAAGAAGCAAAATACAAGAAACCACTGATTTCGATTTAGAAACAAAAACCATCTTCCTTTACAAACCACTACCTTTCTCATTAATAAGATATAGTTGCCACAGCATAAAACATATAACATAAACAGTCAGAGAGAATGAGTTTCCTGAGCCAAATAAATCGTAAGAATCAATGAACGTCTGTACTCTTATTTTCCCAGAGCCCCATAAAAATAAGCGTCACAATACTAAAACAGAATTCTTTTTGTCTTCTCAGCAGCCAAATAAGTTCAATAGTTAACCATTATATGGATGAGCTAATGACTACGCAAGAAGAAGAAAATCATCAATCTGGAAAGAGGGTGAGAAAATACGTGAGTAGGAGCATCGACTCTGCAATCAACGCGAGTTCTTTGAAACTCAAGATGAGGTGGAAGCTTCTGAGGAACATCGGGGAGATTCATAATCCATTCGATTCCTCCTCCGCTTTCCGTCGTCATCGGCTCTGATTTAGGCATTCCGCCTTGCCTGTTCGCTCTCTCTCTCTCTCTCTCTCTCGATCGTTCTGAGAAACTTGCAAGACAGAGATACTGTAACATGCGAAAATAGGGTACAAGGGTTTAAGCATACTTGTGCTTTTCGACCAAAACGCCCATCCTTCCATACAGCCCAAAGCCCAAACCTCTATGCTAGCGACGTTTATGTGTATTTATTGAATGTAATAATTGAAATAAATTATAAATAACAAAAATATGATAATAATTATAATGGCCGACACAACATGAAATAAATAAAATTAAAATATATAATTAAAGTCAAATCTAACGTCAATAGATCTCTAAACAATTCATATCTCATTTATTTTTGATATAACACGATTCAAACGTTGTTGCGACAGCAAAATGAACTTTATATGTTACGAAAAATCATGTTACCCAAATAGATGATAGTCAAATTTTGTAACAATAAAAAAATTTGATCCTCGCAATTGCGTAACATGCACTTAACTCTCCTCCAACGTATCACACCTTGAATGGGTTAGGTGTAGATCAAAAAATTAGATCATCACATGCCTGTTACTTTACTATTTAACAATTTTATAATGACAATATTTATTTTGCTAACATGCATGTTTAGAAAAAATAAAAAATTTTGAGTATCATTTTTTTGGATCCAACAAGTTTGAATTCAAAGTGCATTTACCCGAGTGTAAAGGTATCAAAACAATTATTTTTTGGTAATGTGCAACTTAACACGTTAACTTTGGAGTTATTGACAAATTAGACTTTTTAATTGATTTTCTGTTACGTATCGAGCGTCAGCATTTTTGTTACAAACAATTTAGATTTTATCGTCAATTGATTGACGACAAGATTCAAATCACTGAAAAGATTGATTTTTGATTTATAAAAGAAAATAGTGTAATATTTAATCCGTGAGTGGTCAAAGTCATTAACGGTCTAAATTACATTTTACTTTATTTTTTTAAATATAAATAAATTAACAAATATATCTATATGTTGTATCATTGTGCAGTACACGTGACGTTTGAAGCTCAACGAGTCAATACAAGGAGTTGTAAAATGGAGATTAAATAATCTACAATGTCCTCCTTCCATAGATTGAGCATACCTACATGGACTTAGCAAACAGCATTCTCAACAGACAAACCAACAGTTCTGAGGATGTTTTGATAATATAATATGCATTGAAATATCAAATTATAGTGTTCTACAGTTCGATATTGTTTTTATAATTTGCATTCAGAAATATAAGTTGTCATGTTCCAAAAATGTCTACCAGAAATCTCTACAAGAACAAGAACCGTCTTTAAAACAATGGAATCTGTTCCTATCACCAACAACTATCTCCCTACCAGCAATGCACGACATAATTTTCATGGCATTATGACAATCCTCGCAAACACGAAGATTCTTCATGATCCTAATTGGTGTTCCTGGAGGTATCTTCATTAACCCATACACCAAAGCTAATTTCTCACTATGTCGATATAGAAATCTTACCTTCTCTTCTTCTTTCATGTCTAGCAATACAACAGAAGTCTTAGGTGAATATCCTCTCATCTGCATTGTTTGAAGTAACTCTTCCCACTTTTGGTGTATTTCTTTGGTTTCAGGATGTGTCTCGTCTCCGGCAACAAACTCATGAATTGTTCCGTCAATGGTGACTGAACTCCATCCGGGTGTTTTTTTCACTCCTCTCTCTTTCATCCACTTTCTCACTTTTGCTGTATCCGCCCATCTCTCCGCCTCAGCATAGATGTTCGACAAAACCACATAGTACCCGTCGTTTAGAGGATCCAATTCAGAAAGATGGGAAATTGCTTTTTCAGCCAGTTCTATGTTCTTGTGAACTTTACAACCGCCAAGGAGAGCTCCCCAAACAACACTATTAGGCTTGATAGGCATGCTCATGATAAATTCATAAGCCTCTTGAAGCATTCCGGCTCGACTGAAAAGATCAACCATACAACCATAGTGTTCAATGCTTGGAACAATCCCATAATCCACAGTCATGCTAGCGAAAAACTCCCGACCTTTCTCTATCATTCCCATGTGGCTACAAGCATGTAAGAGACCGATGAATGTTACATGGTTAGGTTTCATCCCCTTTTCTTTCATCTTGGAGAAAAATTGCACAGCTTCCTCAGCTTGACCATGCATTGCAAGCCCTGCAATCATGGCTGACCACGAAACAATGGAGCGCTCCTCCATTCCATTGAAAACTCTTCGAGCATAGTCCAAACATCCACATTTTACATACATATCAATCAGAGTGTTAGAAATACGAATGTTTCGCCTAAATTCACCGATGTTCAATTGCTCATGAATTCTCCTTCCTAAATCCAAGTTACCCAAATCAGCGCAAGCTGCAAGGACAGCAACAAAAGTAAACTCATTAGGCTTGAAGCCTTCTAACTCCATCTTAAAGAACAAATCAATGGCCAGCTTCGGTTTCCCGCATTGAACATAGCCTGCAATCATTGACGTCCATGACCTCACATTCTTCTCGGGCATCCTCAAAAACAAGTCATAAGCCCCCACAACATCCTCCCTCTTCACCAACTGAGATATCATAATATTCCAAGTCACAATATCTCTTTGAGACATTTTTTCAAACAGAAGCTGGGCGTCGCCCATCGCCCCGCAGAGCGCATACAAATGAACAATCATGTTCTGCAACACAAGATTCGACTGCAACCCAAGCTTTTCAACATAGCCATGAACAATCCTACCGTTTGTGAAATCCAACAAATGCGTACAAGCTTTAAGAACAAAAGAACAAGTGAAACAGTCCGGAAAGACATCCAGTTCCCGCAACTGATAAAAAAGCAAAATAGCGCGAAACGGAGAATCTCCCTCCGCGAAAGACCTCAAGCACCAATTCCAGGCCGAATAATCAGAGTCTCCGTTAAGGCAAAGAATCTGATGGGCGTAGGAGGCGCTGGGAGTGAGGGCGCAGACAAGAGCAACCCGGGGGAGGGGGAGGGAAGAAATGGGAGAATTGGTTTTGAGGAGGTGGGCATGAAGTTGTTTGAGCTCACTCGGGGAGCTAAAGTTTTGAAGGAGATGAAGCTTGGGGTTGTGCAAAATCGGTGGACGACACTCCGCAGAGGGAAGCGACGAGAGCTGAGATGGGCAGAAAGAAGAAACCATCTAGGACCCCTCGCACAGATTTTCGGAGCGAGAAGTGGCTATGAATTCCCATCATTTGAAATTATTTTTTATAATTAACTTCTAATTTTTAAATTTAACGGAGATAATTTCTAAAGTAACGCATTGAATTAGAATACTCAAACACCAATAAAGGAGCTACAAATCCATTAGTTGCTTATTCTGATCATCATCCTACTAAGTCTAAAAATTACAACTTTTGTGCCCATTGTACCAATGAACAGCCTAGAGACCGGCCAAATACCTAAAGTTTATCGTTAAAATTTCAACATGTCTGTCAAAGTACAACATATTACTACAATGAAACTCAAATTTGGGTCTGAAAATACAAGTAAACGAAGAGACAACCCACTTTCACAGACTGTGTACTCAAGTACACAGTCTGTGAGTACAAGAAATGAGCGTCTCTCAACTACCATCCACAACCCTGTATGAAATGAGTCCACAACCATACAAAATATAAGAAAACAACAGGGTCATTTCTTAGAAACTACTAGCTGAAAAGTTATTCAATATACCTTGCCATATTTTCATGCCTGCCTCCATTTTAATTTTTTTTTTATTTTTCACGAAAAGGGCCTGGTAACTCATGTCGACCCGTCTCATATCAGACATCTCTCTATTATCGACTACTGATAGAGCTCTCACTTAACTTAAATCTACATCCGAAACAATTCAACTATTACATTTTCTAAATACCTTCCTAATCTCACCATCAAAACCAAAAGAAAGGAAAATGCTTTTCTCCATCAAACTACAGCTCCGTCCCACTAAGAAAAAACTAAACTAACCATGTACTTTTTAAACATGAGATGTCTATCTAACGATCCAACTAATATTCGAATCATATAAAACATTGTTGCCACAATAAAACTCTTAAACCGCACATCACACTCGTTCAACTTAATCATAGCACCAAAAACTTGGTTTGCATGAAGTTCTATTTTCATAGTGTCTAAATCCATACAATAGAAAAAGCCCTTCTTGTGTATAAAAGCTTCCTCGATTAAAATACTTCTAGTTGTCCACGTGCCTATCACAAAAGGGCAAGAACCAAAACTAGAGGAATCTCCCAAAAAGTTCTATGGGAACACTTAAGCAACTGCATCAAAAGGCCTTCATTTCTACGTGCCATAGGTATGTTTGTGACTACTGCCCGTCATCCTTACCTCGCATAAGGATGATAACGACTACTGCCACTATAGCCTCCCCTCCCATACAGGCCACTTGCTCCTCCATAACCAGAACCTGGACCAGAGTCACAACCGCCACCATAGCCTGGACCACTGTAACTACCATAGCCTTCACTACCTCGACCATACCCCCCTAGACCACTTGAACCATAACCCCCTCCGAAGTCACCACTATAATAAGGTCCAAAACGACTAGTGTAACCGAAGGAAGAATCACCTCGATAAAAACCTACACTACTGTTTCCATAGCCTCCATAACCACCGCCAAAATCCCCACTACCACTACTGTAACCATATCCACCACCAAGCCTACCACCAATACCTCCTGCATTCCTATAAGGACCAGGGCCAAACCCCCCATCAAAACCTCCATATTGACCACCATACCCACCAAAGCTGTCATTATTGAAAGAACGGCTGCTCCTAGGGTTGCTACCATAAGAAGTAGGTGGAGGGTTGGAGGCTTTCTTTGGTTCAGCTTTCTTGATCTCCACCTACAACAAAGCAACTTGGTTAACCTAGTCCTGCTGGAATTTAGCTATCACCCTTTCGTAAAGCAAGACCTACACCTGTAACACTCAATCTAAAGTCAACAACACCAACTAAAACAAAAGAAATGCATATAATAATATGAATTAAATGACACTTTGAGTGGACATTATCAACTATAAGTGGATGATTTGAAAATAAATACTCCAAGTACACTGGCAATGTTTTTACACAGCAATTTCTTAAAGTCCATTTGAATAAGCTCACCTGGGTACCAAACATATTAATCATGTTTCCATTGGATAAAATTTCATCTACAACTTCTTCACTCTCAAAAATTATAAAACCAAAGCCTCGCGATCGGTTGGTTTCGTGATCACGTATAATCTGGTGTTCTGCTACTTTCCCATACTTCGAGAAAAAACTACTGAGCTCATCTGTATGAGCAGAGAGCCAAATTAACAAAAAAATTAAGAGCTGCTATTAGATTAAATAAAAAAGATACTCCAACAGCACCTCAACAACCTCACCTTCAGTTACTGTTGATGGTATACCCCCAACAAAAATCTTTTTTGTTTTAAAGTCTTTAGATTGCCCTTGGCCTTTAGGAATGGTTCTCTTAATTTCAACCTACAAATATGACAATGGTAGGGACCATATTATAAAGAAACACACTATGGTTTTCACTAATACGCCCACATCATATGAAACACAAAAAAAATATAGAAGCACGTATCATTTTTGTGCTTATAATAGAAACAAAAAATCAAACACAGAAAAAATAGCAGAAGGCTGGGGAACAAAAAGTCAAATACACAAAATTTTTTCTGACTGACAAGTATAACAAAAAAATCAAGAATACTGCAAAGGGGTTGCAACCACAATGTTCTTCCTACAGATAAAGGGGTACATAACAAACCTTCCAGATAATCAGCATGTGGAGCATAAAAGTTATTTTCAGAATAGGCGTAGAAAAATGATTGCCGAGTTATATATAGAAAGAGGAAAATTTCACAGATAAAAAAATGAGAATTTTTTAATATAAAAAAACCACTGCATAACAAGTTACTAGACAAATTAAAATTAGTGAATGAGCTAATAAAATCAACTCATAATTTTATCAAAAATGATTCGCTAGATGCAAATTAACAACCAAATTATGTCATGGGAACCTTTTCGGATGGTAAGAAAATTGTATCAATAACAACTTATGTAAATGCAAATAAACAATAAAGTTATGTAATAGGAATTTCTTGGATGGTAAAGATGAAGTGTAAGACTGCCCTACAAGAAACACCCTGCAACTTATGTAATTGGAATTGGAAGACAATATTCCAAAATGTAGTGCCAATCAAAACTCAGGCATTTATCGTTATCGATATTTTCCAAGTGCAACAGCAGAGTTTAGAGGAGAAAACTTTCAGTTCATTCATCAAAGGAAATAATCTGTTCCATATAGTTTATATCTACAACTAATTCTATCATAGAAAAACTAAAATATAAACTAGATGAATATCCTAAAATATAGTAATATCCTAATCCAAATAGAAAATTTAAACTGTATTAGATTTTTGCATAATAACTTTCCCACTTTTTCTTTATTTTTTTGAGCTTCCTTCACACCGAGAACCCAAAAGAATCTTACCAATCAAGAAGTCCATTAAAGTTGTAAAAAACACAATAAAAGAAATCAACAAAAAGGGACTGAGATGATGTACCTGTTTACCGTTGATCATATGGTCGTCTTCAATAACCTTGTCAACAACTGAAGGATCAACATAGGTAATAAACCCAAAACCTCTTGGTTGACCAGTGTACCGATCTTTCATTATAACAGAGTCTGTTATCTCTCCGTATTTCCCAAAGTGCTTATTGAATGTAGCTTATTTTCAAAAAATAAATAAATAAATATAAACATATTACATGACATACAAAAAAAAACTGTGGATTGAATCATCCACCAAATTTTAAATTAGTAAAGCCAAGCACAATACTCATAATTCACAGGAAAGAACATAAAGAAGAAAATATTTTCACACGGCCACTAAGCATGTAAACTATTGCCACTCTCCTCTCTGCCCTCCAATATTAAGGATCCATAGTCTTCGACAAGAACACAATCAATCAAAACGAATAATAGCAGAAAAAAAGCATAGACTATGAACTCACTGTAGGTCGTATCTTTCGCCAAGCCACCAATAAAAATTTTGCTGTTACAGAAAAAAGAAAGGAAAATATGAGAAAAAGAGCAAACCATTAAAGAAAACTTATTACGTTGGGTCATAAAGAGACACAAACAATGAAAAATAAAGAACAAGAAGATTAACAAAAAGGAAGCGTGAAGACGGAAAAATCTCCCCTTCGTCATTCACATCCTCCGAATATTCCCCCAAAAACAAGGCAAATAAGAGAATATGAGAGAGAACAAACCCTGGGCTGGCGCCATCTCCGCTGTGTGGATTATCTCCATTCGGCTTGGACCCCATGGCGGTAGGGTGTGAAATTTGGGAAAGAAACAAAGAAAAGAGAGGACAAATTGTCCGAAGTTGAGAGGGTAATGCGTGGGAGAGAAGCAGATAGAGAATACGTATGATGGTTGGGGCGGCCCAAATTTAGCTGCAAAGGCGAATCAAATGGTAAGGGCGCTGTTATGTTGTTAACTGTTTACACTTTGTTTGTTTAGTGGTAGGCAGAAGCAGAACTGACCCGGAACTGGGCTGGTTCTATATTTCCTTAGAATCGGCTATGGTTAGGATATCCCTAAAATTGCAGTCCACAGTCTGGCTTGCAGTTCCCGTGTCCAAAACAAGCCGGACCGTGGGAGAAGCAACCAGTGGGTCAACCAAATTTATCCAACTCAACATTACGGTTCAAAGTGAATTCTTTTTTTGTATTTTATTAATTTTAAATATCTTATAAAATTAACTATTTATTTTAAAAAAAATTAATTTTATTTATTTTATAAAAATTACTGCAAATAATAGATTTTTTTAAATTTTTTTAAATTTTTTTGAAGGACTTCTCTTAGGTTTGAGGTTAGAAGTGAGGTAATGCTTTACCAACTGTCTTGATCGTGGCACTTGACATTTGACACAATGATTCCAGTAAGCATAAGTGCAGAATGGAATTACAGCAGCACCTGAGAGACCTGTAATGGACCAATACTAACGTTGTAAAGTGTATTGTTCATTCTTTATCTGACACGTTAATAAATATATTTAAATAATAGAATAAAAAAATAAACGTAGAATTATTATTTAATTGTGTTTAGAAATATTTTATGAGATTACGTAAATATGTTTATACGATAGAATAAAAAGATGAACGTATTATTATTATTATTTTATATTTAAAAATAATTTTATGGGATTCCGTACGATTTTAAAAATTAAATTGGCTCCAATTTAAAATAAATGGGTTTATTTTGAAAGTTTAAGCCAAATTTATTTGGATAAAATGATGCCACGTGACAATTTTTAATTAAATCTAAGGGCAAAATAAAGGGAAAGATTATTTAAAAGCATAATTAAAAATACAATTTAATGAGAGACATTTTTAAAAAACAAGGACAAGAGTACCGAAAACATATTATGCATTGAAGGTAGAGAGGGACGTGCTAAAAGCAAAACTTGCACGTGTTTGTATCAATGGCCTCGTATTTCTCCAAAACTACAACAATGCCCTTTCTTTTTTCTTACCCATTCCCTGCATGCGAATTGCGAAGAGAAGAATTTAATTTCACTGATTATTTTCATATTATCCCAAACAAAATAATAATCAATTCAAAAAATTAAGATAATGAAAATGGAAATTGTTGCTGTCACTAGACTTGATCGTGATTTTTTTGATGGTCGAGTTTGGGTCAGCGGGTTAGTTCTCGGACCCGCGTTCAATTTTAGAAAGAACAAAAATTAATAAATACTTCTCACAGATTAGGAGGATTCTTGTATTTATAGGTAAAGATTTTGAAATAATAATAAAGAATTTGTGATATAAACATGAAAGATCAAAAGAATCTAGGAAATGGCAATTGCGAAATAAGAGTCTGATACAAGGGTAATTTGTGAAACTCAAAACATGAGGTCTCGTTAGGCAGTAGCAGGCGTTTGTTATCTGTCGCTTATGATGATCGAACATGTTGAATGTATACCGCTACCGGGTGTACTCGTGAAAATCTAGGTTTCTTTCGTCTTCTTCGATCTCAGCATTTCTTTGAAAGAAAACCACTGGAAAATGAGTGAGATCAGGTCCAAGTTTACGGAGGTTTACTCGGTGTTGAAATCGGAGCTCCTCGGCGACCCTGCTTTTGAATTCACCGATGGTTCCCGTCAGTGGGCGGACCGGGTACTATATCTGTTTCTGTCTTTTAAGATTTGAAAGATTTGCTGTTTTCTTGGTGCATCTTTAGGGCCAATAATGAGCACTGTAGCACTGGCGATCCGCGCTACAGCATTGAGACGGGTTTAATTTAGTTAAAACTTATGTTTTCGTGGTAAGAAACTTGTATTTTAAGTTATGTTTTAGAGATCAGTGGCTGATGGGTGGATTATAATGGGGAGAGGTTTACAATTTGTAATCAATTCATGATATCTCTTTCACCAACTCCTCAATAAAAACTAATTGAGATCTACTTTTGTTACAGATGCTGGATTACAATGTCCGAGGAGGTGAGAAAAAACGAAAATTCTTCCCTATCTTTTACGAACCCTTTTTGCTTGAGAAACCGTATGAAGAGAAAGTTATTTCATCTGGGGGTTATACCATGAGCAGCTCAGCATCTTAACGTACAAAAGCTCATTCATCTCGATCGATTGCAGGGAAGCTGAACCGAGGACTTTCAGTTGTCGACAGCTATAAGTTACTGGAAGAAGGGAAAGAGTTGAGCAGTGATGAAGTTTTTCTTGCATGTGTTCTTGGTTGGTGCGTTGAATTGGTAATTTCATTTTGGGTAAAATTCAATTTCAACACCGTCCCATGAATTTAGTATACAAAAACCTTTAAACAAAAATTTTATCAAGTCAAAATTTCGAACTATAAAAAAAGGTTAAAAAAAACCTCTAACGGGAGCCGAATTCAACTTTTCACGTAATGTGGCGGGCCTATCCAAAATTGTGGCTCCCACGTGTCCATTTTTGAAATAATTCAGGAGGTCAATATCAAATCGTAGCCCTCTGCCATTTTGTACACGGGGCCCAACGAAGTTCGCGGCCCCCCGCAATGCACGTGCGTTGATGTGGAAAGTACGCAGGGCGCTGTGTCATGACCTCAGCTCCCAACGTCACGCAGGGGTCGTCTCAAGGGCCTTGCACTACCCCCTCAGCACGTGCTTTGCACATGCCAAAAATACGAGGGGCCGAGAATGTTACTCAGCCCCCCGCGTTGTAGAAACGACCCCCCGCATTTTGAACGCGGCCCTCCGCGTTTAGAACGTGCGGGGGGCTGAGTTTCCTTTACTATAAATAAAATCGACCCCCCTTCTGCCCACTGCGTCTGAAAACCGAGAGAAAGGGGGCCAAGTTTTCGATTTTGTAGCCAAAATCGCCGTTTTTGTTGCTGTAAAGCTCAAAATCGGAAGCTCATTCTCTAGAACACCAACTACCTTTTCGAAAATCTAAAAGTCGAGACTCGATCACCGAAAATCCGAAACCTTAGTTTCGAAAATCTAAAATCAAGTCTTCTAATCTTTGAAAATCTCAAAGACGACCTCCCTAATCTCCGAAAATCCAAAAACTCAAGCCTCTAATTGTCGAAATCCTAAATCCGAAATGACCTCGAAAATTTCATTTAAACGTCCCCACCCCACGACACAAGCTGGTCCGTCAAATTGGCCACCAGTAAACTGGCCACCAGCAAACCGGCCTCCGGATGAAGTGCCGCAACCACTGCCTGGTTATTTCTCGATGGATTTTCGAAGCGAGGAGTGTCAAAAGCTGTTCGATCGGGATATATCAATCCAATCGATTATTTATGGAAAGACGGTCAAATTCACTGGTTGGGAATCTTTGCAGATCTAGGAGATGTTTGATAGGATTGACTTGCATGGAGTGTACAACATGCGCAGAGAGACTTGCGACTGAATTGTTCGTTTATTTTATGCAAACTTGACTAATATTAGGATGGTTGGGATCTTGAAATCATATCTATGTGGTAAATATATTATGGTTCATGCAAATCAAATGAACGAGTTGTTGGGATTTGTTTCAAGTACCGCAGTGCAATACTATCACGCTTCCCGAGAATGTGATTTTGCTAGAAGCTCAGATGGACTGCAGTTTCTTAGACAGATTTACAGTAATTCGGACGTTGTAAAATTCGCCAGACCAAAATCCAATGACCTAAATGTCAAAGCTCGCGTTGTTCACAACTTGATCAGTCACATCCTGTTGCCTAAGAATGACCATAGAGACCGAGTGAACTGGATGAATCTCTATATTATGAAGAAGATGTACAGCTCCACGATGTCCGACCCCAGGTTCATGATTTTATGTCACATGAACGAGATCGGCAGACACGGAACAAAAATTTGTCGTACAGTACTTTGATTTGGAGGATCGTACAGCGATCTGAAGTTTAGTTGCCCGTCGAAGAGCAAATTAGAGCTCCTCGATCTTTGAATGTATTTGACAGACTTCATTTATCTCGGATGGACCTAGTTGAATTCGTCTGGTGTTAGATGCTGAATGGAGAGTCCGAGGACCCTACAACACGAGATGCTCTGATGGAGGAGGACGCCCCCGCCACTGCGACGGAGCCGCCAATTGCCCCTCAGGTTGGCAGTAGCCGGGAGGAGTATATGCATCTAGAGCGGCAGCAGATGCATCGGGAGGAGCAACAAATGCATCTATAGCGACAGCTGATGCATCAGTAACAACTGTAGAGGATTGAGTTCCTCATAAGCAGGGTCAAAGAATTGACCGTGGGCCAGAAAAAGGTGGTTGAGTCACATTACTATCTCAGTGAATCCATTAAAGAGGTCACTAAGACGATGACGGATTAGATTGCAGACAGAGACGACGAAGATGACGACGTACCACCGGAGTAATTTAGTTTACTTTATATTTTGTATTTCATTTTATATACTTTAATCACAGTGGCTTAGACATTATTTTGTTGTACAGGAATCTATCTGATCGGTATGTATTTGTAATTTCACATTTCATGAACTATTTGAAGATAACTATGGAAGAGTATAAAATAATAAAAACTCTGCCTAATTTTTTAATTTTTTTAAAATAAAATAAAATAATTAATTTAATACATTTAAACAAATTAATGGCTTCTAATTAATGCATTCAAACAAAATTATCACTTTCAATTAATTAATGAATAAAATATAAAATAAAGTAATTAATTAACATATTAAAATTATTTTATAGTAAATAAATATTATTTAATATAATTAATACATTTAAATAAATTAATGATTTCTAATTTAGTATTATATAAAATAAATTAATTATTTTATTAATTATATAAGAGATTTAAATATTATTTAAATAAATAAATAATATTTATTTAAATCAAATAAAAACGTATTTATAAATTAAAAAAACTTTGGAGTTACATAAAAATAAATGAATTCCAACACAAATTACAGCAGTCAATTTCTTCTGCCCCTAATTCGCCTGCGAGTTGTAAATTCCTGCACATAATGAAAACTATATTAAAAAAAAATGACAACGTGTTTAAGAACGAAATGTTTAGAATTGTACCTGTATCCCTCAATTTGTGTTGAAACCTATAAACGTATCTTAGGAAGTAGCAGTGCCTGAAGTGGATTCTCGATTTTGACAAGTGCAACTATTATACCCGTACTGACGACATATACTACCAGGTTGGCGATATCTTTGAGTTCCGCCTACTAGCTCTCGAACTTGACGGATCATCGACATTTCGCACTCTTGTCTTCTTGAGCCTACTAGGTTGACGATATCTTGTAGGCGGGAAGAGTTTCCCCATACCTGACGCATCTGGCCACATTAATTGGCCGTTCACGGGTTGAATAAATTAGGAGTACATCTGCAGGTAAGTCATCCGGTAATAGTATGGATGCACGTAAATTTATGGTTGTATTCTCAAGAAAAATATGAATGAAATGGCAGGGATACACGGGATTCCAATAAGCGTTCACCTGGTGCATTTGCACACCCATGTATTCATGTCGACAACGAATTGTTCGTTGTCATTGCTCACCTAAAATCGTGAACCTCCCCCAATAATAGGGCTCCAATTTCTAATTGCATCTACTAGCTTGTCAAGCTTTTTATATATATTTGGGAACACAGGAGGGTCGTTAATTTGGTCATCTTCTCAAATTTTTTAACAATGTGAGTCATCATGTACGTTCAGATCGTCTCGAACATGATGAGGATCGTTTTGTCTCTAGCAGGTAATATAGTTGCATTGAATGACTCACGCAAGTTATTTAAGCCCATTTCACACTTGACAGTCGAAGAGAAGGCATGACTAGCTCAATATCTAGGTGGTTTTGTTTGAAGCCATTGGTGGGCAGCAGGGCTAAGTTCATATAATTTCCTCATTTATAATTTGAAATGACGTCTTGTGGGTGCCCTGGTCACATTCTACATCGTTTCTGGCTATGCTTTGCCCCGGAATAGTCCTTTGAAGTTTGCGTACATGTACTTGAGGCAGAAATAATATTCAGTTTCTTTAAATTGATCTTCCACAGCATTCCTCAAGCCTTGATATTAAAACAGAGTTACTTAAATAGTATAATTATACTACAAATTATTTCAAAGGAAAATTGAGTCGACATAAAACAATATATCTTTTGTCAATAAAAAATAATCGTTCATTCAACTCCATCTCTACTGTGCAAGTCTGCCTTCAAAAGTTTCAAAAATCACGTCTATGTTTCCTTGGTCTCTTTTTCGATATTGGCAACAGTAACGGAATATGTTCGGGACACGAGCCCTTAAGATGACAGTTACAGGGCAACCAAACTACAACAAACCTACCTTGCAAGCGACTAAACACATATACACTTTTCAGCATATTAACGAGCTCCCCGTATCGTAAGTAAGTACATCGAATGTGCTACCTGGATTTGTTCTATATAATTCTTCTGCGTACGACCAAACTACCTTATATTGTTCGTCACTCTTGCCTTCATTAAGTGTGCGAGCTAAGTTTATTGCTCTTTTGACAAGAGTATGTGTAATGTTAGCATTGTGCTCAATCCTCACTGTCTCCACAATAGAAGAAATGTCACACCTAGGTTGACTTTTGAACCTACGCAGATATCGATGTGCCACCTATTTTGCACTAACGTGTTTATTCTCAACTATCTTCGCATAACTGTGAGTATTAATCAAACTTTTTATTTGATAGGTAAGTTTGTCTTGCTTCTATGAAACATGCAATCGCCACTCACACCATTTTGAACATCTAGTCGTCAATCAACTTCTTTCACTTTTAGTGAATACTATAACAACACCATGTTTCACAAAATAATCTTTTATTTCATCTTTAAGTTTCTTTAAAGATGAATATCCTTTAGTCACAAAAAATACTATTGGAACATCTTTCCTTACCTGTACGCTTCAACTTTATCATCGTCCGATATAACCAGTGTTCGAAGCAGATTGTCTAGAGTTCTTGATGTTGAATGCATTTGTATTGCTTCATTTTCATCAGAGTCATTGTCACGACATGCAGAAGTCTCGCCCGAATACCAATTCATCTCGTCATCACCAAATGTTTCCTCCTCTAATTCAAACTATGTATTTGGATCAGAATCCATTGTCCTCGATAATACAAAACAAGAAAATATTTGTGAAATTTTAGAGATTTTGGAAGCTGTGGATTGAGAGTGGACGATTGAGCTCCTTAAATAAGGAAGGAGATCGGCCCCTCGCATTTCACGTTCGACCCCCCGCGAATTTGGACGGGGAAGGAGGGGGCCGCAAATCACGGCCGGCCCCCCACGTCCCATCCAGAGATCAATAATTGATCACTGGATGGGACGCTGGGGGCCAAGGGCAATTCACGACCCCTCGACTTCGCATCCAGAGATCAATAATTGAAAGTAGACGATTGAGTTCCTTAAATAAGGAATGAGATCGGCCGCCCGCATTTCACCCCCCAGAGATCAATTATTGATCTCTGAATGGGACGCGGGGGCTAAGTGCGATTCGCGGTCCCCTGACTTCGCATCCGGATATCAATAATTGATATCTATATGGTACGTGGGGAACTAAGTGCTATTCGCGGCCCCCCGCATTTCATCCAGAGAACAATAATTGATCGCTTGATGAAATGCAAGGGGCCGATATCAAGGCGCACCCCCGCGTTAAAATTTTCCAACAACGCGGGGGGACCGAGAATGTTACTCGGCCCCCTTGTTTTTGGCATGTGCAAAGCACGTGTTGAGGGGTGGTGCAAGGCCACAAGTCGACCCTCTCGTGACGCGGGGGGCCGAGGTCCCGTGTACTTTCCACGTACAATACAGTGCATTGCGGGAGGCTGTGAACTTCGTTAGACCCCCACGTACAAAATAGCAGGGAGTCGTGATTTGAGAACGGTCCCCCGGATTATTTAAAAAATGGTCATACGAGGGACCACAATTTTGGATTGGCCTGCCACATTACGTGAAAAGTTAGATTCAGGGAGTTATCGGCCCCCCGCCAAGGTTTTCTTTGAACCTATTTTTATAGTTCGAAGTTTTGACTATACAGACCTTTTGTTTGAAAGTTTTTGTAAACTAACCTAGTACTACAAGATTGAAATTGAACTTTACCCTTCCATATTTCACTTCTGCTTTTCCTTTGAACTTATGGAGCAGTTATTCTTGTTTTTGTCAGATAATCGTTTCTCCTGACATGTTTTGCAGTTTCAAGCTTACTTTCTCATCCACGACGACATAATGGACAACTCTGTAACGAGACGTGGTCAACCTTGTTGGTTCAGGTTACCCAATGTATGGAAATTTAACATCATAGAATTTTTCCAACATTGTTTAGTTTTCAATGTTCAAGTACGTTATTATTATAGGTAGGTTTGATTGCTGTGATCGATGGAGTAATACTTCGGAATCTCATACCTAAGATTCTCAAAAACCATTTTAGAGGAAAACCATATTATGTTGATTTGCTGGATTTATTCAACGAGGTGGGTTGTTTTTCCAAACTGGAAATGATAAATTATTGGTTAAAACCCGTAATCAACTTATATAATGTTTATGAAGGTTGAATTCCAGACAGCTTCAGGCCAGATGATTGATTTGATCACCTCACTCCAGGGAGAGAAGGATCTCTTGAAATACTCGTTACCACTGTGAGTGAAAATGCCATTGCCACACACACATATATTTATATATATATATATATATACATACACACACACACACACACACACACACACATATATATATATACACACACATATATTTATATATATATATATATATACACACATTTTTCAGCTGAATTTGTGAAGATGTATCTGATTCTTGTATTATTATGCAGCTACAATGGTATTGTTCAGTATAAAACTGCCTATTATTCATTTTATCTCCCAGTAAGCTAACTTTCACTGGTCTCTGTAGTTTAGTTTCTCTGATATGAAATTCATTCGCAATTTTAATTTAGCGAGAGATTTTGATCCGTCGATTTACATGACAAAATGGGAGGAGTTCTTAGCAACCTCACAATTAGATGCCCTCTTTTTTTTTCAAGGTTGCGTGTGCCTTGCTTTTGGCAGGAGAAAGCCTTGATGATCACACGGATGCAAAGGGTATACTTGTAGAAATGGGTACCTATTTTCAAGTTCAGGTAACTTTCTTATAATGTTTTTTTTTTTTTTTTTTTTTTTTTGTGGGTGTTAAGGATGTTCGAATTTATTTTCAAGGATGATTTTCTGGACTGCTTTGGGGAGCCCGAAGTGATTGGGAAGGTGATTTCGCTGGGTTATGCTCTTAATTAATTGTTGTTTACGAGTTGTTAATGGTTGGTGTTTGAATTATCAGATTGGAACAGATATTGAGGATTTCAAGTGTTCTTGGCTGGTTGTGAAAGCTCTACAACTGTCTAATGAACAACAAAAGAAGCTCTTAATTGTAAGCCAAACAAATCTTGACACCCTTGTCTGACTACTTATAATGTGTGCGCGCTTTGCTCCTTAGGAGAATTATGGGAAAGCAGATGAAGCATGTGTTGCCAAAGTGAAAGAGCTCTATAAAATGCTTAATCTCCAGGTTCATTCTCTTTCGATGTCGTCGTTTACTTCATTCCCATAAATTCCGTACTTTCCCAATGCACATTTCTAATGCCCTATGCAATATTTCAATGACGGAATAATATTTCTAGTAATGTGACATGCAGGGGGCATTTGAGGAGTATGAGAGAACAAGTTACGAGAAGCTTATAAAATCCATTGAAGTTCATCCAAGCAAAGCAGTACAAGCCGTGCTGAAATCATTTCTAGCAAAGATATATAAGAGGCAGAAGTAGGATTCGAGACCATTGAAAAATAATGGAGTAATCAATGATAAAATCCATTGCATGAGAATAAATCAGCCACATTCATGTTTATTCTGCATCAAGGCATAAGTGTGTAGATGAACACAGAAATTTGCAAAATACCTGTTTTCAATTTTAGTAATTTATAAGCTGTTATGGGGTGAAAATCTATTGTTGATCATGAAAAGAAAACATGGCATAAACGGGGAGTGCAAAAAGAGGCACAAAACCCTTTTTTGTCAATGCTATAATTAGACCATGATAAAAGAGAAGCCAACTTCTAACGAATTTTAATCAAATGCAATGGCTAAAAATTGCATAAATTGATTTACCACAAATCTGCACCTGAAAAAATGAGGCGGTTGAGGCTTTTGAGAACAGAAACTCAGCTTTTAGGCAATTGTGCAAAAACCTTCTTCTTTATGAGGGAGAAAAAATCAGAACAAATTTTTACTGGGGGGTTTATCATCTTTCATCCTTTTCCTTCTTGGGTGTACATAACTTTTAGTTTGCAGCCTACACAGAGAGCCTGCTTCTTTGTTTCAGAGGTAATCTTCCTCTAGTATCTGCAATGGCAGCAATTTCAATGTTAGTTTTGATTATCTTCAATATGTAATTTTTGTACTCGTAGGACGATGAGAGATACATTTATAAATTTTGGGTTTAGATGAATCTAAATTTTCAAGATTTTGCATGAAAGAAAGAAGATGGAAGAAATTTCGAGAAATATCAATATTTGATTAAGTTTAGACAAAAAAAAATCATAATCTTTTGTTTTAAAGACAAATAACATTTTGATGATTATCCTCATCTCAACAATCATCCATAAATATTTTGATGATTACGAGGATCAGATATTATGGACTTTTCGTGTCAAAATGAAAGCCAGTGTTATTTTTCTTACCTCCCAGAAAAACAATGCTAGTTTTAGACCTAATCCAGAGATGATCATCAATAAGAACAACTGGAAAATGAATTCATCAAATTCAGCTTTTCATTCTTATCGACATCTGTTTACAACTCGTGCTAGTCTACTCTACTCATCATATTGCTATCAAATTTTTGGATAAATATACATCTTTCACTCCTCAATTCGTATTGATTTCTCTCCGACTTTTCATTTCTGTCCGAACTGCGAATGACGCGGTTTAATGCTTGAACAGGCAACAAATGGATGAAAAAGTTGAGCAAAACCACCATAAAATGAATGCAAGGATCTCGATACCAGAGTACACGCAGGAAGATTCCAAGAAAAACACCCAATTGCCTGCGTCTCCGACTGCGAAATCGGGGCTGTCAAAATCTTCAAGCGGGAGATGGAACTGCCTTTGCTCGCCGACTACTCACGTCGGTTCTTTCAGGTGCAGATTCCACCGGAACTCCTCCGGCTTCCCTCGAGGAGGCTCTGTTGGTTCCAATCTCTCCGATTTGGGTCGCTGATCCATTAATGACCCTCTCCAAGCTCATTAGTCCCTTTTTTTTACTCAACACTATTGGGCGAGAGATACTCGAACTTCTGTTATTTATATGTAATTTATTTATGCGAAGACATTTAAATAAATCTAAATTAATTATTTATATTTTTTTTTAAAAAGCTTTTTTTAGTTTATACAATTCAAATTCAAACTATGATATTCAAAAATAAATCACGATTTTCCCAGTATTTCTTTAAATAAAAGCTTACACTATCACTTAGCCTCGGGTTAATAATGACAAAACGCAAGCTAGTTCACCGGTTCAACTATCTATCACAAAAAATCGAGTTTGTTCCATTACATCGTATGAGTCGAGTCAAATCCAAGATTTGGGCTTGCAAATTCTACTTTAACTCGGACGTAAACTGACTAAGTTCATTTGAGAAAATTCTTCGTGAGGCTATAGACCTTCGACTCTATCTTTATCGCCCAACGTCAGTCAACGTTGCGTGCCCCTACTTCTCCCATCTCTCGACCCACATTTGCAAATTGCTATATGTTTTCATCTAGGAACAAAGCTTATGAGCTTTTAATCTTATTTTATTATTTAGTGTAATCTTACGTGTCAATTTAACACATCTCCTCCCCCCCATTGTAGTCTCTTTTGGTTTGGTTGAACCAAAAAAATTATGCCAAAAAATCGGGCGGACTAATGGATGAAATCTGGTTTTTAAGACTCTTTCTTTGACGCCGTCTTGTGTGCTGGAATTCAATCCATTCATCTGAAGGCGAACTTTGAAGGCACGCCCGCACACCCTTCTCAACTCTGTTATTTCCTTCCTCAAACGTAGCCTCCTAGGATTCGTTGATTCCGTTTCCTGATGCTTTGGTCTTTGTTTATTTTTCTTCTAATCGGATAAAATACTGCGATACCAAGGTAGATTTGCTAAGTTATTGCTCCTTAAAATTTTCGGGGTGTTGGCCGCTGCGTAAGGCCAGATGATCGAGAAAAGAGTGTCATTTTCTTAGTTTATAGTTCAAATTATAGAGTTTTTATCTTGGAAAGACTAGAAAGTGTTTTCTCTGTTTTTGCAGGTTTAGTTAGTAAATGAAACGATACTGATTGTAGAGGTTTATCCACACGTAGATGGATTTTCTGTTGACAATTAGTATTCCTTCACATTTTTCACCAGGTACATCCATTTATGCAGCTAAATCAGTTTTGTTTAATGTTTTCTTCGGGGTCCCTGCTCTTACTTGTTGCTTTATGCAGTAAGAGATTTAAATTTGATGTTTCTTTAAACTTGGCAATGGCGATATCCTTGTTTAAGCCTTGGAATGATCATTTTAAGTGATTTTAGTGGTGAGAAAAGTTAATAGTATAGCTATAATTTAGTTATCTATAGGACAGGCCTTGATTCACTGCCCCGACCCTTGTTTTATAGGCCTAGGAAGCTTCTATCATTGAGGGAGGGTGGTCCTAGCGGTTGCTCATTTACTTCTCCAGTCTAGTGGGACTGATTGAACGAACTCCAAAGCGATCTCCGGTAGTTCCTGAAAGCATAGGAAAGTCACTAGGTTCATCCTCCAAAGTCAATCTCAGGGAACAGAGAAGCTTCACCGGCTCTTTCTGTTCAGGTGCAGATAGTCATCTTCACTGACACAGTGACATGTCTATTTCACCTAGCCTCTCTCCGAGACAATGCCCAGATCGTTAGTTGTTTGTAATACGCACTCCATTTCTACCAACAGAGAATAATAGAATGTGTCTGTGGATTCATTTAAAGGGTGGGATAAACTTAGATTGGAGAAGACTGTGGTAAATGAGTTTCCTTTGTTGGCATAGCTTCTATTGATATTCCTTCTGAAATGGTGAGGTGAACTGTGTCCGTCTTATTCTCACAGTTAACCAACAATGGAAAGTTGACTTAAGGGAAGATAAAGGTAGTGAGCAGCAAACATGTTATGCAAATAATTTAGTAGGAAACTCCAATTTTAGTTCAAAACAAGTTCAAATAGTTTGCTTGTGCTCTACCTATAAGAAGTCGGACAATCAATTACTATAATTTCTGCTCTTTCCCATTTTTCTGGTTGCTGTTTGATTGAGTAATTATGCTTCTATTGTCTCCCACTACCCTTTCCAGGAAATATTCCATCATTTGGCCTGCTTCTGTTTTATTTTGAACTGATTGTAATTGAAAAAGATGGTTAAAGAAACTAATATTTTATTTGATATCATTCTTCTGAAGTGCAAACTCGGTTGATCCGATTCATTGAGGAACCTTTTTCATACGCATATCTGATCCGATTAGATTTGTTATTTTTCACATTGTTTACAAGACTCTTTGTGCGATTGTTTATTGAAAAATAGCAAGTCAGCATAGGGGAAGAGTGAAGGGCACTGAGTTTGATACAAGAGGACTTTGTTATGGAAGACAGGGACAGATAGTTCCTTCCAAATCAAGGACAGTTGGTTTTTTGCAGCAAATAGAAAGACAGAAACATAATATGCAATATGCATCTGTGATATGTGCTGTCGCATTGGTGAGTTTGTTTTGTAATTCTCTCGCTAATATAACACAGACACTGCACATAAACAATATATATATATATATATATATATATATAGAGAGAGAGAGAGAGAGAGAGAGATTAATAAAAAAGTGAGCAGTTTTGATCCATTGCTTGCTTCTTTCTGCAGAATGCAAGATGCTCAGCAGAACAAACTCAAACTGTCACCCGCGAGGCTCCCACCATTACTCATCTTCCTGGTAATAACTTCACTTTGATATTGTTTCTTCTCTGTGGTGACATCGCTGTAAATAGAGTCTCTCTTAGCCACTAGCCAGCTTTTGGTTTTGACTGGGTCAGATAAGGGGAGTTGGCAATATCTTCAAATACCCAAATTTTGCAGTCTCTTCTTTTTTCCTCCATGATCGCCTTTTCATTGTCTTTCTTTGTGTGTTCAAGATTTAATGTCATTCTATATCTACATTTGATGCCGAACAAAAAGAATTGGAGTTAGATTAGAGGGGAGGAAGGAAGAAAATAATAGAAATACTTGGGGAGAACTAATATTCAATAATTCTGATCTTACTTTTGAAATACGAATATTTTTACGGACATTGTGTATACAAAGCATGCATGGATTGTTCTTGGAGATTAGTTTCTTTCATGACATGTCTTGAAGAGAGTTCATGGAGTATGAACTCTGTTTTTACTTTTGACTTTTGCTCAAATTTTTTATGTATTGTTTAAATGGGGCATGTTTAGGAATTTTTGGTCAAGAGAGGATATCATTGGCAATTTGTGTTTGTTTTCAATTAATACATGGATAAAAATATAGATAAAAAATCATTAAAACTATTAAAACAAAATAAAAAAGCTTCCTAAAACTTGTTCCAAAAGTAGCAAAGTTTATGTTAGAAAGCACTTGTAGAAGAAATGTCAAACATGCTTAGTTGGTAAGACTGATTTGATCATCGTATTGTGATTTACATAAATTTCAGGCAAAGAAAAATCACCAGAACTCGACGATGGGGGATCTGGATTTCCACCTCGAGATGATGGTGACGGGGGCGGCGGAGGCAACTGGTCAGGTGGATTCTTTTTCTTTGGGTTTCTTGCTTTTCTAGGATTCTTAAAAGACAAAGAAGGTGAAGGTCCTTATCGCGACGAGCGAAGACGGTGACGATTTGATACACGTGACAATATATGCAACTCCCAATTGATTATTTGCGCAATTGATTTTTTTTTTTTTAATATTTTCTTCATTTTTCATATGATTCTAATACTTAAATTAATCTGATCAAACTTTTTTTTTCATCCGTTATTCATGTTTTGCGTGTGTTAGTTAATGAGAGGATGAGGTTAGGATATAATATTCAACATGTTTTTGTGTGTTAGTTTTATATTAGAATTAGAAAATTTGGTCATTACCATGGATGGGTTGGTTTTTATTGGAAATCTGTCATATGAGTAACATTGAAGGGTAAATTACTCTTCTAATCGCTACGTTAAATTAGAATTATAGACATAATGGATCCCTAACTATTCGCCATTAGCAATTTAGGTTACTTCGTTAAATCGTTCTAATGGAATCCTATGACATGTACGTGTGTTTAAAAAGAAAGACTTGTAGAGTTTAAGAGGTTCTCTTTCTTTTTCAAGAACTCAACAATAGTGGTAGACTTTGTACATCGTATTAGATTTTAGTGTGCACTGAATTTTATTCTGTGATAAATTATTTAAGTTAATATTATGAATTTTATTAAAATTTAATTTTTTAATAAATTAATGTAAGTTAGAATCGCAAAATTTATTTTTGTATTTGAATTTTCAAATAATAATATTATTTTTACCGGTGATTTTTTTTAAAAAAATATTTTTTTAAGTAAATTTAATATCTATATCAATATATATATATATATTTTTATTATCGTCTGTTAACCCATTATTTAACGATGGGTCCCGAGGTAGGAATTCTCTTAATTTGGTAGTCAAAATGGACTCTACCCATTAAAAAAATTCAGTGGTTATATGAGAGTGATCATTGACAGGTGTCAAGAACGATGGGGGAAAATTTTTAAAAGGAAAATATATAGCCACGTGTTTTAAAGGCAAATCGGCAGGAATCGACCGGCTTCGTAAAAGGGATGAATTCTGTCGTTCTGAAATAATTTAATGGTGCTACGACAAAGTCTCCGTCATCTTCGTCACCTTCGTCTTAGCTTCGCAGATGTGACCAGAGCCGGGAGCTTAAACATCAGTGATTGCAGTGTATCTCTCTGTTCCTCTGTTATTTCTTTCAAGTTCTTGACAAACTTGTTCCCAATTTTTCTACTTCTCTTTCCATTTCTCCTTTGCATCTCCACGGATCGTTTGAGAAGCAATGATTTTTATCTTTTGACATGTTCGACGTCAGGTTTCCGAATTCCTGCGTCGCGATTAACCTTTTTCTTCTCTAGAAATTTTGTGCGTTAATGAATTATTTGAAACATTCTGAAATTCTTGCTTTTAAAATGTGTTGTTTGATTTGGTGGATCTAGATTTGGTGTGACCTTACTAGTACGCTGCTGCGAGATCCGTTTTTTTTAGGTAGGGATGCTGAGCGTGCTTGTTTGGTAATGGTTTGCAGGTGAAGAATTTACCGTTTTATTCTACCTCTTCGTTACTCGCGTCGGGTGAGGTTGAGTAATGGTTATGCTCGTAATTTTGTAGAGCTTTACATATATGAAGGCTCAGTTTGTGTGTTTCGTTTGTATAATTTTTCCACTATTTTTGCAGGTGCGCTAGAATTTGTTTTAACTAAACCTGGCTATCAAAAACACTTTTTCTTTGTTATTCAATTTAGACAAGAATTATTTAATTTAATGCTCAGTATTTTCCTTTTCCATTTCACATCTGGTCCGAATGAAGTAACTGTATTTTTTTGCGGCCCTACTCTGTGTGGTTTTATGTGTTTATCTTTTCTAAAGTGAACCTGGACAAGAAATGGATTGCAAGTTGCAATTATCATCAGTGCTCGTCTATACGGGTCTAATGATACAAATCACAAAGCAAATACTACATCATCTGCAGTCATGCATTACTTATATATGAGAAGTATTCTCTCATGTAGATGAAGTTGTTATTTTTTTCCTTTTGAAAATATCCTTTTTGAGACATTTTTTTTCATGGTGGGCACTCTTTAAGCCTTTTTCTCCTTTCTCTGCGAGCAGATAAAGGTTTACCTATTCCAATCCTAGATAACTCCACATCTGACTGAGATAGGAGAACCTGGAAATGGTTAAAAGGTTTTATTCTTACTTATCTTGCCGCAATGCTCCTTCTAGTGCCGTCAACTTAAAACAGATCTTTTACCACCTATTCTCTTGAACAGTTATGGAGTGCAATAACTTGCAGAGAGTATCATGTTGCAGTGCATAGGGGGAATTTTTGCTTTTCTTCTTCGGTGCTGTAGTGTTGACATATATAAGCGACCCAGAGGTCTTGTAGATCCTGAACTCCTTGCAAGACAGACTGTGTGTAAGCTATCATTATCTTAACACTACAAGTTCTGACCTACATGGTACTAAAAGTTCATTTGCTATTGTTTTTGTTATGTTGCATCGAACCTTACTTTCAAAGCAAAGTTGTACATCTAAAATTTTGGAGCGTAGATTATGTTGATTTATTAACGAGTCACATGATTCATTCCACATGAAATGTATTTTCTCATGCCAACGATTAATCTATTATTGTCAGTAATGCAAGTACATTTTTTCAGTTCAAAACTATTAGTTTTTTACTTGATGCAGTCAGTGTAAGCGAAATAGAAGCACTTTATGAGCTGTTTAAGAAGATCAGCAGTGCTGTGATAGATGACGGCCTGATCAACAAGGTATATCCTTTTATACATGTAACTTATGGGGACATTTATCTCTTTGCATGCAGTGTTTATGAGGGTAACTTATAAGATTCTATAACTGAGAATATCTTCATCTCCGCATGATATTACTGGTCTACACCATACATATGACACCTTATCTGCTGTTAATTTTTTCTTACTGTTTGTTACTGCAGGAAGAATTTCAATTGGCGTTGTTTAAAACAAGTAAAAAAGAAAGTCTGTTTGCAGATCGGGTATACATCTCTTAGATTTAAGTTTATTTTGCAGTACGATCTGAGCAGGATGTGCTGTCATCGGTTACGGTGCCTAATACAGAATGGTCTTTTTAAATGACAATTTATAATACAGGTGTTCGACCTGTTTGACACAAAGCACAATGGAATCCTAGAATTTGAAGAGTTTGCTCTATCACTCTCTGTTTTTCATCCAAATGCCCCGATCGAGGACAAAATTGAGTGTATGTTTAAAATAGACGAATTTTTTCTTGTAATTCTCTCAATTGCGATCAATTGGCCTGAGGAAGCTGTCTGCTAAATAAGAAATAAAAATGTCTTAGACCAATTAACCAGGCTCTGATGTTCTGCATTTTTGGTACTTCATGCCATTGACCCTATTGATCAAAGCTTGTGCACCCAATTTTGGTGACATGTTATGTGTAACAGAGATTTTTTCATGTTAATACTAGAAGTACAAGAATTTACTTATTTCATTAAGGGAGCTAAAAACTTGTAGCATTGATGGACTGTTGTGTTCATTTTTAGATGGGGACAGAGAAATTGAATGACAGATAAATAAGCTCAGTTGCCAAACTTGCTTTTTGTGTTTTGATATTTTTTTTGTATTTTATTTTACTTCGTTGTGGGGGAGGCATCTTTTCTATTGGTGGATGATATTTACCAAATTCGGCGAGGAATTATGATGGAAGAAAACCACAGTTATTCTTGTACAGTGAATGCTCATTATTACACTATTTGCTAATCTTCATGATGTCTTCTCTCAGTTTCCTTTCAACTGTACGATCTCAAGCAACAAGGTTTTATTGAGAGGCAGGAGGTAAGGGTTGAATTTCATATTTTGTTTTTCCTGTCTGAAGATCTGTGGATTTATTGGATTCCTGACATCAGATTGATCTACTTTTTATTTTATTTGGTACTTTAAAGGTGAAGCAAATGGTAGTGGCTACCCTTGCAGAATCAGGAATGAATATTTCAGATGATGTCATAGAAAGTATAATAGACAAGGTGCTTTCTCATACTGACTTTTTACCTTCATGTCTTTGTCATTTTCTATGGAAGAACCTCTTTAGGCTAGCGGAAGATGTATAGTTTTGGGTTTGTTCTCAATATTTGGAGGTTCCCTTTAGACTTTTGAAGAAGCTGATACAAAACACGACGGGAAAATTGACAAGGAAGAGTGGAGAAGTCTTGTCTTGCGTCATCCTTCCCTTTTAAAGAATATGACCCTCCAATATCTCAAGTAAGTGATATATCCTTGCCTCGTGAAGTAGGAATCCGCATTCTTTCACATGAAATTGAACAATGTCTGCAACCTTCCATTTTCTGGTTATTATCTGCACTGACTCAAAAACAAGGAGGAGAAAAATGTCTCTGATGGTTATTTGGATTGGCAGGGACATAACCACCACTTTTCCTAGCTTTGTTTTCCATTCACAAGTGGATGATACTTGAAGACGAAGTCTGCAATACAGGGTCACTGAATTTGATAAACAATACCTCCTCTCGTTACTCACATGTTGAAGAGGCAGAGAGAGGATTCTTGCTTCATGCTTGTCCGTGTTCTGTAGAGGTTTTGGTGGTGGTGTTGGTTTGGTTTGGTTTCAAAACTCTCTTTTTTCATCGTTTTCAACCTGCAAACTCTCAAATTTCTTTGGTTTGTTCCATCTGTGCTTCTCTGGAGTTGAAAATTGATCGAAATTTGTTCTCGGCTCAATACTAGTTTCTATTAGGATCCTTTGTTTCGAGACTTTTCATTCAAATTTTTATGATTATTGTTTTTTTAAAATGCTCTTCTCATTTCAAAGGCAGACATAGTGTACATGTGTGATTTAATGGACGAGTGGAATGAGAGATGTTTAATGGACCGATCGCAGCCCATTCGGCTCGCTACTGATGCGGGCCGAGCCCAGGGTTGGGCTTTCAAACCGTCTGGGACAGACACTCGGGAGCCAACCCGCCCATCTGAATCACAGAGAAGAGAAGAAGCAGAAACGGGGCAGCTGTAACCAAATGGGAACACAGGAAACACAAAATTAACACTCCACAAAAATTAAACCTGTCGACAACAACGTAAGCCAAAAATTTCACAGACCCTGCGAAGCAAAAATGGCGCAGCTCTGCGCAACCAGCGAAGAGGAGAATGAGAAGAAATAATTCGGAGACATTGAATTGAAAAGAAAGGACGAGTCTGAAACTTTGTTTCCCACGCAAACATGAGATGCAGAGATGGCAGTTTACGTTCCCCCGAGAAAGCATCATAGAGAAGCCAGACGCTGAGATTTTTTTGTTTTTAATTTTCTTTTTTCTTTTTCGCTCTGGTTTCCCTCCATTGAAAGACTTGAACAAATGCACGTTTAAAGTTTTTTTGTTTTTAATTTTGATTTTTTTTAATTTGAAAAAAATTAGAATTCTTACTCTCTTTTAAGAATAGTAAGATACTTCTCATACTTTCAATATTTATATAATCGTATTTCAAGTAGGAATATTGAAAATTAAATAAAAAAATTTTAAATTTTATAATTATGAATATTTTTATTCTGACAACATAATCTATAAATTTATTACGACAATATTACAACAATATTCTATTAAATATAGAATTTTTAGCACAACTCTCGATAATATTAGTGCTAATGATATTGTTATTTTTCAATTTAAAGATTATTTATAATTAGATGTTATTTATTACTCTCTTTTTCACATGAGATGTGCATCATATTTTAGATTTGGTTATTAAAAATGTTATGTTATATATTTTATCTCATATTGAATTAATTAGGTCAGTAATTTTTTATATTATTGGTCTAATTCAATACAACAAAAATATAAAAATTTTTGTAAAGCTGATCAATTTAAAACAACAAAATTAAAAATCGACGTAGATAATAGGTGGAATTCAACTTATTTGATATTGCAAAATGTTATACTATATTGGTAAGTTATTGGTGCTTTTATCAATGATAAAATGCAAAATATTAATATTGACAAATCTAGTTATAATATTGCTAATATATATTTTTTATTTCTTAAAACTTTTTTATAATTCTACAAATCAATGTTATAGAATTTATTATCTAATTTTTAATATTATTTTTCATACTTTTGTAGATTTAACATGTAATTTTGCAAAATATCGACTAGCAGATAAATTTAGTAATATTTTTAATAAAATGAAAACAAAATTTAAAAAATATTAACATAACATTTCTCTTATTTTTGTTATGCGTCATGAATCCAAGATTTAAATTACAATTAGTATGTTTTATGAAAAATAAAATTTCTACAAATTTATGTATTGCAATTTTAATTAGTAGTGATAACATAACATATGAAGTTGTTATTCAGATATTAATGGTTATTATTCACGACCTCCAGATACCGAGAGTTATCTTAGTAATAGTAGTGGTAGTGGTGGAGGTATTTATAGTCAACAATATAGTATCGATGATATATGAAGTGAATTACAAACTGAATTTTATTATATTTTTTTTACAAATAAACTCAATATTTATTTTGAAACTCGTTATCAATTTGCTCGATATGATATTCTTTCTATTATGGCATGTAATCTACTAACACCTCGTATTTCTATTGTAACATTGTAATATGCTTTTAGTACATGTGAACGTGTTTATGATAAACTAATAGTAAGACTTGTATCGGTCCTTATGAAGACGTTCATTTGTATTAAAGATTAAACCGATGTCAAGACGAGAAATCAACAACGAAATAATAAATTCTTTGACGAGTTTACAAATTTAGATTTGAAAAACTAAAAATTCTTTTTATTGAATTTCTTTTGTAATTTGAAGTAACTTTTTTTTTAATTTGTAATTTTTTTAAGGCTTGTTAAGCTCATTGACTCGACTCGACTCATTTAACTCGTGACTTACGAACAGGCTCATGTTGAAATCTTTTCAATCTGACTCATTAAGTTTTTGTCGTTTAACTCGGTGAGCTAGACTATTTTTAACTCGACTCGTCACTTCGTTTGTCATCTCCAATCTAAATTGTCAACAACATATGTATAAAAAAGGGTTAACGACTAATTTATAAATGACCTTAGGTGTCAGTCTAACTTGAATTTTATTCTGAAGTATGATTTAATTTATGATATTAGAGTTTAAATTTTAATTTTTTTAATAATTCTTAAATTATGTTAGGAACCTTATAATTTTACATCATAACAGAGACTGATTAATTGGCATAATTATTGTATTAATTTAATTATTAAACTGGAAAATTAAAAGGAAACTTGACATTATTTTTTGCAAAAATTGTGCGTGCATAATTGCATCCAAGCCCAGTAACCCAAAAACGCTTCCGGAATCCACTAAATGCCAAAGGAAGAAGGCAAAAAGCAGGAGAAAAATGAAAGAGAACGGGTGCTGCTACTTGCCATGGGATCTGATGGCAGATGAAATTGATCAGAAAGGCTGGGAAGAGCAGCCCCACCATAGCCACGACAATGGAGACGACAGGAAGAAAGACAACATTTCTAACAGAAATGGCGGCGTAGGAGAGGCAATGTAACATTTTCAACACGAGATGAGAAGCTCACTAGAGGTAGCTGCTTTAAAATTCCTTAGAGAAACTCCAAAAAATGGCAGCCCCAAATGTTTGAAACAGCTTTCGCATGAAAAATAAATAAAAACACTCGAACACGGAACAACAACATAAAATAGTTCAATAACTCAACTAGACCTACTTCGAGTTAGAACCTTTTGACTCAGTCAACTTCTTCCATCTTGCTGCCCTCGGCATCCACATCCGCATCCTCCAAGGGTGGCATGTCCGCATCAGCATCTCCATCAGCACCATCATCGTCGATGCTGAGGCCAAGCTTCAACATCCTATGGATCCTGTTGCCGAAGGTGTTGGGGTCATCAAGGCTAAACCCAGAGGTGAGAAGGGAGGTCTCGAAGAGGAGTAGAACCAGGTCCTTCACTGACTTGTCGTTCTTGTCTGCATCAGCTCTCTTCCTCAGCTCCTCCATGATAGGATTCTCCGGGTTTATCTCCATTGTTTTCTTGCTTGACATATAGCCAGCCATGTTGTTGTCTCTCAATGCCTGCGCTTTCATGATCCTCTCCATGTTTGCCGTCCATCCATACTCACCCGTCACCAGACAGCAGGGAGAGTCAACAACTCGGTCAGAGACCACTACCTTCTCTACTTTGTCACCCAACACTTCCTTGATCACACCGCACAGTCCTTCAAACTTCTCCTTCAAGGTTTCCTTCTTTTTCTTCTCATCCTCAGTCTCCTCCAGTTTCAGACCCTCTTTTGTTGCAGAGACCAACTTCTTTCCCTCAAACTCCTTGAGTTGTCCAATTGCGTACTCGTCAATAGCATCCACCATGTAGAGAACTTCATATCCCTTTTTCTTCAGCTTCTCGAGGAAGGGAGAATTTTCAACAGCCTTCTTGCTTTCACCAGTGATGTAGTAGATGTCATTCTGGCCCTCCTTCATTCTGGTTACGTAATCCTTCAGGCTGGTCATTTCATCACCGCTCTTGGTGGAATGGTATCGGAGCAGCTCAGCAATCTTTGTCTTATTGGTGGAGTCTTCATGGATGCCGAGCTTCAGGTTTTTAGAGAAAGCTTCATAGAACTTATTGTAGTCTTCCTTGTTTTCTGCAATTTCAAAGAAGAGCTCAATGCACTTTTTGACCAAATTCTTCCTAATGACCTTCAAAATCTTATTCTGTTGAAGCATTTCTCTGGAGATGTTCAAAGGCAAATCCTCAGAATCAACTATGCCCTTTACAAAGCTAAGATACTCCGGAATCAATTCCTCACAGTTGTCCATGATGAACACTCGACGAACATACAGTTTGATGTTGTTGGGCTTCTTCTTTGTGTCGAACAGGTCAAAAGGAGCCCTCTTGGGAACAAAGAGGACAGCCTTAAATTCAAGTTGGCCTTCAACTGAAAAATGCTTAACCGCTAGGTGCTCCTCCCAATCATTGGTGAGGCTCTTGTAGAATGCAGCATACTCCTCTTTAGTGATTTCTTCAGGTTTTCTCATCCAAATAGGCTTCTGCTTGTTCACCAAAGACCACTCATATGATACCTCCTTGATCTTCTTCTTTTTCTTCTCTTCCTTTTCCTTTTCTTCATCTACCTCCTCAACCTCTCCTTCCGCTGCCTTCTTCTCTTCCTCATCTTCATCATCAGAGATCTCTTTCTCAGTGGTCTTCTCCGTCCAGAGAGAGATGGGGTAACTAATAAACTCAGAGTGCTTCTTAATTAAATCCTTAACACGACGCTCCTCAAGATATTCAAGTTGATCTTCCTTCAAATATAAGGTTATCTTTGTACCCCTACCAAGATTCTCACCAGAAGTGTCCCTGGTAACAGTGAATGATCCTCCAGCTTGGGATTCCCACACATATTGTTCGTCATCATTGTGCTTTGTGGTAACGATGACCTTCTCAGCCACCAGGTAAGCTGAATAGAAACCAACACCAAATTGTCCAATCATACTCACATCAGCCCCAGCAGCAATAGCTTCCATGAATTCCTTGGTACCAGACCTTGCAATTGTACCCAAATTGTTCACCAAATCTGTAACCAACATCAACAATATTAAAAAACATTTGAAAGAAATACCAGAGTCAGTAAACACACAAACTCTTGCTGCGCACTTACCAGCTTTTGTCATGCCAATACCACTGTCTATGATAGATAATGTGTTATTTGTCTTGTCAGGTACAATGTGAATGAAGAGTTCTTTTTGAGCATCCAGCTTACTCTTATCTGTCAGACTCTCAAACCTAATCTTGTCCAGGGCCTGACATGTAAACACCGCATTTAGAATTCAACCAAGTGCAAAAGTGAAGATAGAAAACAGCCATTCCTTTACGTTGATAGCAACTAACATTTATGTTGTTCCCATGGTTAAAGTATAAAAGAGACTACCGATCACTATTAAACTTATAATTTCAGGTCAAATTAACAGCCTTGTCCACAACATCATAATTCAAATCCACTAATTAATAAATAAATAAGCTCAACAGTATACGTAAAGACATGATAAAATTTCATGTTTAATTGAATTGTTCCACCGATATAAAAATTAAAAAAGGAACATAATCACTTTTGAAATAATATATTAAAGTCAAATAAACATTCACATGCACTGTAACAATTACTCGCATCTAATTTGGTAATCAACAACCCATAATCACCAGCACATAAACAGACAAGAAAAAATTGAACCACCGAATGGAGCCAAATTCCTAAGCGTAATTTAAATGAATGGCGCGCTATAAAAAAAATTGCAACATAAAACTTGGAGAAGACGTGGAACGAAAAATTCATTGCAATAAACAGGAATGGAGCTTCTCAGTTTGATTCTAGTCATCAAGATCTATGCAGAAATTATGAACGTGAAAACATACAAGACTAAAAGCAAAGCCCTATATATCAGAATCATAATAAAACAGCTACAAACAGAATCCTCAAAGACCACAAACAACATAATCCAAATACAAAAACAAATGAAACTCACATCGGAAGAATTGCTAATAAGTTCACGGAGAAAGATCTCCTTGTTGCTGTAGAAAGTGTTAATGATCAAACTCAGAAGCTGGTTGATCTCGGCCTGGAAAGCGAACGTCTCTTGCTCCGCCATGATGAAGATCGCAGAAGGAAATATAGGTTTTCACCTCCGAACGATTTTGTAGAAGCGAAGGAAATGAAAACTGAAAAGACAACCCTGAATCATTTCTGAGGACGAAGCGAGGTTTTTATAGACCCGAACCTGACTAGGGTTTCTAGATCCTTCTACTGCCAATCTAATTGGAGATCTTTTTTTTTTTTTTTAAAATTAAAAACCCTTTCTCTGCATTTTCTCTTTACTAAAAACAGTTAATTAAATTTATTAAATAATTAAGGATACTAATTTGTTAAATTGCTCAAATTTCTTAATAAAATATTATTTTCCTTTACTTAGAAAAATTAAAATGAAAATATTATTATTAAATCAAATATATTGAAATAATGATGCCCCTAAGGTAAGAGGTGATCAAAAACTGCCCGGAAACGTGAATGGACCAAATCAGACTGATTCGGTTCAGATTGGCTCGGTTTCAAATTTTAAAGAACCAAAATTCAGTTTCTTTTTTTTTTTAAGAATCAAGTTTATCTGTTTAATAGTTCAAACCGGACCAAACCGATAATTTGAGTTTTGAAAATTTTTTTCATACCCGTGTGAAACTTGAGTAATTTTTTTGCTTGAAACCCGGGTTCCCTTGCAATAAAAGAGTTTGTTTTGTTTTTTTTTTTACTTTACTCGTGTTAAAACTATACATTTTGAATAGAATTAACATTATGCAATAAAATTTTATATTATGAGTAGAATCGAAACCTTCAGTGTGGTTCAAGTTTGGTTTCCATTATAAAGTATGGTTTCGGTTCTAAAATTACCAGAATCGATATAAATCGGTTTGGTTCTATGTAAAGGCGAACCGAACCAAACCAAATGGGGAAAACTACTAGCTTTAAAAATGAGAACATAACTGCGTTTTTGTAATAATAATAATTCCTTAAATATTGGGCCGGTGGATCCAATTGGGTTAAGTCGGTTGAAAAAGGTTTCTCTCCCCCGTGAGTTTTGTTTTGTGGGTGGGAATTCTCCAGCTTTGAGGTTTGGCAATCCATGGCTTCCTCTTCCGTTTCTTCTTCCCTTCGATTATTCACTACCAAAATTTCGAACCCTATTCATTCGTCAAGATCGCTTCTCTTGCAGAAACCTCGTAATTTCGTCTTCTTCAAATCAATTTCTTTCCAGAGACTACCTACTAGGTCTTCGTCGCCTTTACCATTGCAATCACCACCATCATCGACATCTCCTGCTTCTGCTTCTGCTTCTGCTTCTGCTTCTGCAGCAGCATCAACCTCCATGTCCCTGCAACCTCTTGAAGAACTCCCTCCGAAGCTTCAAGAAATCATTAAGCTCTTCCAGTCCGTACAGGAATCGAAGGCCAAGTACCAGCAGCTGCTATTCTATGGAAAGAACCTTAAACCTCTTGCTATTCAGTTCAAAACCAAACAAAATAAGGTGGAGGGATGTGTTTCTCAGGTCTGGGTTAAGGCGTACTTGGATTCAGATATGAACGTTGTTTTTGAAGCGGATTCGGATTCTGATCTTACAAAGGGACTTGCTGCTCTACTCGTTCTAGGGCTTTCTGGTCGAAGACCGGAGGAGATTGTTCGTGTTTCGCCTGATTTTGTAGTCCTTCTTGGGCTTCAGCAGAGCCTGACACCCTCTAGGAATAATGGATTCCTAAATATGCTGAAGCTAATGCAGAAGAAGGCTCTCGAGTTACTTATGGAATCTGAAAATGGCTTGAAAGGCTCAAACTCGGCGGCTTTGAAAAGCGATGATCCCGTCCAGAATGAAACTCCGGAATCTCATTCTAGCGCGGATGTTGAAATCGCAACCAATGACTCAAATTTGAGTTCAAATATTGTTAGTACACCTGTGGATTCCATTTCAGGAGATTTAGGAAGTAGAGGGAGGAGAATAAAAGAGAAATTGGAGAAAGAGCTCAATCCAATCGAATTGCAAATTGAAGATGTCTCTTACCAGCATGCTGGACATGCTGGTGTCAGAGGCAGCGATGGAGAAACACATTTCAATCTGAAAGTTGTTTCCGAGGAATTTGAAAGCATGAGTTTGGTGAAAAGGCATAGGCTTATTTACAATTTATTGCAGGATGAGTTGCAGACTGGCCTTCACGCTTTGTCTATCGTAGCAAAGACACCTTCTGAAGCAAATGACAGATAGAAAACTGGTTATTTTTTTCTCTTCCCTCTTTCACTTTTTTTAATATCATTCATCGGGAGCTTTCTGACGTTATCTACTCTGATTTGCCATGAACCCTAGAAGTTATACTTGTGAAATTATCAAAATTTCTGAGTTTATTAATTATTACTTGGAAGTTGTGTGTAGTTGATTGCTTGGATAATTAGTCAACTTCATATCTTTGTTGTTTAGGAAGATAGTTCAATAAGGTTGTTGTTCTTTGGGAATCAAATAAGGTTTGTATAATAACAAGCAGTCGGAGAACTCTGCTATGCTTTGGGGACTCGATTAGCCTGAACTTAATAGTAATTAGCCTGAATATGGACTATTTTCAGAACCCAGTTCTTTGATAGCACGAGTTAATTCTTCGATCTGACTTTCAAAAAAATTGTTGGAGCAGGGGAATTTATGGTGATTATGTCAAGCGTAGAATCACTCCACTTTAGTGTTAAAACATCAGGGGTGGAAACAAGCAATCAACTTGAGAAAAACACCAAATTTCTAGTTTTTTTTTCCTTAAATTCAAGAAAAGAGACACCGTTGCAGGTAAAACTATTTTAATGAAGAATGTTTTATGAAAACAGTCTACCATAGCTGCTATGGTTGGATTGATATAGCTCATCCATGAATGTTCAATGATGTGTTGTTGTTAAATATACTGTCTGGGTCAATATACCTCTGGAAAAAGAGGTTTTAAGATGTTTTTCTATTATTAACGTACGAAGCAATCAAGATTGGAGTTGAATCGACACAACCATGTGATTAAATTGAATGGATTATCTGAGAGAAAGAGGCTTGGAATGGCTGAATGCCCTTAGCAGTAGTAGCTGCTGTGAGCCTCCCGGTGGAAAATTTCAGTGGTTTGGGAAAGATTTTATGACTCAGACCAACTGGAAATAGTTCAAATCTTTGGCTTCAATATTCCTTCGAGTTTATCATACTATCATTGAAGATTATGTTGCCTATGACACCGAGAATTTGTTGCTTGTCGTTCTACGAAAATCATTTTGGAAAATAAAAAAATCACAGGAAAATAAAAAAATTTACTATGAAAATTAAGTTATAATTATAAATTTTGTGAGTCAAATTTACGTGTATTTATAGAGCGAAGAGAGATATTTATTACAGTTCTATCAGCTTAATTAAAAAAGAATTCAGATCATCAAATTTTAACGTGAGTAGAACTGAAGAATGTGGGCTCGACTCAAAACCAGGAATCGAAAGGAATTCTATTTATTTTTCGAGAAAAAAACCATATTAAGTACTCTCTAATTTTACATTTAAAGTTTATAATTTATCGTAATTATACATTAACTAACGATGAATATAACGAGATTGTAAAATTAGATGGTAAATACGAGGTTATTCATATAAATTAAAATATACAGATTTACATATAAACCATGGATTATGAGAAATTGACTTATAAGAAGTGTAATGCCATTAAAAGCATTTACTTACCAACTTTAAAAATTATTTAATTAACATGTAAAAAATGCGTTTAAACCATTCGTATGCAAGCCATTTCAGATTCTTAACCTTAATTACTAACCTAATTAACTTACATTAATTATTAATTATCTTTTATTAACTTAGGATTACATAATAACACTTTTATATATTTAAAGAAAAAGAATTCTAAATGCTTACCACCTTATAACAAAAATTGGTTTTCTACATTGTTCGTATATGTCAGCTTGACAAAATTGACACTTTCAGTTATTTATTCACAATATTATTAATTGGATTTTCCAGTTAATAAATATAGAATGTGTAGCAAGATTTCTGTGGTTTATGATTATTTATTTGTTATTTTTATTTTATTCGAATCATATTTTAATTCAAGATTATATGTATTTTAAAGTTGTTTTTTTTTTAATTTTAATAATTTATAATTATGGTGAAAATCAAATAGATTCTTGCAATTAATTTCAAAGAAAGATAGAGGTTTTTTTTTTAATTAAGATCATTAAATTTGTAAATTAAATTCCTTTAAAGACTGGCCTAAAAATGGAAGGAATCCAACAGTTTCCGTTATCATGCAGATTGAAAATGGCTGATTTGATTCTAAATTCAGACTCCATGAATGAAGTTATAAAAACACAGAAGGGAGTTACAAAACCTACAGATTCTAAGCAAATGGCTTCTTCTAAATCTTCTCTTCTCTCTCCTTTCCTCATCTTTTGCCTCTTCTCTCTGCTTCAATCTTCCGCCATTGCAGCCAAGAAGGCAAGCTTTTTTTTTTTCTTTTTGCTGGTTATCTTTCTCGCTGTTCTTAATCTAAACTCTGCTAATTAGTGATAATCTCTGTTCTTATTCTCAGTCGTATATAGTATACTTGGGAGCACATTCTCATGGCCTAAACCCTTCTGCGTTAGATGTCGAACTTGCAACCAGATCTCATTATGATATGGTGGCTTCATTGTTGGGAAGGTTTGAAGCTTTTGGATTGGTTTTTAATTATTTGTTTGTGCTTTGTCTCATCTAAGTCTCTGTTTTTCTTCTGTTTTACAGTCAAGAGAAAGCAGAGGATGCAATTTTCTACTCATATAATCGATACATTAATGGGTTTGCAGCCATGCTTGATGAAGAAGAAGCTGCGATTATTGCAAGTGAGAAGATTTTTCTTTCAGATAAATTTGTCTTCTTTACGAGACGATCAATACCAGATGTTTCTGACTTTGTTTTTTCGCCGGTCTTTTTCTCGGGTGTTTTCAGGGCAGCCAAACGTCGTTTCAGTCTTCTTGAACAGAGGAAGAAAACTGCATACAACCCGGACATGGGATTTTCTCCGACTGGAGTCGAATGGAGAAATTCATGAAGCCTCAGCTTGGAAGAAGGCTAGATTTGGCGAAGATACCATTATTGGAAACCTTGATACTGGTGAAGTTCTTGAATTTCTGGAATTATTTATCATGAAAAAGAAATTTTAGTTTTTTTAATAACTGTTTATTTAAAATAATAGGCGTTTGGCCGGAATCAAAGAGCTTCAGTGACGAAGGTCTTGGTCCAGTCCCTTCAAGGTGGAAAGGCATATGCCAAACACAGTCCAATGTCCGCTGTAACAGGTACTTTCTCTCTGACTTTGATTTGGGTTTTTGAAATTTTTTTTTTTAGAAATTTTCAATTTTGACTTTGTGGCCATCAGGAAGCTGATCGGAGCTCGGTTTTTCATCAAAGGGTTTGAATCCTACGCCGGAAAACTTAACGCCACTTACCATACAGTTCGAGACAGTGAGGGCCATGGCTCCCATACTCTGTCGACTGCAGGTGGAAGCTTTGTTTCTAAAGCTAGTGTCTTTGGAAATGGCAATGGGACTGCTAAAGGAGGCTCCCCGAAAGCCAGAGTCGCCGCGTACAAAGTATGCTGGCCACCCATCGACGGAAACCAGTGCTTCGACTCCGATATTCTCGCTGGATTTGAGGCTGCGATCGGCGACGGCGTCGACGTTCTCTCCGTGTCGTTAGGAGGTGGTGCTTCGGAGTTTTTCGAAGACGGGATTGCGATTGGTTCTTTTCATGCTATGAAGAACGGAATTGTCGTGGTTAGTTCCGCCGGGAACTCTGGACCAACTCCCGGCACTGTTTCTAATGTGGCGCCATGGATGTTGACAGTCGGAGCTAGCACAATCGACAGAGATTTCGCCAGCTATGTCGGCCTAGGAAATAAAAAGCATCTCCGGGTAAGTTGTCCGCTGTTCGTCTTCTTTATGACCTTATTCCTGTGTTGATTAACCCTAAATTCCATGGCAGGGAGCAAGTATTTCAGATAAGAACTTACCTGCTCGGAAATTCTACCCTTTGATCGCTGCCGCTGATGCCAAAGCTGCAAATCAATCGACAGCAGATGCGTAAGTCCATAATTTCAGTTAAATCATCTTCACAAAATTAAAAAACAAGTTTCATTCGAAAATTTAACAATACATTCCAATAACCGACCAGAATATTGTGCTCTAAAGATTCTCTTGACCCTAAGAAGGCCAAGGGGAAAATTGTGCTCTGCCTTCGAGGCGGCAATGGAAGAGTTGAGAAGGGCTACAATGCAGCCGCCGCCGGCGCCGTCGGAATGATTTTGGCAAATGACGTAGCCAATGGCAATGAAATTATTGCAGATACTCACCTTATCCCTGCTACCCATTTATCTTTCAACGATGGCCAAGCTGTATTTGCATACATCAACTCCACCAAGTAAACTTCAACTCCATTTTCGAGCTCTAATTTTCAGTTTTCCTGTCTAAGTACACTGTGCGTTGCGCAGGAGTCCCAAGGCATACATTACTAATGCAAGAACAGAGGTGGAAACGGAGCCAGCTCCGTTTATGGCCTCGTTCTCGTCGAGAGGTCCTAACACGGTGGAGGAAGCAATTCTCAAGGTTTCCTCTTTTTCTCTAACGCCATAGTTTTTTCTATTTTTAGCTATATTTAATGGTTTTTTTTTTTTTTTGTTTTTGCTGTTCAGCCTGATATCACAGCTCCTGGCGTGAATGTTATTGCTGCCTATACAGAAGGACAGAGTCCGACCGAATTGGATTTCGACAAGCGTCGAATTCCTTTCAATGTAATGTCCGGCACTTCCATGTCGTGCCCTCATGTTTCCGGCATTGTCGGCCTTCTCAAAACCCTTCATCCCGATTGGAGTCCGGCTGCCATTAAGTCTGCAATCATGACGACAGGTCAAAACCGGCTCTCAATTCAAAGCCCATCGTCCCATTTCTTCCCTTTTCTTCAAGTTTTTCAAATATTTCATTCCACTTGCAGCTAGAACCAGAGACAACAAAGTTCAGCCGATGTTGGACTCCACCATGGAAAAGGCCACGCCTTTCGCCTACGGCTCCGGCCACGTCAGACCCAACCGGGCAATGGCTCCCGGCCTCATCTACGACCTGACAGTAAAAGACTACCTGAACTTCTTATGCGCTCGTGGCTACGGCGAAACCTACCTCAAATTGTTCGTCAACGAGACCTACACTTGTCCGAAGTCGTTCAGCCTGACGGATTTCAACTACCCTTCCATCTCCATTCCAGTTCAAATCAAAACCTCTGTGACGGTCACTCGAACGGTTAAGAATGTCGGCACTCCGGGCACTTACGTGGCCACAGTCAAAGCTCCCCGCGGGATTTCAGTTTCGGTGAGTCCAAAGACGTTGACTTTTAAGAAAGTAGGGGAGGAGAAAAAGTTCAGTGTTGTGTTGAAGTCCAGAAGCTCGAAGATCGTTCGCCAGGACTACGGCTTTGGATCGTTGACGTGGTCGGATGGTAAGCACTACGTGAGGAGTCCTATCATTGTTAAATTAAGTTAAGGTTCCAAGGTCGCACGAGAAAATCAGACAAATCTTTCAATTATGTTTTCTATTTCTAGTATTACTCGAAATGATTTCCTGGATTTTCTGATTGTTTACATAAAATTTGAACTTTTTTATCTACACTTACATTTATATAAATATGTAAAGATTTTCGGGTTTATTTTTGCAATTTTAAATTTGAAGAATATTTCCTCGGATTTGGACGAAAGCAGAACCTATCGAGCTTCCAATGCACGTGTTCAGTGGAGTTAACATAGTTAGAGATGACACGTGCTAAATATGTTCATTCAATAACGAAATTTCTGACGATAATGTTTAAATCGTTAACGTTACGATTCAATTTGTTGGACAACCAAAAAAAAAAGGTGAAAGAAAAGAAAATGAAGGCATTCCTGTTCTTGAAATAGAATCTCTCCAAATAACAAAATCCGGTGAATTTAAGCTGATTCTCAATGCCGCTACAAATCAAATGTTAAATACGAAACTGCGTAGAAATCCGACAGCTTGTTCTTCATTGCCATTAGCTAACTTGAGAGCTTGTATCACTGCATTCCTTCCGAATCCCAGTTCTACGAGCTTGGCCGCTTTCGCCTAAAATTCTGCTGCCTGAAAAGCCATAAAAACTACCACTTTCAAATTTCCCATTTTGAATCAAATACTGAAAAAATATATAAAATCAAATATTTATCTTAATCAATTGTTTACGTACGTCAAAGTGTAAAGATTATACTGTAAAAACAAGATTACCTGAGTTGTACCGCCATGAGAACCTGCAATCAGTCGGAAGAAAAAAATAAGTAATAGAATATGACAACAACGAAAATCGTGAAATTACGACTTTAATCGGATAGGGTATTTCTATTGGTAACTCATATTTTAAATCGGTAGCCAAATTTCATACGCATCGCATCGAATCTATAATCCCATTAAACAACCTGAATTTGCTGCTGCTGGGGGATTATTACTTTTATCTGCCCCTTTTGACGTCACCTGGCAAAAACAAATGACACATCAAAGCTTATGAACTGATCTACGTCAGTAACAAACTCAAGGATGGTGCATCAAACAAACTCCCACGCTAGCAAAGTCTACTTACTTGCTCTCCAGATCTGGATCCTCCTTTTGAATACCGTTCTTCGTCCAAAATGCGAGACGGGATGTCTTTTTCTGAAATTAATTCGAGGCATAAACAACAATTCAAGTACTCCACTTGAATTAAGCAAAGAGAAGTTTAAGACAAACCCTGCAAGAAAGGCACCGAAACCTCCCAGACGCCAACTCTCAGAACATTATCCTTCAAATCTATAATGCACTGCAACGTAATAAGAAGTGTGGGTTTAGTTGGACATGATTGCTTATTCGTAGTTTCGTGTCTTACCTGATGCTTACGAAGTATATCTAAGCCGAAAGAGGAATTCCATATTTGGACCGTCGAGAACCAAAAAAGAGCAGGGGTAAATAGATTACCAATCTATAAAAACAATACATAGATATAATAAGAAAATGATTAATTATATAATGGGTCGATGGAGCCAAAACCAAGCCAAGAACTATGTCCACCTTTATTGGGGCTACATGTATTCGACCTAGTATCTCTGATTAACCAACTCCATGAGCAATCTCCTTGTAACGTTGGTCTAAAAGCCTCAATAATCTGTTGGACACCATAAAAACAACAAAGCAATAGTCAGTCTTAAACTCTCTACACAACAGCAAAAACAAAAAAAACAAAAAACATTATCTATGAAATTTTGTCATGAATATATTAGAGGGATAATTTAACAATATTAATTATATATTATGAGATAATTTAAATATTTTAATTAGGTGAGTTTTTTATAAATAAAACATAAGTGAAGGAGTGAATGATCATTGAATATTTTGTGAATGAACAATTTGGTTTTCATTTCTATGTTAAAGAGTATATTTTATTCGAGTCTAGATATTTTTCAGACTTGTGGTATGACTGTTGTTCGTGCTGTTTTTCTTATCAATTAGTGCAGAGGACTACCAAACTTGGGAAACTCTCACGAAAGAAAGATTATGGTACATCAAATTTCTTTACTGCAAGGTAACTAGAGCTTTCTGAATTTATTTTTGTTCAATTATCTCTCTTGTACTTACATTAAACATCTCCTAGATCTGCTTCCTCCTCGATCTAGAAGATGATATCTTACAAAAGGTCAAAGATATGTTTGGTTGGAGAAATTTTCACCTAATGATGGATTTGCAGGAAACATTTGATGCCAAAATCATAGATATTGTTTTACTATTGTTGAAAGTTTTATGTCAATCACACATACAGTATGGGTGAAATTGAAAAATACCTGCATTGTTCTGTGCAACTTTTCGATATGATTGTGGACTGAGCTCCACTATCAACAAATGCCTGAAAATGAATACATGGGAAAAGTTACTACAACCGAATCATCTTAAAACGTAATCAAATAAATCAATAGTGCAGGCAAAACATTTTTTACAGTCAAAGTACATTCAAGGGGACGCCATTCACTTCCATGTCAACATACAACATTACCTATGGCGATGCATGAAAGAAATTTATTTTGATTATTTTAAGAATATGGAAATAACTACTTTGTAAAATGGAGAAATGGGAATTGGTGGGTGGGAGTTTGATTAACTGGAGCATTTTTCGGAAGTAAGGGAGGGATCAGTTCTCCGCCATTCCCTCTCCCACCGTAATTGGAAACAGACGATGAAGAACTTACTGACCACTCTTGCAAAGGCTTCGGGATTATGTTCGAGAGCAGCTGCCCAATTTTCATCTATTCCTTTCTGCAAAATTAATTACAAATTGGAAAAGTAAAGACAAAGGTAGCCACAATTTCAACTAAATACTTACACAGAGGTGCATACATTAATACCCCCTATCACCTTTCTTTAAATTGCATCTATACATTTCAATATTCAAATCATAATTGTTATTTTTTGGGAGAGTGGTGAAATTATGGGTACAAATGGTTTTCAATTCATAAATCAATTTATCGGCCACTTGACATCTGACAAGAATATGTTCCCGTCAAAATTTCAGAAATTAATGAGAACCTGTCGGATAGCAGCTTCGATTTTCTTTTGTGCTTCAACATCAAAAGGGTCCGCATAGTGAAGGGCCTGTGTTACATGATAAAAGAAACAACTAAGCTTTATTCAGTTAGAGATAAACGAGAAGAGACACGGGTTAAATACTCACAAGCTCCTCTTCCTTTTGGCGTCGTATTTCAGAACTTTGACGATGCCTATCTCATAAAATATTTTGCAAATGATTCAAATCATTTCCAACAATAGCTCCTTCTAATTTTGGGTCGGTCTGGAATGCCAAAGACCAAACTAGTAAGAAGATCATCACGTCTATATGAAAATAGCAAGCAATGCCCCAACTTTCACATTTAGGTTCATGTCAATCACAGACTCAATAACCAACTAGTATGTTAACAGTAAATAAGTACAACTTGAAGAAGTTCTACAACCATCCACGACGAAATCCATCAATTAATGACAGATAATATGCTTCAAAATCTTCGAAAATAAAAGATGGTCATTCTACCTGAAATAGCTGGGTCATCATATTTGAATCTTGTCGTATGCGCTGCTGGAAAGCTCTAGGGTTTACAGCAGATCCATCAGGGTTCAATCCCAGATCGTTGGAAGAAGTACTGAAATGTTTTTGGATCAGAAAACAGTCAAATGAAAAGATATCCACGAAGAAGTAAGAAGATGCGACAAATATCAATCTTCCAAAGACAAATTTTAGAGGGAAATGCAAAGGTAAATTCAGCAGGGCACGACCTACTACGATAGCAATTATGATGAAGAATAGCAAAAAATCATTTTGGGAGAGAAAAAGAGCAGTGTCGTATGAAAAGAACATACCCATATGCAGCTTTAATCCTCATCTTTGACACCTAAAACACTAAGTTTCTCAGAATTCCTCATCTCTTTTCCATTGTATAACAGCTGTTGCTCTTGAAGGGGCACCTTTGTCTGCTTGTATGAATTGCAGTAGTATAGAATCAAACATGATTAGAAAACAGACATTTGACCAAGAACGATCAAGCACGACCAAGTTGAAATATGAATTGCACGTCTCTACATTCTCGTCCATTCTTCAAAAATAAAATAACACTATTCGTTAAATCTTTCGTTTGTACCCATCTGCAATTGAGTCCGCGTAATCAATTTCAACTAAATTTCATTAATTCCAATTCCATCTGGTGAGGCATTCTCTCCAATCCGACAATGAAAACAATAATACGAAAGAAAATCTGATAAATGAATCCTCACTGCGACTTCGAGCAGAGCTTTCACGTTCTCAACCCATGATAAAAAATAAAAATAAAAATAAAAAATGTACTTAATTAACGTCGAAATAGATGCGTGGTCGCTGAAAATTCGTAAAGCAGGAATGAAAATAAAAAGTGGAACTTGATGGAGCTGGAAAGGTTGAGGTTTTACAAATTCTTGTGGGCCAACATCCAACGTGAGGATCTGTTCGTCGGCGGTCATTACAGTGATCTTCATCGTCCTACCGCTTCGTGATTCGTAAGTCGTTCTCTGTGACTCGGAGTATTGTGAATGGAGGTTGTTGGTTTCTTTCTCCCCAAGTTTTTACGGCTTTCCCTTTTCTTGCTGAGGTCGTAGTCAATTTCAACGGGAATCCAAAGGACGTTTGAAGATGGAGCCTCTCTTCATCTTCTTCTTCTCTTCTGAAAAAAAAAAAAAAAATATATATATATATATATATAGGTGAGCCATCGGCCATGTGGGATGGCTTATGCTCTCACCTAAGCCCACAGTTAATTCATCTTAATTTCTCTGAGGATAATTAACCAAAAAAAATAACTTTAAACTGTCCGCTGATTTCTAACTAGATTACAACGATTATTTTGTTAATAAATATAGTTTAATAGTAAATTTGTTATAAGAATAAAAATGAGCAATTTTTGCGTATACTTGCAATGATCTTAAAATGCTTGGTTGATACACTTTTCTCGATGACAATTTTAGAAAATTATAAATGGAGCTTTCTTCCCCCTTCGTGAGTCGTTGAAGTCTAGCCTTGAAGTGCTGCGTGCGTGCTAAGAGAGTGAGAGTGAGCAGTGAGCAGTGAGAGACTGATCTTTAATTTTGATTTCAAATCAAAAGAACGAGCCCGATTCTCTACAGAATTTTTGGGATTTTGATATCCGTACTGTGGAATGGACCCAGACCGAGCACGATAGTGAACTGCCCGAAACCAAATCCAATCATTCGGTCTGGTCCGATTCTCAGTTCTTGGTCCAGTCCTCCCGCCCCAATTCGCAGGTTGTTAATTATTATCTTCTTTATAGTTTTTTGCAAGTTTGTTATATTGAAAATTAGTTGTTAAATATTCGTGATAAATTATTTTCTAATCAAAATTAAACTTATTATTTATTTTAAGTAACATAATATCGCGGCGGGTTTATGATTTTTTTTTTAACTTATTCAAATACTTGCCCTTTTTGCCATTTGATGAATTGAAATGGATACATCTATGGCCATAATTTAACACATTCAAGAATTTTCCACAAAGCCTAAGGTTTCATGGGTAATCAAATGAAGAGGGTAAGAAAGTCATTTTTGTTGAATTTGTACGGTAAAATCTTATGAATAATTTTAGCATATTTATCTTTATTGATTTTGTTTTTTAAATAATCAAACAATTTAAACTTAATTATTATTTTCACTACTCATTTCGGTCTTTAAACTTGAGGGGAAAGTCTGTGTATTTGGGTGAGTGCAGTCAAACAGAAATAAGACGTCAACCAAGATTCTACCTATCTCGTCAACTTCCATTTCGAGAGATTGAAGTTTCCAAAACCGAGGCTTGCTGCGTTTATTTTTACCAAAATTGACTCAGGAAAGTACTAGATCTCTGAAATGAAAATTAAATTACATTGTTGGGCCGGGTGGCTGATATTCTTGGTTGCCTGTTTGAAAGTAGAGACTCAGACGAGGACCTCCGGCAGTGATCAGCATCTAAGAAACAATGCCTCAGAGTGTATGGATCGAGTAATGCAACACTTTTGAGCACATCACAAGAGGACCAAGATTTCCCAAAATGACAGCAATTATTGGCAGACATGGATGGAAACCCTCCGGGGCAAATAAGGTCTTGCTTCCGCTCCATGCACTTATTGGCCAATAGGCCATGGACATCAAAGAAGAGACAAACGTTTTTTAGCCCCCTCCAGTGTGAGCCTGAGATTCAAAAACACCATTTGCAATCAAAAAAGAGACCAGTAACATCATTAGAAGCTGCAAAAAAAAAAAAAAACTAAAAAAAAATCAACTGAATCAAAACCTGAAATAAACACAGACGAAGAAGCAGCAGAGAGAGTTAGGAAAAGAAGCATTCCCAAGCACACACAGAGGCATCCACTCAAATCCATAAATTTTTTTCTGGGTTCGAAGCTTCAGAAACAGAAAGTTGTCCAAGACATCAAAGATCAACCCTTTTCAAACATTAACAACCATATCTCTCTCCATTATTTTCCTCAAAACAGATCAAGCCTTCTATTAAGGCCAACTTCTTTTGACCTATTTTCTATTTTTGTTGAACGATAGAAAAGTGAGAGGTCAGTATTAACGTACTACTTTAATTCAAGATTAACTTGTTTGGCAACTAAACCAACCAGTTAAACATTTGAAGGTATTAGATGGAAATGGCGATGAATTGGCTTGTTCAGGTTATTGCTTTAATCCCGAAATAAAGATTCAATGGCAGGTTTTTTTCATAGATTGTTTTATTCTGGCAGTGCAGGGCGGGCGCTGATATGGCTTTTGGAGTTCAGTGGTTAGAACTCTTGGGGCTTGTTTTGACTGATTACAAGACATCTTGGGATGATTTTTATGACTTTCGAAGACTTTATCCTGCTTATAACCTTGCAATCAACTGGGGTTTTTTGCAACAGGAAAGCAACGTCAGTAGTGAAAATGTGGTTGATACTGTGCAGAAAAATGATAAGAGTGAGAGGAGTAAAGGAAGCATATCTGGATGAAGGATTTTGTAATGAAAGGTAATGGGGCACTTTTGTGTATATTTAACAAAGGTAGTTTTTATTCTTAGGAAAAAGCTGTAATTAGTTTTTAAAAAATATTTAATTTTATATTTTATTAATTTTAAATAGATTTGCTTTCAAACTATTTTAAATAAACCTCACTTTTCCCATACTACTTCCCATGAAAACTAACCTTAACAACGGTTGGATCCTTCTCAATCCGATCATCACTATTTAAAAGGGTCATAACCATCGTTCTCATTGCCCTGCATCATCCGATCCCCGCCTCGTCCCGCGATACCATCTTTGATTCTCCTCCCCTCCACGGCTCGACCGGTCGGTGATTGTCAGAGGTGAGCGGGGACATCTATCTCTCTCCCTCCTTCAATCTGTGTGCGATTGCATTTGTAACTCTTTCTCCCCCTCCCTCTCTCATCACGCAGGGAAATAAGGTACTGCTCTTCCATACGGACCTCTTTGTTTGGCTTTTCTCTTGGCTTGTGAAGGCGGGTAAATCGCTGCTTATCCAGCTCCTCCTACGAGGACCATTTCACTGCGACTCTCTCTCTCTCTCTCTCTTCCTCTTGAACGTTTCTCTCAGAAAGGGTGGAACGAAATCGTCAGCTTTTAGCAAAAAATAGACAGGTGAGTGTGATTCCCTCTTTTTGTCTTCGTATATTGTTTAGACTTGATTTTTCTTACGTAGTATAGATTTGGAAATTTGGACTTTGTATGGTAAAATCATCGGAATGAGATTAATTTCCTTTTTTTATGAATAATTTATCTTCCATGATTTTAGTTGATTTTGTTTTTTAAATAATCAACCATTTTAAACTTTTTTTTTTTTTAATATTATCTCTTGATTAATTATTATATTCTCTATAATTTTTTGTTTTAAATATTTATGATTTGTTTTTAAAATAATCAAGTCCAGTCCCCTGTCATTATTATTTCTGTGTTTTGATCTCCTCTCTCGTTAGCAGGATTTAATTTTTAAAGATGGCCCAGATTTGTTCTTGGTGTTCAGAGAATTACAAGAGTGAATTTGATTGCAACATTTGTTCTAAGTTGGCGCAAGAACCAATTCTTACTCTTTGCGGCCATATTTTTTGTTGGTCTTGTCTCTACAAATTGTTTCCCCTCCACAAGTGCCCCTTATGTAAATCTTCCGTCGGTGTCGAAACGATAACTCCAATTTACGCAAGAGATGACATCCAATCTATCTCTGACGCAGAAATTCCGCCACGCCCAAGTCGACGCCGGCAAAACCCACCTGCTAGGAAAGATCAAGACCAACCTTTTATCGTGTTAGGAGAAGAAGAAGAATATGTAAAACTTACGTATCCGTGGATAATATTTGGCTTCAAGTGCTTGGTTCTTATATTTTTTTGGGAGACAAATCTAGAATTTTTGAAAGGGAGTTTTTTTTCACCTTCAAGAGAAAACTTGGAAGGCAGCGAGCTTAGAGGCACGCTCATCGGATACCTGGCCAGTGGTGCCAACAGCTTTTGTTTTAAGATGCTTGTTTACTTTTTGTTGGTAGGCATGTTTAATTATTATCGGAGACAAAGGCGTCGTCGGGGTTGATTTCGGTTTTTATGTACTCACCACTAAAACTAAATGTTTTTTTTTTCTTAGACAATAAAGAAAAATATTGTTTAATTATTATTTTATTTAACGCGAGTCTTATCATAATCTCAAATAAATTACCGATGTCAAAATGTAAAGTATTGTACTGTAAAAACAAGATTACCTGAGTTGTACCGCCATGAGAACATGCAATCAGTCGGAAGAAAAAAATAAGTAGTAGAATATGGCGACAACGTGTACCGTAAAATTACGACTTTAATCCGATAGGATATTTCTATTGGTAACTCATGCTTCAAATCGGTAGCCAAATTTCATCTGTATCGCATCGAATCCAATCCCATTAAACAACCTGAATTTGCTGCTGCTGCTTGCTGGAGGATTGTTACTTTTATTTGTCCTTTTTGACTTAACCCGGCAAAAACAAATGACACATCAAATATCTGTGCAAAAGCTTATGAAACCTCAGTAACAAACTCAGGGATGGTGCATCAAACG
>CM039519.1:27473928-27516529 GCA_022433055.1 Begonia peltatifolia | reverse complement strand
GTATGTTAATAGTAAATAAGTACAACTTGAAGAAGTTCTACAACCATCCACCACGCCAGGACACTTTAAAACTATAGAATAATGAATACTGCACCGAAATCCATCAATTAATGATAGATAATATGCTTCAAAATCTTTAAAAATAAAGGATGGTCTTTTTACCTGAAATAACTGAATCATTATATTTAAATCATGTCGCATGCGTAGCTGGAAAGCTCTAGGGTTTACAACAGATCCATCAGGGTTCAATCCCAGATCGTTCGAAGACGAGCTGAAATATTTTGGATCAGAAAACAGTCAAATGAAAAAATATCCACAAAGAAGTCAGAAGATGCGACAAATATCAATCTTCCAAAGACATATTTTAGAGGGAAATGCAAAGGTGAATTCAGCAGGGTATGACCTACTACGATAGCAATTATGATGAAAAGTAGCAACAAATCATTTTGGGACAGAAAAAGAGCAGTGTTGTATGAAAAGAACATACCCATATGCAGCTTTTGAAACCATCATGATCAAATCCTCATCTTTGACACCCAAAACACTCAGTTTCTCAGAATTCCTCATCTCTTTTCCATTGTATAACAGCTGTTGCTCTTGAAGGGGCACCTTTGTCTGCTTGTATGAATTGCAGTAGTATAGAATCAAACATGATTAGAAAACAGACATTTGACCAACAACGATCAAGCACGACCAAGTTGAAATATGAATTGCACGTTTCTACATTCTCGTCCATTCTTCAAAAATAAAAATAACACTATTCGTTAAATCTTTCGTTTGTACCCATCTCCAATTGAGTTCGCGTAATCAATTTCAACTAAATTTCATTAATTCCAATTCCATCCGGTCAGGCATTCTCTCCAATCCGACAAAGAAAACAATAATAAGAAAGAAATTCTGACAAAAATGAATCCCCACTTCGACTTCGAGCAGAGCTTTCACGTTCTCAACCCATGATAAAAAATAAAAATAAAAATAAAAAATGTACTTAATTAACGTCGAAATAGATGCGTGGTCGCTGAAAATTCGTAAAGCAGGAATGAAAATAAAAAGTGGAACTTGATGGAGCTGGAAAGTTTGAGGTTTTACAAATTCTTGTGGGTCAACATCCAACGTGAGGATCTGTTCGTCGGCGGTCATTACAGTGATCTTCATCGTCCTACCGCTTCGTGATTCGCAAGTCGTTCTCTGTGACTCGGAGTATTGTGAATGGAGGTTGTTGGTTTCTTTCTCCCCAAGTTTTTACGGCTTTCCCCTTTCTTGCTGAGGTCGTAGTCAATTTCAACGGGAATCCAAAGGACGTTTGAAGATGGAGCCTCTCTTCCTCTTCTTCTTCTCTCTGAAAAAAAAATATATATATATATATAGACATACCATTTCACGTAGTCATGGACTATTTGGGTATATGATGCTCATGTTTATATGTTACACATAATACCTAGTAATTCACAAATAATGACTACAAATTCAGACAATAATATGATAATGTTATGTGCTTTGCATTCTTGGATATCTCGAGTTTTTCGATTGCCTACATGTTAGAGTCCGATATTAATTCTCGAATAATTGCTTGCTTGCACGTGAGTTGAAGTAATAACACTCTTAATTGTAATTCAATATTCTCATTTGTGATATATCATTTATTCGGAATTTTTTTTTTGTTAAAGTTTTTCATATAAATCTTATAATCATACTTTCGTAAATTATTTTTAATTTATTGTTCGGTTCATAACACTCCATATCTACGACAAATGTTATGCAGAGGTTCTCTACCCCCACGAGTAGTTCTCTCTTAACTTTGCATAAAACGACAAATTTCCCAGCCTAAGTTTTGATCGCAATTGACAAAACTTTGGTTCAGGCTCGAAGACGTTGCCTTACAACATTCATGATGCTGATTTGGAGAGAGGCTATGGCATAATACAATTGGGAGGCCCTTTCTCCCCACCCGGTTGATCAATTAGTTTATCAGATGTCATAATAGTGGATACAATGCTTTGTGAAGAGCAATTTATCGACATTAATAAATAAATTGACAGAGTACAATTTAAACTCCAATTCTTTTTGACATTTTGGGTATCACCAATATACAATTGTCGTTTTTTAATTTGTTAAATTCGTGACGGAAGATGCATATAACATACCTTTTTTTTTTTAATTTTTTGTAAACGACTCGTAAATTTAGAATATCAAGGAGTCCCTTCGGATCGAATATGTAAATGCTCAATCTTCTGTTATCTAATTGCATATAAAATAATTACATCAAATATGTGAAACAGACGATCGATAAATCATTATTTAAAAACAAAAAACCTACGAAATATATTTTTGTTAAAAAAGGTTCGAAATGCATGTTCTAAACTACTCATAAGATTGGGATATAGATTGCCTTTACATTAAATAAATGTACTTATATACAAATTTACATGTATCAAATTATTTCTGAAAATTTTCTATACATAATTTTCTTTCGAGCTTATAATTTATACGTACATGTACATAAATTTATACGTACACATTAATCTTGGCTATTCGAGACTTAGGACGCACTGTATTCTTCGAATTACACACGAGAGACAGAAGGGGAGAGAGTCATCACCGAGAGCTCTTTCTTATTAATTATTTTAATAATTAAAGTGAAATTTAAAATTGAATAACATAAACTTCAGAAATTTTATTATTTATTTTTTATATATCTCGTGTCATTTGAATTTCTTGAAGACTCAATTTAAAAAAATAATAATAATATTTAGTTTCTAAAAATAAAAATAATATTCTCAATCAAATTTTATTTAATTTGATGATATAACCACAGTTAAAAAATATTTAAATTAAGTCAATCAAATTATTAAATAAGATAATCCATTTTTGACATTTTCCCTCATTTGTTGCATTTATTTGTTGAGCGTCTGTGTCCGCTTCCCCTGTAAAAAGTCTTATCATGGATTACATTTCCCAAAGCAATTAAATAAATAAATAAATTGACAGCGAATGATTTGGACAATATCAAAATGAGCCCTTTAACCATCGGCATGACCTAATTTTGAAGCGTTACGTTTCATAGTTTCTCACGTGACAATTTGTGTCATTCATTTACAAAGACTTGGGAAAAAATTTGTAGATGATAAGCAACTATTGAGTTTTAAGTCAGGGTCTTTAGATGGCCTGCAGATTGCAGATCGCCCCCGGCCGGACCAGTAGATCTCGGACCAAGCATGAACTTGTTTCTCTCGATGTGAGCGTTCCAGCGGGCTTTATCCGGTCATAGCCACGCGCAAAGAAGTTGAAAAAAATAGTTGGTTGATATATGAGCAGACTTGAAAGTTGGCTCGAGGGCCTTCAACTAATATTTGGCACGAGTTTGGACAAAAATTTTATCGAAAACCTATCAAACTAGAATTGGCTTGAACTCTAGGTAAAAATTTGTTTGAACAAGCAAAACGATGATCTCTAAGTTAACGAGATATTAAATAATTTAATGTCAAATTTACATTATAATTTTATTACTATTGATCGTTTATATGTTATTTTTTCATCGCTCGAACAATTATAACTACTCGAGAACAATATTAATGTACATCTTTGGATATGAAAGAATATATTTAGCAAAGGTATTTTTTATTTTGATGAAAATTTGAAAGAAAAAGAAAAAGAAAAATAATATAATTATTATCTTCATGGTACAAATATTATGATATAAAACTGTAGTCTACATTGTTCTTCGTCTTCTCTTGATGGTCTTCTGGGCTTTTCTTCTCTAGTGCGGCCTTCTCTCTCACTCTCTCTCTCTCTCCCTCTCTTCTCCTTTCTTAGTTGGACACCCCTCAGATCTGACTCTGCAACTTCACCCCATTTCTCACTTCTCGTTCACTCCCTATCTGACGAAAACCCGAGTCGTTTTCAGTGTTTCTGGTTTGAAATCGCATAAATTTTTTCAGGGTTCGTCAAATTCAATCGGATTCTTCTTCTTCTTCTTCATGGCTTCCCCGGGCAACCTAAACCCAAATCAGCAGAACCCAGTTTTTGATGTGCCCAAGTTCTTTAAACCCCCGAATCAAAACCCTCTTCCCAGCTCCCCCAGCCCTTCTAATTTGAATTCTTCCCCCTTTCCTCCTCCTTCTTGCTCCTATCCTCCTCCTACTGGTCCTTTTTCTTATCCTCTTCAGAGCCTGCCATTTCATCACCAGTATCATCCTCACCTTCCCAACCAACTTCCTTTCCCTCAGGATCAGTACTCTAACCTGCACAATCAGAGATCACTTTCTTATCCTACGCCTCCTCTTCAGCCATCTCCTTCGCATAATATCGCTATACCTCAAAACAACCCTGCCCAGAACTCGGGTGCCCGAATAATGGCGATGATCAAAGCCCCTGGTGCAAACCTTGAACCGCTTCCTCAGCCTTCTGCTCCTTTGGGTCCGGTACCCTCTGCAGGCGTTCCTGATTTTTCAGGGCCTCCGGGTGGCCCTATAATGACCACTATCCCTATGTTGCAGGGCGTCAGTCCAGGCATCGGCTCCACTGGTCCCGTTCGAATGCCCAGCAGTAAGCTTCCGAAGGGGCGGCACCTGTTTGGTGATAGTGTTGTGTATGATGTAAATGTCAGGTTGCAAGGGGAGTTTCAGCCACAGCTTGAAGTTACTCCGATAACGAAGTACGGTTCGGATCCTCAGCTGGTCTTGGGGCGACAAATAGCGGTCAACAAGACTTACATATGCTATGGCTTGAAACAGGGAAATATTCGAGTACTTAATATCAACACTGCTTTGCGAGCTCTATTCAGGGGGCACGAAAAGGTTTAAGTCGTTGCATAACTTTATGAAACCATTTTGATTTGTGATGTTGTTGAAGTGGTTTCTTCCCGCCGCTGACATACGTCTAACTGTATGTCATTTCCTGTCGATGATTAATTAGCATGAGCGTTTGTTCGGTGACTGTTATATCTTCTCCTTTTGTTTTCTTGTTCCTGCCGGACTAGCAATTATAACGTATCTCACATTACCTGTTTTGAGCTCCTAAGAAGTTGCTTTGGGGTTGTTTGACTTCATAGATTGGTTTAGTGGTCTTCGTAGTGCATCCTTGAAGAACTAAGTTTAAGTTTCATGTTCTTGCAAACTTTCCTGTGTTCCATGTGAAATTTCTCTGAAGTTTAATTTCATGGCTTTTCTGATTTTTCCACCTACTTAGATTTTTCAGTTAGATTTTCCTTTTGGGTTTAGCTCTTTGTTTCTTCTGCAATATTTACCTTTCCCTAAACCTTTTGGTTAAACTGTATGTGATGCTAATTATGGTTATGATTTTGGGATAGCATGGAATGATATTAATCTTATTTTTGGTATATGCACAAATCCCGGGTGCCTTCTCTCCCTAAGTTTTCATTTATTTATGTATTTTTATTTGAATTGTTTTGTTCATAATATCAAATAGATGCAGGAATTTTTTTTTCAACAATAAAGGGAAATTAATTTTCTAAAGTATTATGGAGTTTATTGAATTATTGCATTGTCCAGCTCCAATGCTTTTTTCCTTCCAAATGTAAACATTCCAGTGCATATTTTGTTTCTTTATCTCATATGTGAATTTATGGTTTTGTTATCCAAATTTGTGTGGTTGTACATGATGTTGCAAGGACATTGATTTGCAGCTCTGTATATTCTGTTGTCATTGCTTTTCTAAGTATTGTACAGAAAAAAGTCTATTAAGTATGGAAATATGTGTTCAATTGGATTGCTTTTGTTAATCATAACATCTATCTTTTGTTAATACTAAATCATATTACTACGCTGGTATCCGATGGCCATTTTCTTCAATTGAGGCTTATTCTGTAGCTTTGTTGGATTACAAGATATGGTTGGGATTATGTTACTCTATTTGCTCTTTTGTATTTTTTCTTCTCTTAATAGTCATTGGTGAATGAATTATGTTAAAGACATAGAAGGTGGTTGTCCTTCATTTCTTGTTTGTTAAGTCCCCAAAATTTTGTATTAAAAGAACATAATTACAAATGGTATCTTTGTAAGTAATCAAAATTTTGTTTTCATCTCTTTTGTTCGTTAAAAGATTTTTATTTTGGTCAGAGGGTCACGGATATGGCATTTTTTGCGGAGGATGTTCACCTTTTGGCTAGGTACCTTTCACTCTGTTGGTAAATAATTAACTACTGGTAATATATCTTTCTTTACGGTGACATGCTTTTGTGCAGTGTTGACATAGGTGGGCGGATTTATGTATGGAAGATTTCTGAGGGCCCAGATGAAGAAGGCAAGCAACAAATCACAGGAAAAGTTGTTATCGCTATACATATTGAACGAGAGGAGGACGTTGTTCATCCACGAATTTGTTGGCATTGTCACAAACAGGTCTAAAACATTTTTTTTTGTTCTTATTAGGTCTTTGGTTAGCCATATCAAGTTTATTTATAGGTCCTGGGTAATCACCTCAGCTTTGGAGCACCACTTACAAATGTTGATAATATTTGTACAGGAAGTTTTGGTTGTTGGCTATGGGAAGTCTGTTTTGAGGATTGATACAACTAAAGTTGGGAAGGGTGAACAATTTACTGCTGAAGTTCCACTTAAAGTTTCTCTCGACAAGTTAGTAGATGGACTGCAGCTTGTTGGTAAACACGATAAGGAAGTGACTGAGTTGTCCATGTGCCAGTGGATGACTTCTCGATTAGTTTCCGCTTCTATGGATGGAACGGTTTGTATTTATTCTTCTTGATAGAGTAGGGTAATAGATAGACTTTGTGAAGTTTATCTTTGAACTAAAATAGTTTTTCAAGTTTCCTTGCTTTGTAATGTAGATCTAGGGGTAACCATAAAAGAATTGCTCCCGATCAAGAAACCACCCCCGAAATGAAAGTAATAGTGAAGACTAGGATGATGAATTCAATAGTTAAATAAAAAGTCAAACACATATAGGAAGAAAAAAATAACGTATGGCTTTGAACAAACTATAATATTTTAGGATACAGATAAACCTCGAGTACATTTCTCATGTGTGAGGAGGAAGAACTTGGCTGCATCTAAAGGGCACGTAATGGAAGCCATTACTGAATTGCCTAAAGAATCACTGGAGGCAGCTGTATCAAAGGAGGAAGGAGATAGAGTAGTCAATGTAGCTTTTGGAGTGAAGAAGTTAGTTGATAGCTCAGGAAAGAAGTCATAGTGGAAGAAAGTAATGAGAAATTAAAAAGGAAAATAGGATAGAACTAGACTCTTGTATTTTCTTGGAATTCCTCCACTGTATCCCTACATTCAATTCTAATAAGAATCCATACTTCTTTGAGGTGAGGACTTGTGTGGTGTTTGATAGCTTTTATTAGTAATATTAGATACCTATTATAGGCTTGCACGTGTAGAGTTAAGGAGCTTACAGATATTTCCTAAGACATTAATAAAAGAATAGATATTTCCTAAGACATTAATAAAAGAATATTGATTTAGATTTTTGATAAAGGTCTAGGTTAGAAATTCTTCAACAGAAGATAATTTGAGATCCAAAATTAAGGACTAAGACATAATTATAGATTTGAAACCATTCTAAATCACAAATGTTACTTATTGTATGAGAAATAGTATTCGAGGACAAGATAAGATTATAGTAGCCCATGGACTAGCGAGCCTCTCTTTTTTAATGATCCTTTTACCAAGTAAACAAGCATACAAAGGCGTTTTCTCAACCTATAAGCTAAATCAACTAAGAGGTCTGACAAAATTTATGAGTAGTAGAAAGTTAAGGGAGAAATAAAAAATAAAGTGATCGAATTAAAATGAAGAAATTATTACTTCCAGAATGTTGTAAAGTGATGATTTTAGAGATGTTAGTATACAGTGATTGGAGAATGTTAAATGGATAAATTGAGAATATTAAAGGAGACAATTTATTACAAGAATCGAACTAAAGAAATTTGAACAAGTTTTATTACATATTGAGATGAATTAGTGAAAAATAATTATTTTTTAAGTAGAGACTTGACTATAGGAATTAAATGGCTTATAAGCGTCCATTGCTCGAGGATAACTTAGAGGTTATATTGATGAAGAATTATTGAAATTTTGAGGACAATTGATCAAGAGGAAGTTGACTTTAAGTAGAAGTGATTCATCAAGTTTTAATTATGTATAAATAAGTCGTTCATATTGAAACTGAACTTTAGTGGTGAGCACAAGTCATTGACATAAGTAGTATGAATATCAAAAGTTGATGAATTAAGACAATTGCTTGGTAAGATATATTTATGATGGAACAAAAATCAAGTTGTCATGACGTTTTGCCTACCTTATTATATTGGAGATGAAGTATAGTATATGCAAATAAATGGAGTTTGATACACAATGGAAAGAGGCTTAAAGTTTAAGATGAATTTATGAGCATTGTTGAGTCATCATTAATAGTTATTTAAGTTAAATCATGGTAGTGCAAGGGAAGCATGGTGAACTCAAGTCCCACTTTTGGTTTAGGCTTTAACAACTTAAACCATAGAAGTAATTGTGAAGCATTAAGATGTAGCGAGTAAAAAAGATTGAACTTGTGTATGTTGATAAAAACTTCAAGGATTGAGTAGGTGACCAAGAAAGTGGTCTAATGTTAACAAATGACATGACATATTCATAATATATAGAAATCGATCATAATTTAAGTTCTAATTATTTTGAGATTATTACATGTCTTTTTAATAGTATGACACTAATATAATGAAAGAACACTTGGTAAGTTGAGAAATCTACTTAAAACAGAAAGAAGTGGCCACGCTAACTCAGAGAGAGTAAAGGTGAAAACAGTTTAGAATCAGCTACAACTTAGGAACATGAAAAGAAAATCAAATTTTTTATTTGATTAAATCAATGTTTTGATGAGATTTTACAAATTAATTTGGAAATTACTTTGGATAAAAAAAGTTTCAATGCTGGGGAAACTCTTAGGCTGGTCATAAAAGGAGCTTCACTGTTTGTCCATATATATTCTTTTTCTCTATGCTTTTATTTTCTAGTATAAAAAACTTAACTTTTAGTTGTGTGCTCTTGTGCATATTTTAAAGTAATCTTTCTTAATTATAATTATGAGGACATACTTATTGTTCATGCAAAAATGTCTGTTCAGATTAAGATTTGGGATGATCGCAAAGTTCCACCACTGGTCGTATTGAAACCACACGAAGGCCAACCTGTTAATGCAGCTATCTTTTTAACTGCTCCACATCGGCCAGATCACATTATTCTTATAACAGCGGTAAAACATTTTTTTTATATATTTTTTTCTTTTTAATTGATTTTTGTCTTGATATCATCATTGGTCTTTTGGGAAGTTTTTGGAGTTCTGTGATTCATAATTAGACTTTTGGGCCAAATTGTTGATGTTTGATGCTAGTGAAATTGAAGTAATAGAAGTTTTTCTTTTTTCAAATTATTTTGCAATTATCTTGCTGGTAATTAATATATTCCTTTCTTTTCTTTTGTAATGTTAACATTTTACCAGGGCCCTCTCAACCGAGAAGTGAAGGTTTGGTGTTCTGCAAGCGAGGAGGGGTGGCTCCTGCCTAGTGATGTTGATTCTTGGAAATGTACCCAGACACTGGAATTGAAGAGTTCAGCTGAACATCAAGTTGAAGAGGCATTTTTCAATCAAGTTGTAGCATTGTCTCAGGCAGGTCTTCTTTTGGTCGCTAATGCAAAGAAAAATGCTATATATGCTGTACACATAGATTATGGCTCTAATCCTGCTACAACGCGCATGGATTACATAGCAGAGTTTACTGTCACTATGCCGATTTTGAGTTTTACTGGAACCAGTGAAATATTAGATCGTAGTACAGTTCAGGTTTATTGTGTCCAAACTCAAGCCATTCAGCAGTATGCTTTGGATTTATCCCAGTGCTTGCCTCCACCTTTGGAAAATGTCATAGCAGAGAGAACAGAGTCATATGTTTCTAACGATGCGACTAATGTCGATGGACTTGGATTGAGTTCACCTGTAAGTAAACCAAATGAGTTTCTCTTTACTGGTCCTGCAACCAAAGCAGCTGCATTATTAAATGACCCTGAGGGTGTTTCTGCAGACAGATATCCCATATCCTCCATTTCTCTTGAGGTGACTTCCAGTGTTAACACAGATCCTAAACCTGTTTTACTGACATCAGCATCCAGTAATGCTGATATTGTATGTGTCCCGTCACCTCCTCTACCAATGAGTCCAAGATTATCTAGGAATTTGTCTGGTTTTAGAAGTCCAGCAACTAGCTTTGAGTCTATTACTCAATTTAGCGATCATGGTAGTGACCAGCGAGTTAATGATTATCCAATTGACAGACAAATGGATGCCATTCATGCAAATTTATCTGATGTGCCGACCTTAGGTGATGATTTGAGGAATATCGAAGAGAAAAGTGCACAAGAAGATCTGTCAGGTGTCCTCAGTCCTCCTATGATGTTTAGACATCCAACTCATTTGATTACTCCCTCTGAGATACTTATGGGTGCTTCTTCATCGGAGGCGGCTGCTATTGTCGAAGATAAGACTGAAGGAAACTCAACTATTCAGGATGTGGTTGTCAATAATGATATGAATGGGGCAGAGTTAGAGGTTAAAGAGGTGGGTGAGATGAGGTCCTCTGAAAGTAGTGAATATGACTCTTGGGGTGAACCTCGGAACGCTGCGGCTGAAACTAAGGAGAAATTGTTTTGCTCCCAGGCTTCAGATCTTGGTATTGAGGTGGCCAGAGACTGTTGTGCAATATCATCTGAAACATACATAACGGATGAAGCTCAACAAGTTGTTTCTATGGACTCATTGACTGTACCTAGTCATGGTAGTGAAGAAGACCAAGCCTCTACAAGAGATGTGTGTGAAAAAGTTCCGGATTCATCTGTATCCACAATAATTCCACAGATGGCCTCACCAAGTACTAAAGGGAAAAAACATAAGGGTAAAAATTCTCAAACGTCTGGTCTGTCTTCTTCATCTCCAAGTGCTTTGAATTCAATTGATCTATCCAATGAACCTTGTTCAAGTTTTCCTTCTGTTGAAAGTGTGTATCCTCAAATGTTGGCAATCCAAGATACACTGAATCAGGTGATTGCTTCTTGCCTTTTGAAGGAGATCTTTTATTACTAACATTATTTACCGGCTATTCGAACCACTTTATTTAAATGTATCATGTACATTATGATTTTTTCTTAGTATTATTAAGTTTGAGAGTGTGCATTAACCGAGCAAGTGAAATAATCTATTATTCTAAGTTTTCTAGCTTCATGTCAGCATTGATTATATAGGGATGGATACCTGTAAAAATTGTTTCTCTTGCATATTATATGAATTGTTTTTTTGAAAAAGAAAAAGATTTTCTACTTAGTATTTGGTTGGTTAGTTGGTTTTATAAAAATAATCCCAACAATTTAAAGGTGATGTTCATATTGTGACCAGCTTATGGCAACACAAAAAGAGTTGCAGAAGCAGATCCAGATGACAGTGGCTTTTCCAGTTACGAAGGAAGGTAAGAGACTGGAGACAGCTTTTGGGCGGAGCATGGAGAAGACTTTGAAGGCCAATAATGAGGCTTTATGGGCTCGATTTCAGGAAGAAAATGCAAAAAATGACAAGTCTCTTAGGGATTGTACGCAAAAGATAACAACTGTGGTAAATAATTTTATGAATAAGGACTTGCCCACGTTGTTAGAAAAGGCAGTGAAGAAAGAAATGGCTGCTATTGGACCAGCTTTGGTTCGGACAATCACCCCAGTTATAGAGAAAACAATATCTTCATCCATTATTGATTCTTTCCAGGTTAGATTTTAAATTTGTGGTTTGTTGAAAATGAAGTTTTGTTGTGTGATCTAACCACCGTTCTCTGGAGCAGAGAGGCGTCGGTGATAAGGCGGTGAATCAACTGGAAAAATCTGTTAATACAAAACTCGAAGCTACTGTTGCAAGGCAAATTCAAGCGCAGTTTCAAACTTCTGGCAAGCAAGCTCTGCAGGTGGTCCACGTTAGATTTTTATTCCTTTTACTATTAAGTAGGAAACTTCTTACCATTAATATCTGGTTTTTTTCATGAGGAGTAAAAAATTGTATATGAATATGAAACAGTATACATGATTAATATTCATAATGAATTGGTTCATGGTGTAGGAAGCTTTGAAATTAAATTTGGAAACTTCAGTGATTCCTGCTTTCGAGATGTCATGCAAATCAATGTTTGAGCAAATCGATACTACCTTTCAGAAAGGAATGGGTGAACATACTGCTGCCGTTCTGCAGCACGTCGAGTCTGCTCATTCTCCATTGGCAACAACATTAAGGGTAAATACTACTCTGGATTACAGTTGAATGGTTTTTTTTTTTTGTAAGCTTCTATAATTTTTTTGAAGGTTTTATTTCCATTATAGATTGTAATGTGGTGGTATTTACTCTATTCCTCTAGCCTATTAGAAAACTTGGAAGCAAGATGATTCTTGTCATTGCGCAGCTACTTGTGTCTTGTTGTTTTGAAAACTTTGGGTGTTCAGACCAGTTTATATGAACCTCAAGCTTTTTGTTGTTGGCTGCAAATAGTTTGATTTTGCAATTTTTTTTTTCAGGATGCTATTAATTCTGTATCAACATTAAGTCAGTCTTTGAGTGGAGAATTGGCCGATGGTCAACGAAAACTGATAGCTCTAGCAACCGCAGGTGCAAATATCAGTTCAATGAATCCATTGGTTTCTCAACTCAGCAATGGGCCTCTTGGTGTCCATGAGAAGGTTCATTTCTTTCTCATTTCTTTGATTTTTTGAGAATTTGTATCCGCCCACCTATATGTCATCAACGGCTAAGCTGATTTATGATACATACTATATGATACTTAGTATTCCTTACTCATGCTATAGGTTGAGGTTCCTTTGGATCCAACGAAAGAGATCTCTAGGCTTGTGTCTGAACGAAAATATGAAGAAGCCTTCACTGCAGCTTTACAAAGAAGTGATGTGTCAATTGTATCTTGGTTATGTGCTCAGGTATGCTTCTGATGATAAAAATGGAATAAGAGTACCTATGATTTTGAAGATTCAAAATTACATGCATCTTGACAACTCCATTAAAATTTTAAAGTAGATATTGTAATAGCTATTTGGAATATACTTTGAAGTAGTCATTCTGTTCATTCAAGTTGAACTAAGAATCAACAAGAAAAGCAATTCAATGATCAAAGGGAAACAATATGCAAACCACGAGGTCCTTAGTGAGGAAAAAGAAATTATAACGAACAATGGAAATGAACAATTAATTTTTCTCATACGTCTTTTTAACTGCTCTAAGCATATATACCCTTTTAGTATGTTTCTTTTTTGCCAGAACAAAATTGTGTTTCATTAGTTATTTTTTGGTCGGGAGAACTCCTTCGGCAACTTCTTGTAACTTTTCATTTTTAATATAAAATTTCTCATACTGATAAACATATATGGTACTAAATTGACAGGTTGATCTTCGGGGAATTTTGACAATGGTGCCCATCCCATTGAGTCAAGGAGTATTGCTCTCGCTTCTGCAACAATTGGCGTGTGACATCAACAAGGATCGGGGTCAAAAAGTATCTTGGATGACTGATGTGGCAGCTGCCATAAACACAGGGGATTCGAGGATTGCAGTGCATGTCCGTCCGATCTTTGATCAAGTGTATCAGATACTGAGCCATCAACGGAACATTGGTGGAATTCCTCCGGGGGAGATGTCGAGCATTCGTGTTCTGATGCATGTGATCAACTCCATCCTGGTGACGTGTAAATGAATTTGATGAGCACCCATTTTCAATTCTTACTATATTTGATGTGCAGAAAGTAGAGAAGTGGACTTAAAAGGAGGGAAAAGGAAAAGGAAAAAAAGAGACTGTAAAGTGTAATCTGCTTTCTTAGTTTGTAATTGAATATGTGAAATAGGATTTGGTCCTGAGGCAATGTGGTAGGAAGGAACCTGCTCCCTCTTCATTTCCCAATGTTTCTTCCCACAACTCTCTAAACTTCGATTTTTTTTTTCTCAGTGAGCTTCTATCTTATTTCTCTCTCTCTATCTCTCTCTCCCTCTCTCTCTAGACTGGCCTTGAAATGAATGTGTTCAAACAGTAGTTATAAATTGCAATAAATTCTTTAAAAATATCAAATATTTTTCAAACATTTGACGATTCTGGGTCAGAGTTTCCTCCATTTCTGGCCCCAATTTCAGGGAGAAAAATTGGAGCTGGTTGGTGGGGTAGACCGGAGGACTGCCGAAAAAGACAGGATGAAGAATTCAAGCCCAGATGGATCCTTAATCTGCGGTAGGTTCGAAGCTCTGCTTAGCCAAAGGCCCATTCCCACAGCAATGTCTAAAAACCAACCACCTCTGCATTCCGTCTTCGAATAGCCTGAACACACCCCACCCCGGCCAGAATGAGCTGTGAATTTTGGAGTTTCATTGTCGCGATTGTTAACGTCGTAACGCATATTATCCCTTCCATAGTTCTAGAGAATAATAAATTAGTGCTTCTAATGAAAAGTAAGGTTGTGATGAAAAGAAGTATCGTATGTATGTTTCTCTAAATTCATCCATTTAAGATCATTTTTTTATCGTCTGTAAATAATTTATACGTTCACTTATCAACACATGTCATCAATTATTTTTATCTTATATAATTAGACATAATTATTTTAAGGTAATGTTTTATTAGTGTTTAATTTAATTATTCATAATTTATTTTAGTTACGAGGTATTAGTGTTAAAATTGAAAAATAAATTTAAGATTATTTTTATTTAATAAGGAATAAAATATATATATGAAAATTTAAATTTAAATTATAATGTAAATGTAACTGGTTAATACGTAAGAATAAAATAAGGGTAAAAATAAAAGGAAAAAGTGTATATATATAATTCAGGACCGACGATAGATGGAGAGAGAGTCTGGTCGGGATATCCCCGCCAGCTAGAGCCGTAACTTGACCTTGGCCTCCGTGATCTACCAATCCATCTCTGGGTTTGCTTATCCCGCATCTCCTTCTAAATTTCAGTGTAGATCGCAGAGAAGATCGGGCGTTGGAGAGATGACGTCGTCTGGAGGAGGGAGGCATATGGCGTACTCACCATCACTATCGGCGCCTCACTCCCCGCACCTTCCAGCTCTACGTTCCCCTTCCTCTAAATCCGCTCTCTTGGAGCAGGAAAGGGAGTGTAATCACGTCTGGTCTTAAATCTACTACTTCTTTCTGATCATGATGCATTTTCTTGATCTTTTTTTGGATGTTTTTGAGTTGTAAATCTTTCTTAAAGCTGCGTAGCTGATGTAAATGCAATACAGGAAAGAACAGAAGATACGCAGGTAAACACTCGTTTGTATTCTCTTTTTGATTTCAAAAGTTCTGTTTCCCAAAAGCCAAGAAAGGGAAATAAATAGAGTCCACAGTCGAAAGTAAAAAATGCAAAAGGAAGCTAAATGAAAAGAAATATGCAAAACTAAATAAACTGAAAGGAAGAAAACAATAAAGTTTTAGAAATATTCAAATAAATCTGTGAAAGTCTAAATTAAATGGGTGGGCTTCAAGGCTGCACTATTCTCCTCAGGTCCAAGAAAATTTTCCCTTGAATTTGTTGATGCGGCAACGTCAGAATTGTCACCCGAAAATGAACAAGATGCTTCACATTGAAAGCATAGGAATTGCGAATGTAACAGGGTAGCTTTAGGTGATAAGCATTAGGATTAATCTTGGCTATATACTCGAGAGGGCCAATTTTCTTTGGGGCAAACTCGTTATACTCATGCGTTGGAACGCGCTCTTTGGTCAAGGTAGCCCACACCAAATCTCCCATTACGAACTCGAGAAGACAACGATTAGCATCAGCGTTGTGCTTGTACTTCGTGGTGGCAGCTTCCAAATGTTCGAAAGTGACTTGGTGAATCCGTTAGAGTTCGTCGACGAAGTCTACAGCCGTACCATAGATGCAACTTGGTTCAGGCATCGGGGTGAGGTCGAGAGGACAACGCGGACGAGTGCAGTAAACCACAAGAAAAGGGTTGAACCTAGTGCTTTGATTAATCAGATGATTGTGAGGAAATTTGGCTTGACAAAGCTTCTAGTCCCATGATTTAATCGAATCACCCACCAAACAACGTAATAAATTTCCTAGGAAAAACTACGAACCTCGGTGACTATGGATCGCTGCGGCCAATTAGCCACAATTTCGATCTTTGAACTGTCTACAGACAGTCCTTTGGAAGAAACAACGTACCCCAGAAAAACGACGTTGTTAGTGAGGAGCACTCATTTGTTCATGGCGGCGTAAAATGCATGGCTACAAAAAACAGACAGGACTTCTCAGAGGTGTATTGGATGGTCCTCGGGATTAGCACTATAGATAAAGCCATCATCAAAATAAACGACAATAGATTTACCAATAAAGGGATGCAGAGCCTAACTCATAACGCGCATGAAAGTGCTCAGCACGTTCGATAACCCGAATGACATTGCCAACCATTCATATAGCCATTCACGAGTCTTGAACGCAGTTTTCCACTCGTCAACGGCGCGGATGCGAATCTGATGATAGCCGCTCTTCATATCCAACTTGCTGAATACACACGCACTGGTCAAGGAGGTCGTCAAGGCGCGAAATTGGAAAGTGGTATCCAACCATGATTTTATTGATTGCACGGCTCTCGACACACATACGCTAGGTTCTATCCTTTTTTTTGACGAAGTTCTTCGTGCTCGGTTGGACTCATGCGGTAGTGTGTGCAATGCGGTAAAGTGGACTCGGACACCAAGTCAATTTGATGTTGAATATCGCATAGTGGAGGCAAACCAATGGGATGTCCGCCGGGATAACATCGTCAAACTTGGTGATCAAATATTAGACCGACGCTGGAACATCGAGGGCATGGGTCACCCGTTTGCCGATGAGAATGAAGACAACTTCAATTTGCGTGATCTCTGCTTTGAACGCTGCTTGTGTGAGGAGGTTGGTGTTAGTGCGGTGGGGTCTGATTTTAATCGGGTTGAATGGCAGAAGCACAATCTTCTTACCTCCAAACATAAAGATGTAGGAGTTAGTGTGACCATCATGGCTCGAGCGACGGTCGTATTGCCATGGCCGATCGAGCACTAAGTGACAAGCATCCATACCCACCATGTCACATATAACTTGGTCTTTGTAAATGGACCCGATAGAAAAACTTATCAAGGTCCATTGAGAAACCGTGACGTCCGTTCCGGTTTGTAGCCACGACAACTTGTATGGCTTCCGGTGCTTCTTAGGTGTGAGGCCCAATTTAGTGACTACTTCTTCGGCAACGTCGTTCTCACAATTTTCTGGAGTCTATGACGAACTTGCACACTTTTCCACCGATGGTACAAGTCGACTGAAAAATATTGTTTCGCAACCACATTTCATCACGAACTTGTGGAGTTACCAGAGTGTGACGTATCACCAAAGATTAACCTGTATCATCGGTAACGAATTCTAAGTCTGGACCCTTAGGGTCAGGATCCTCGGCATCGTTATAAATCGGGCCACCCAAGTCTTCGTAAGGCATTCTTTGGGGAATAGCCCTGGTTGCGAATTTTTTGGGCAGTTGGATTGTCGATGACCCGTCTTGCCACAACCGAAACAAACATAAGCCTCCACTGGTACGCAAGGGCAATTGCTAAGAGGTGGTTGCCTATTGCGGGACCGACAACTTCACTTTGTGGGTGGGTGAGGGAAATTCCACGACAACGCGTTAGTTGTATTGGTCAGCTCGAAAGTACTCATGGATTGCTGTTTTTTGGCCTTCAAAGCACGTTGAAGCGTCTCAGACACGTTGGCGGGGTCGAACATGTTGAGGATGTCTTGGATCGATTGCTAAAGTCCACTGATATACTGTGAGACCAGTTGATCGTTTGTCTCCATTAGGTTGATCCTCATCACAAATTTGTGGAAGTCCATGGTATAATCTGTCACAGATTTTACACCTTGGCGCAATTTTTTGCAGGCTTTAGTACATGGTTCATGCATAGTTGTATGGAAGGAAAGGTTTTCGCATATGCTTCTTAAACTTGCTCTACAATTCGATCTTGGACTTGTCCTATCGCAATTGGGTCGCTTTTGTTTGTTGCCACCAGGCCACTGCACTTCCACGGAATCGCGTGGCTATAAGAGAGACTTGTTTGTTTTCCTAAACCTCTTTAAACTCTAAGATTTCTTCGACCGCGACGACCCAATTAAGGAAATCTTCTACTTGTGCGCCGCCATGGAACTCGGTTATGTCCACCTTGAATCCGTGGTCCCACAGCCGGTTGATATCGAGATTGACAGCTCGACCTCAGCCCCGAAGTTCGACTGTGTCGTCCACCATAGGGGCGAACAGATTTTCCTCGTTGGCATTGCAATGTGGTTGATTGACGGGTTGTCAAGATTGTTGCAACAAACCACCAAGTTGTCGTGTTAACATCTTGATTTGTTCGTGCAGTTGTGCAATCTCTCATGAAAGAGAGCAAAACTATTTGCAGTGCTTGAAGAGAGAAGCCCCCATATCAACCCAACAAAACGTTTGGTTACAGAGCTTAAAACTAAGCCTAAACAGAGATCAGACGTACCGACAAGCGTCTTGACTGGAAACCAGCCTTTTCCGTCTTGAACTGTGATTGGATCTGCCCCCACACAACAACATAAACACACTTCATATAGAAATAGGTTAAAAGTGGTGGGCACAGACTGGGCGCCAGGGCCCAATGCAGTTCTCACGCATAGGCAACTATAGCATCTCGTGGGATGATAACATACAACCTTTGTCTTGTAGTAACACAGCATATTAGCTATCCAAATCCTTGGTAGAAGCGGGTCTGTCCACTAGCCCCCAGTCTTGGCCCTCTTGTTGTGGAAAGGAGACACAGAACCCGACATTGGGGAACCCGACTCACGAAGTTGATGTTTCTTGAAGAAAATGTTTCTAAACCAGGGTGGTGGAATCAACTACAGTCCGGTCATCCAGGATGCTTAATGCTACCGCGCCCTCTGATCAGAACACGGCATTCGGTACTTGCTTCCACTCTCTTTAGAGAATTTCCCCTTGGACCTAAGAGACGCCCGACAAAGTTTATATTGTCAGAGCCTTCGGAAATAATATAGGAAAATAGTAGATGAACATGAAATGATTTGATCAATTCTTAAAGTTTTCTTGACAATGAGACCAGAAGAACTACCAGGGGATCTAAGCCAGTTTTAAACTGAAACATAAACGAACGTATTCATTTTCCCAAAAGAAATGCTACTGCTCCACGCACTCAATTCTCTGCATTCAGTGTTCTAACCCCATGAAACATAATAATTTTAAACTGACAATATGATTGTCTCAGAAAACTCAATTGAAATTTCTAGAAGACTCTTCAGTAACATTTGATTCTTCAATAACATTTGATCAGAGCTGAAACGTTCCTTCATCATGCCTCCAAGAAGAGCACAACAAAGAGCTGCCCGTGATGCCGTTGTGGATGATGTTTACACACGTAACGAGATTGCACAACTTGGTTACACGATGATTTCATAAGATAATTAGTATTCTGTAAATAGTGTGTCATTTACCCAAATAGATGAATGACTTGTAAGCATAACACATGTATTAAAATGTGTAAAATTAGATCCATTTATCCGTGCATCAAGTGATTACGTCTTTCCCAAATTCTCCGAAGTAGCTTATCCAAAATGGAGTGTTTGAGGGTGATGAAGCACTTTCTTCGCATACATATTACACTGCCCAAATCGTATCTATCTATCCACTGCAATCCAAAGTAAAAGCTCAATTATTTCGTAATATTTCTTGCAATTTGAGTCCTTTTTGAACTTTTTTCATGGCCGTTTCATCTTCTATTTATTTGGTGTAAAATGAAATTTAGTACTACGGATTTAATATCGAAGACAGACCAATTGAAGGTTTTTTTTGTAGCAAGTCAAGATAAATAGGTAGATTAAAAATACCATTACAAGTGAAAATCGCAAAATATGTATTATGGGTAGAATTTATTGTAAGCGTACATGATGGAATCTGGGAGTGTTTACCCGAGGGCCAAGGATGAAGTTTGATTTACACAAAGTCTTATTTGGAAAGCATGTGATTAAAGATGAAATAACATACTTAGACATTGTCTTCCCCTTCTTAGTCGTCCTCGTTCTCGTCGATTCCCACCCATCGAGTGAATGCAAATAGAAACTCCTTGAAGCTCACCATTCCATTTTTATCCCAATCCATCTCCTCTGCAATTCATAATCCATAACTTTCTTTATATACTCGTACCATTCCGCGTGAGAGAGAGAGAGAGAGAGTCTCACCAAATCTTTTCATGGCTATATGTCCAGATGATCGCTCCCCTGAATCCGTCTCGTTTATCGCTTCAATCATCTCGCTCTTGCTTACATAGCCATCTTTATTCTTGTCCAAGAAGACAAAAGCATTCACCAGTGATTCGAATGTTGCCTCCAGTTTCGGCATTCCCATTCTCGATTTCTGCTAAATGTCATGGAATACAGAAGAAAAAAAAAAAAAAAAAGAACCATCTCCTGAAGATGATGTTCAGATAAGGTTATTATAATCCTCAACTAAGAAACATCTAAAAACCCAAAAAGAAGTATACTCCAACATAGGCCTAGCAACAAATCACAGCTTTATGATGTAAATGTCGGAACAACGATTTGGATACAGAACCGAGTCCAGTAGGATCATCCTTGAGAAGATAGACAAGGCAGAGAAGTACAATGAATTCATTGAACTTTATTTGCAGGTCTGCGTTGATATCACAAGCCTCAAACAGATCGTCGATTTCATCCTCCGTAAACATTATTTCCAGCTTCTGAAAACTTTTTCTAAGTTCTTCATGATCTATTGCACCATTTGAATCCAAATCTACAGAGCAGAACGATAACTTACTAGGCAAAATAGCTTTATTCTCCAACAAATCGATTAAAAGATGACAAAAATAAACTAGTTGGTAGTTAAATTTATATAAAAAACAACAAATTCAACAGAAGAGAGCTATGCATAGAAATTAAATGAGACCATCTATTGATAATAATGTTAAATGAAGCAATATACCCACCAAATTGCTCAAATATAGCTTTGCAATTTCTCAAGCTACCATCAATTTTCGGGAATTTTAAGATTATACTATTGAAAGATCTAATGGTACTTCCTTTGGAAGCCCTTTGTCGCATCGTTTCCACCATTTTGGCCTCAAGTTTCGTCTCTGATACTGGGGATTCGCTCTTTCCCACTACTCCTCCCATTGTCGTTGAGAAGGCAAAGTCAGATGGCGAACATCAAACTAGAAATTGGCTAGCAATTCAAAGATTTGAAATCAATCAAATACTCTTCGATTAAAAAAAAGATTTAGGGAAATGTTACATCCTGTATTCTGATATTCCCTCTTAATGAAACAAAAATGAATTTTCTGGACAAACAAACAGCCAAGAAAGCACCCACTTGAGACATTACAATTCACAAGTGATCCTACTTTTTTAAAAGACTAGCTTTTTATAATCTTGTTTGGTGTCTGAATATGCAGAAAGATGAACTTTAGGTCAGAATAAGCAACAATAGCAAAACTATTTCAATTAATTTCAATCATAATCACATAATAATACACCAGGAAACAAGATAAACAAAAGTTACAGCCTTGCAACGTATATGATCCAAGCATACAGCTGAAATAAAAGTTCTCAAAAGTTTTTCTCACAGCAAAATTTCCAAGGAGAGGGAGAAAACGAAACAGAGTTCTGACCAGAACGATGAGCAGGCCAGACAGAAATCCAAAACCCAGGAAGAGAAAAGACGAAGGAAGAAGAAAAAAGAGTGGTCTTGAAAGATGAGTGGATCTATGAAATGAAAGGGGGGAAGGAAGACGAAGGAGTTAGTTCCTTCGATGAAGGTTCATATCTTGGTCTCGTTGGATTTTGCACCACCCTTTGTGCTCTACCCACCACGTCTTGTCTCCATCCCTCTCGTATAAACATGTATATAATTTCTCAAAATAAATAACAAGATTATACCATCGATTGCCGATAACGTAGAACAATACAAATTACCACTCACTTTAATTAGTTTTAGAAAAACATATTTTGATTCCATAGTTTTAATAATTGTACGTACGTGCTGTGGGTCCCTCCTTAATCATGAAATACTCATATTATTTAATAAAAAAAAATTCAATTTTATTTTTGTACGTAACAAATGAAATAAAAAAATAAAATAAAATTTTATTCTGAGTGATGTGTGATGTTTTGTCCTATTATAAAAAATTTTCTCTATAAAACGAGAGATATTGAGTAAAAAAAAATCATTCGAATAGAAGTGAATTCTTCTATACAAAAGAGAAGAAGAAAATCACTTCTAAGAAAAAGTAGAGAAATAGTGAAGATTATTTTAAAAGTAGTGAAAAGAAATAGTGAGAGAAAAATAGGTGTGGTATTTTTGTGCACGTTGAGAATTCTAACAATGATAATTTCTCTTAGTGAATATTTTCTATATTATTCAATATGTAGAAAAAATATTGTAAATCATATTTTTCATAGTGAAATCTTTCTGTACTCGGTCCCCGTGATTTTTTTTCGATTTGAGTTTCTACGTAAAATTTTCGGTGTTGATTTTGGCTATTATTTCTCTTACTTTTTGGCCGTTATAATCTTACGGCATGAGAAAATATTACTAGTATTTTTTGGATCGCATCTGCTATCGTTTCTTGTTCCCGTTAGATTTCGTCGGTATATTTTTCCCAACACATGTAACAAACTTTCGATTTCTCTCACTTGATCCTAACAGTAAAGCAATTTATAAACGGCGAGGGAGCTCGATCTTAGAATAGAATGATAATTTCCGATGTTATATTTATAATCTTGCGTCGAAAACCAACATGGATCGGCCTAGTTAATTAGTTAACATAGTTTAGTAATCTCAGTAGAAAACATAGGTCGAATCAAACCCATTTCTCACCTTCTTTATTTTATTATTAATATGAATATTAAATTAATGCTGTTAATAAATTTCATCCCAAACATCTTTATTATGATGATGATTTTGACCATTACAATCGAGTAGTCGCCCCCACAATCACGATTCACGGCAATCTTACGAAAATCATATTTATTTTCTTAAACTCCCTATTCTCTTATTTAAATTATTTAATCTATAATATTATTTATTCATGAATAAATTAATCGACCCATAAATTGATTTTAAACAAATATGAAAGTGAACAAATATTAAATAATAAAAATAATTCTAATTTGTACTGTCGTATGAATTCCCATAAAACAATTAAAATGTCAATTACTTAAATAAATTCTAATTTCATGCGTTGGTGGCACGTTCTTAGCTCTGCTTAAGTCTCATTTTGGACTTGGAGGTGTTTTTGCCTCTTTTTAAAGTGTTTATTTTCATAATTTATGCTCACCAGTAATGTTTCGATAATTGAAATTTGTACCCTTTTTTTTTTAAAATAATCAACAACTTTTTGAAAATAAAAAATAAATAAAACTTGAAACCCACCCTAAAATTCTACTGATATTGTACAAGATTTAATTTTTAGAAAATTAAATAATTACCGTAATGCTATATAGTTTGATTTTACAAAGATAATTAAATAATATATTTTCAAGACTTTTGAAAAACCTTGCCAAGGCTATTTTATTGAGTTAGTGATAATAAATATATAAAATAATAAAGAATAATTAGCAAAAATAACTTTAGAGTATGTTTGTTAATAAATTCATCATTAAATTATATTTTGTTAACAAAATAATCACGAGCGATAGCTTGTTTGTTTTTTTTTTCTGAAGCAACCGTCTTTCGAAAATTAATTTTCACCGATAGTTATGTTGTTAATAGAATATAGTCTAAATGTAAGTTTGTTAATAAACATAGTTTAAAAATGAATTTGTTAATAATCGCGTAGTTTAAGATTTTTTTAATTAATTATCTAATAATAAATCACTTAGAAATAAATAAATAATATTGAATAATATATTGAAATATAAAATTAAATATGAAAAAAAAAAACAGATAGGAGAAACTAGTTGGCCTTCAAAATGTGGCCCTTTTAGGTGGGAGTGGATGCTGGTCGCTGGATAGGTTCTCAACGCGGAAACTCTGAGATGCAAGATCTCAGCTTTCTAGTGTGTTGGTCTGAGAAAATGAAAATAAATAAACAAAATGGTTGACAGCTCACGAAGAGAGAACTCAAGCTTTCTAGTTACTTGTAATTATTACTCGTTCGAAGCTGTCAGCTTCATCTACCCAGTCTACCCTCTTCTTCCTTGGTCGTTAATAATTACTTTGATGTTTCATTAAATTTCCCCTTCCTAAACCTCGACTCCTCTTTCTAATTTTGTTTTTCCGTTTTTTTCTTTCTCTTGGTTGGAGTTAGCCCTTTTTCTGAGTCTTTATCTTGTTCTGTTTCGAGGGAAATTACTAGGGAGAGAAACAGTCGTTGCTGTCTGGAAAGGGTCGATCTTTGATCTGTTGGACCGCATTTCGTTTGTAAATCTTCGAACCCAGAAAAAATCATGGGTTTGAGTCGATGCTTCTGGTTGTGCTTGGGAATTCTTCTTTTCCCGACTCTCTTTGCTGCTGCTTCTTCTTCGTCTGTGTTCATTTCAGGTTTTATTTCAGATTCAGTTTGTCTTTTAGTTTTCTTTTTCACAGCTTCTAATGATTGTGTCTTCTTTATGTGATTTCAGATGGTGTTTTTGAATCTCAGGCTTACACTGGTCGGAGCCTCCTTCAGGCTAAAAAACGTTTGTTTCTTCTTTGATGCCCCTTTCTCGGTTTACTTCTTAAATCTTGTCATTTAGGGTTCCTAATATTTGGCGTTGAAATTTCATCTCTGTCTATCCATCTTCTTGGGTTTACGGAATGTGATATCAATTCTACTCTGCATACATCAAATGCCTTGAAATGAGAATTATTAGGTATCCAAAATTGAAGTATTTAGGAAGGGAAGATCCTTCTTTCGACAGGATCATTTCACGTCAGCTGGTTCATTCTGTGTTGATGTTCATAATTACTATAATCTATATGAACTTAGTTATCTTGAGGCTCTGGATTGATTTAGATCTGCTTTGATGAAGCAAGTTAGTAGACATTTTTCCAACTGTTTTATCACATCTCACCGGATATAATATGCAATGTCAAGAAATTATGCTCATCGCCAGAATTATTCTCTTTATAATGTTGAACTGAAGTTATAGTGGAAATGTAGAGATTAGTTTAATGTTGTTGTTTTCTTAAGGTTTCCATTGTATGCAGCTTGCCCTGTGAATTTCGAGTTTGAGAACTACACGATCATCACGAGCAAATGCAAAGGGCCCTACTACCCAGCTGATCTTTGTTGTTCTGCATTTAAGGAATTTGCTTGCCCATATGCAGTGGAGATAAACGATGTATCAAATGTTTGTGCTTCTACAATGTTCAGCTACATTAACCTCTATGGAAAATACCCTCCTGGCCTGTTTGCCAACGAGTGCAAGGAAGGGAAAGAAGGCCTTGCTTGCCCTGCAGAGTCTCCGTCCTTGTCGGCTACAGAAAATGGTTCTTCCATGACGGGCTCTTCCTCGTCCCTGTTAATTCTCCTAAGTGTTATTTTTATGTTGTTTCACCGACCGTGAAGGTGGGAATTTGTTCTCAGTTTAAGTTCTTGGTCATTTGCACATGAGCTGATACAAATTCGTAGTCCAGTTCTACGAGCCGGTATGCATTTGTAATGTTCGTTTATTCACGAAAACTTGGATTTATTCTGTTGATTGGTTCAATTTTATTAATTGAAACAAAGAGAATCATAAATCAAGTGGTTGAATTATGTTCTCGTGTCATATGAATAGCTTCAACTTATATATGAATCCGCATTTTCATTTAGTGGCTCTATTTCAATGTCTCTGTCTCTGTCGAACTTGCTTAGAATTGCATCTATCCAAAAAAAGAATTACTCTTGGACCATTGAAAACAGCCGGAGGAACATCTGCGTCAATATAGAAAACAACATCAACAGCTTCTTACAACGGTGTATTATTTACGGTAGATGTGTTAAGTTTTAACAGGGTACAAACAAAGCTTCAAATATGGCATACTATTGTTGCAGATAGCTCTAAAGTCAACATAGGAGCTCCATCGTTCATGGGTGTTTACTTAGGAAGAAAAAAAATAGGATATACACGAGTGCCTCAGCACATACTTACAGTCCTGCCAGTGGTGGCTCAAAAAGAATTTCTCCGGCTTGACAGAGCGACCTAACCTTCTCCGGCAGCTTTGTATATCTTTCAATAACTCAGCAACATAACAAATGTTCTCTGTATTACATATTTGATGGGGTGTGGTCATACATAAAACCTTTTATAATAGAAAGAAGCACTGAGCAACGAGTGATGCTATAGCTGATAAAAGACGCAGAGGACAAACTGGGCCTCGAAGGCCCAAGCCATTGCCAGATGTGGAAAGAGACTTTATTACCACATCGTTTGGCGACTTCTCTATATGGTTTTTTATGTACAAGCAGGAGGCAAGAAACGACCGTCCTTCGGGACATCCGATAAAATTGGAACGATACAGAGAAGATTAGCATGGCCCCTGCGCAAGGATGACACGCACAAATCGAGAAATGGTCCAAATTTTTTTTTTTTCTTTTGGCCCTTGATTTTCAAATGCCATCTTACCTGTTTATCCTCAAAACTTCCCTTGTTCTTCGTTCTCGTTCTACTCCCAGTTCTGGTCATCTTCTCCACAGTGCAGATGTGTTGCCCCAATCCGCGGAGGCAAATCAAACGTGGGTCTCAACGGTATCATTCAATCTCGGTCTCGAAGGTAACTTTAACTCGATGATTGATTTCAATGGCAAATCAAACCTTTCTGTCTCATTTCAATTTAGTAAACTATGCTACGCATTTTGAGCAATTATTACTTTTTTTTTTTAAATATATAGTTGACCAGATGTAGCTGATTAAGATCTCGGTCTCCATGGTCTCACTCAACTTCAGTTAAGCAACATTGCCATGATTAAGGCTATGGAACTCAAATGCTAACTAAACTTCAGGGTCGTCATCGACAATGTTTGTCTATGGAGTGTGAGTGTCGTCAAACAGAAACAAGAGGTCAAGCCAAAATTGCTGAAATCCATTTGAGGAAGATCAATTCTTTAAATAAAAATTTCTGAGTAATTTCATAAAAAAATAAATTATCTGGTGGATCTTGTTTCGCAGCATAATCATCCGCGCATCAGTAATCTCTGCTGTAATCAGCGACATGGTAGCCATGGATTGACTTAAAAACACATCTTAAAGATTCCATTCACTACTCATAACTATAACAACCTAATAACATCACAGAGTATCTAGAAATACCCAGCACAAGATCAGTGCTAGAATACATATCGATTAAGGAGAAGCAGAAAATCGAAAAATTCAGTTTAAGGAATTGATGAACATAGAGAAACAGTCATAGTAGGGGCTGATGATGGCTCTTTTCACAGTATATTACTAACAGCTGCTGGTACCTGGGATTCCAAATGCAGGATGTACTTCTGCGGTCTCTTCATCCGCATAAATGGCTATTTTAGTACAATTATTCCTGTTTTATAGTATGAAATGTTAAAAAGAGTCAAGAAACATTAAACGATGGTTCAAACACTGACATAGCTATATATAGCAATAACATCTTCCAGGATATAAGCTTCAATTTGAGACACACTCTTTTTTCCTCAAATATCTGTCCTCCTAATTCAAATGTATAAAAAATAAAATAACTAATAAATAATGTATGATCAAGACAACAGTAATGCTCAACAGAAGTTAAACCAATGTTATGTAATGGTCTGGAGCTATCATATATTAAGAATACGCCAACTTGACAAGAAATCATAAGAAAAATATACAGACAAAGATGGTTGCTCTAACATTGGTAACCATCCAGACTGACAAGAGAACAAATAATCATAAAGTAGTCAGGAAAGAGCTCTTATTTGAACATAATAAGAATAACCCAAATCTCCTCAACTGAAATAGAAACAAAAGATTCTCATGCTTAACCAATATTTTATGAATTTATTATTGTATTCCAATTAAGAAATAAAGAATAAACACCATGCACTACCCATTAATATGATACTGATCCACCAGTCTATTACCGGTTAATGTGTTTGATCCAAATGTAAAATGATGCATTCTAATTTCAGTGCAAATCATATCTTTTAAAAAAATTCTATTAGGAAAGATATTTTACAAAAATTAGTACCTTCTAATTATTCTCTCATTCCATCCTCCACATCTTCATCCTCACTAAGATCAAGATCCGCAAGCAACTCCTCCAGTGGCACAGAAGGTACTTCCTCCCCATCAATCACAGATGCTACTTCAGATGGCTGATATTCTTGGTTGCGATATAATGATATATTGAATCTCATATCAGGGTTCTCCTCCAAATCTTTTAGAAACTGTTCATACTCAGAATTCGTCTTCTCTGGCTCAACTCTACCTCTCTCGTCAACTTCCATTTCGAGAGATTTAAGTTTCCAAGATCGAGGCTTCCCACGTTTTTTCAGACGCTTCTCTTCGTAGCTCTTTTTTACCAAAATTGCCTCAGGAAGAACTAGACCTCTGTATTTCTCTAGTTCAATGTCATTGCTGTTTGCCCCGTATAAGTCATATCCGAGTGCATAATCACCTGGGTTTAACAGATGGCCCAGATGTGTTCTTATCGAGAAAATAGTGTCATTCCTTCCAAAATCCGAGACACGGGCCACTTGAGCATCTGCCAAAACATATCTTGAACCGCCAATATTTACTTCAGGAGCAACAGGTTCAATATCCAACACAATATACTCAATTAGCTGTCTGCTTGAAAGTAGAGACTTAAACGATGACCTCCAGTATTGATCAGCATCTAAGAAACAATGCCTCAAAGTGTATGGATCGAGTAATGCAATACTATTAGTAACTTTTGTGCACATCACAAGAGGACCAAGATTTCCCAAACTGACAGCAATTTTTGGTGGGAGACATATCAAATCTTCACGACAAATGGGGGATATTTCAACAGAAAAAGTGTACTTATAGTTGTAATTGTTACTCTTCAGATCATGAGAAACAAGTTGCTTATCATGGCGACTCCTAATTGGAACTACCTTACCAAGAAATTCGACAAACTTCACTGCATGACTCCGGTTTGAAAAGAAGAAGTCAATTCCTTGCTCCATCTGCTTGATCTTAATGGCACTGCCAGCAGCTCCATGCTTTAAAATCATCTGCTCCAAATAAAAGAAAGTTCGCCGATGAGTTACGTGCTGCCTGAGTTGCACAGATGCCACCCACTGATCAGGGTTGGCCTGAACCCTCGAGCACAAGTCACACAAATGCTCTTGCTGGAAATACTCAACAACATAAGACTGTTCTAGAATGGCCCCGTTAAGAACCTCCTTTTGAATCTTTAGTTTGACCTTGATTCTCTTGGAGTGAGATTCAGTCCAAACAAATTCTGCATGTACCAACCTGACCTTATTCAAATTTTTCAGCCTCTTGATGCAGAATGTCAGAAGCTCCTTCGACTCTAACTGAGCTTTAATCCAAGTTCTTGGTGGCTGCAAGTAGCTTTCACAATCTGGGCAATGTATGATTTTTACCTGCTTCTGCAAACCTTCTGAGATATCATATTCTGAGCGCAAACACTTGACACACATATTTGCAGCATTTGGAGCCATTGGAATCCCACATTTACAGCACAAAACACTGCCAATAGTTTGTTGAACCGTAAACATTCCTGATTCTTGGGCCATTATTCTTCTGAGAAGATAAACAGATCAGAATTCCTCAGAAATAGCACATAATATAAACATATTGAAAAAAAAACAAGCACAGGCAATGATAATAAATTCAATTGGGTTGATATTAAGCCATAGAACATGACATAGCCCTGTTTAAAAGATTGCAACTCGTAATCCTAACCACCAAATTAATAACTGATAAAAATTACAAGTTTTTTTTTGTTCCTGACACTATCAATATCATCACTCCAGCAAAATCTTTATCAATTATCAATCGCAAACCATAAACCTTAACTTCAAGAACTACTACTATTTCATTCATCAACAACAAGAATTGCATCATCCTTAATTCATCGATTAAGGATATAAAAGTAAATCAAAGGCACAGTAGCAAGCCAACTAGTCTCGGTTGATTTAAACAAGTCCAGTTCAGCCTAGATTGTGCTGGCGAGCTCAACCTGAACTAAGCTTACTGTAGCAGGGTGGTTTAGTTCTTCTAAGCTTGCCACACACAGGCCACAAACGTTCGGGAGCCGGATAAGCAGCGATTTACCCGCCTACACAAGCCAAATAAAGAGCTCCGTATGTAAGAGCAGGACCTTATTTCGCTGCGTGATGAGAGAGAGAAAGAGAGAGTTACAAATGCAATCGCACACAGATTGAAGGAGCGAGAGAGAAAGATATCGCCGCTCACCTCTGATAACCGCCGACCGAACGAGCCGTCGAGGGGAGAATCAAAGATGGGATCGTGGGACGAGGCGGTGATCGGATGATACGGGGGAATGAGAATGGATGTCATAACCCTTTTAATAGTGACGGTCGGATTGAGATGGATCCAACCGTGATTAAGGTTAATTTTAATGGGCAGTATGGGAAATTAGAAATTTTGGTCTGTTAGGTCGGAATTTTAGAGTCAGCTCCACTCAGATTTTCTTTTATTTATTTATTTTTTTAATTTGGCTTGTTTATTACTTGAACTTTTGCTTGGTGTGGACTCATTTGACATAACAACCATGACATTTTGGTAATTTTCTCAAATAAAAAGACCACGTATTTATAGGTTTGTAAACTATTGACAATATTCGCTTGCTATTTTATTTTCTAAGTCACCAATTGATTTAATTAATTTGATATATCACAAATAATTAAATATACTAACGTTTACGATATAAATTACAAAAATAAAAATAGAAGATAAAACACTCGACATTTCAATACCAAGTAGAGAAAAAACAAAAGAATATTTGTTGAAGATGGACAACAAAAGTAGCTTTCCCATCGAACAACGAATACAAAAATCAAATACAAAAAAATTTATCAGATGCAAAATTAATATTATATATTCAATTGAAATTATTTGTCTGAAAATTAAATTGACGCAGACACCTCCTCTACGTTGATGAGGTTTGTTTTTGGAACATGGATGGCTTCGCTTCGTCGTGGTGGCCGATGAGATGCCGCTTCTGTTTCGAGCCATAGTGGGAGTGGGAAGCTTTAGAGTATCTTACATTGGCATTTGTTGGCATTAAACTACACCGTTTCTATTAAATGTAATTGGTTGCATTAAACGACACCGTTTCTATTAAATGTAATTGGAAACGTCACGCGTATGCTTTTTGGCATCTAATAAAACCCTTTCTCATCTCCCGCGAATTCACACACTGCGCCATTTACAGTAGCTCCACATTGTCAACGTCCTCATTTGTCCCGTCGTTTTAAGGCTACGATCAAGACTGTACTACTACCGCGCCTTTTTTCATTTCTCGGGGTGTTTTTTTATCTCGTTTTCTCAATTTTCCTCCTCTTTTTCCATTAGAAAGTAGTTTAATGGCTGCCTCAAGAATGATGGAGTACTGATTTCTAAATTCCATTATGTTTTTTTTTTTTCGTTTGTGGTGGAGAAAATACCTTTCGAAAACTATCCTAATTGATGGCGATATTGCTGAGGAAAATGTGGGAATCGGTGTCCTGCCGTTCGGATACGAATTCCGCGATGTCATCATCTGATAGTCAGCCGGCGGCAGAATCGTCTTTAGGAGAATTCGATCGTGTTCCTACCGATGTTCTAATGAAGATACTGCGCTTGATTGGGCCAAAGGATGCGGCCAAAATGAGTTTGCTATCCACCTCTTGGAAGTCACTGGTTTCCGATGATCGCCTTTGGATTTTCTTCCTTCAGACTCAGCAAGAAGAGTCTTGGGACTCAATTTACTTCGGGGAAACCACTTTAGGATGGGGTTATCCTCTTCAGTAAGTCTGTGATCGTTTCTGCCGATTAAATTAGATTTATGATATTGAGGTGCTAACTAGTATTGCTTCTATATTTGTTCCTGGATTACGTCTTCTTATTTGTGTTCATACAATTTTACGGTCATCAGGACTATAATATAAAGTATAATTTTAGTTTGGGTTTATGTTTGATTTCTCTTGTCTTTCATTGAAAAAGAATAGTTTAAATGATGAATTGTCGTTGTAGAACATACTCCAATCAGACCCAACAATTGTCATTCATGCGAATTTATGGAAAACGGGCACAAGTACCAGGTTCTGTTATTATTGACGGTCAGTTCCTGAATATGAACACAAATTTATTTTGAAAATGTCATTCAATTGTTTTCTGTCAAGTAAAAGCATCTAGAAAATTTCCTGAATTTGGATTTTTCTTATTTAAATTTGTGTTTTCTTTCTCTTTACTTGCTTCTGTGGAGGTGGCTCTGGCTATTGCAAATTTGGTTGGAGCCAATATGCTTGTCCATCTGGGCGATCTGCAACCTTTTTGGTGAGGTTCTTATTTAGCTTCCAAGTTCCTAAGCTAACTGCTTCTTCTTTCATTCATTGGGGCACCCCCTCTTGACGATGTTATTATACCAAATGTCTTACCTGTGTACAATAATTTATATCTTTCATCGTCTCATATGCAGGAATTTGGTAACATCGAGTCGCCTATGTACTGTGTACAATAATATATATCTTTCATCGTCTCATATGCAGGAATTTGGTAACATCGAGTCGCCTATGTACTCTAGGCTTCGACATTTTTTCACGACTATTTATGGCAGGTATGCCTTCTATTTTTTTGTTTTTATAATTGTTCTGAATAAAAAAAAAACATAGTCAATGGATCATCATCTGTCTCTTTTCTTTTTATAAGATTTTAGAAGAATTCTTTAGTAAATAACTCACTTATATAGGACTAGTGTTGTATTTATCGTGTTTATCAAACTGTGTTTAGTGTGTCAAGATTGAATGCGTGACTTTTGCTTTTGATCCATGAAAAATATTTTACATGTTTTCTTTCCAGGATGCGGGTCAAACCATCATTGCACCCAGTAGTTGTATCAATACCGATATGTCATTATGATGGTTGGTATCCATAAACATTTTGTACAGTACGACATTGGTTACATTTGTTGCATTGTCTTAATCTTGATCTTGTATATTTAATGGTACGACCATGTATTGTGCTATTGGTCATAAATGTGAGTTCCGAACTTTATCTGCTCTGTTTTTATGTGTAGCTTATTACTCAGGTAATTAGATATTGTTTTATGAATTTTTGTACTTTTGGATTATTTTTACAAAAATGCTTATTTATATTACGCAAGTGAGAATTTGTACTTATAGCTACTTTGACTAATTTTCCATTTCTTATTCAGATCATTTGGTAATACTTGTTGTCCAGCATATTTTTGCTGAACCAAACGTACTCATGAACTTCATATTGAGAACAAATAAAGGGGCTAAATATATGGCGTATTTTGTAAATTTAGTTTAACATGTGGAAATGTTTTACCATCTGACCACTTTCATTGATCTCCAAATAGTTACTTATAAGCTTCACTTTTTGGTGGCTTTTCCACTTAAGAATTCTTGTTTCTGGTTCCTTAGATACTGAATCAGCCGTAGCATCTAGGAGGCAGCTCAAAGAAGCCATTCACACTGTGCTTTTTGACATGAATGTTCCCGCTGTTTGTGCTGTTAATCAGGTATACAGTTTGGGTTAGACCGTTTGTCTTCTACTACCTGATGAAAATCGAAAACTCTGTTTCTTGAAATATAGGCAGTTTTAGCCCTATATGCAGCAAGAAGAACATCGGGAATTGTAATTAATATTGGATTCCAAGTTACATCTGTTGTTCCTAGTAAGTTGTTATATCTTCTTTATAACTTCCAAATTGAGAGTTACTTTGTAGCTTATAAACTGATTAACTCCAAAGAGGTGGCACTTAAACTAGAAGCTGTTCATAATGATGAGCCATATGAATATTGTGTTTGGAAAAATTATTTTGTATATGTGTCTGACTCACTTTTCTAAATATTACTTACGTGACAAATAATTGGCTATGACCATCTTCTTTTCCTCTTTTCCTATTACTTGTAGAGTTCATTGCTTACATACATTTAAAAAAAGAACATATATATATATACATTTATTGTTCTGTTCTCAGTTTTTCATGGTAAAGTGATGCGCAAGGTTGGGGTTGAAGTTGTGGGTCTGGGAGCACTAAAAATTACTGGATTCCTTAGAGAGCTGATGCAACAAAACAATATATACTTTGAATCAATGTACACAGTTCGTGCACTTAAAGAGGTAATTCTCTGATGATTGTCTGTGTTACCTTGTTTTATAGAGTCTATATGTTCTTTGTTTAAGATAATTAATTTACCATGCAGAGAACTTATCAATACAATTTATGTCATTATTATGGTGATACATTATCCATGTGCTCACTACCATCCACAGAATTCACATTTCAAAGAATTTAGCATCCAAACTCAATTTGGATGTTAAATTGTGTCAAATGATTCATGAGAGTGAATTTTTTTTTTCTTATTTAATGAAGTGAATAATTTTTTTTTCACTCTGATCATGCTGAACACATACCAATGTCAGTCGTTTGATACCCTCCTACTTCTGGCAATACCACAAACAATATTCCATCGTAGCATGTGAGTTTTTCTTTCATCTATTCCTTGTGTTGTTATATTGGTCCCCCTTTTTTTCGTTTTTCTTTTACGCTCTTTCATCTTATGGGAGCCAGAATGTTTCCCTTAGTAACCCAATATCAATGGTCGATTTATATGGATTCATAGCATTTTCTGCTTCTTTTCGGGATCAAAATTCATTAAAAAAAACACTCTTTGAAAAATGGCACATTACTCATTATTGGCAAGTGGTCAGGGTTGAAAGGCACTGAACTTTCCTTCTGAAGTTTTGTGCGTTTAACATGTAACACAGAACCTTTGTTATGTTGCTGTTGATTATGAAGCTGAGTTATTGAAAGATACAAAAAGTTCATATGAAGCTGCCGGAGAAGGTTGGTTCACTCTGTCAAAAGAACGATTTCAAGCTGGAGAGATTCTTTTCCAGCCACGAATGGCAGGACTGTAAGTATGTGCTGAGGCACTCTAGTGAAAATTACCATGAAACCTTTCTTTTTAGATGTATAACCTATCTTCTTTCTTCTCAAGCAAACACCCATGAACGATGGAGCTCTTATCTTGACTTTAGAGCTGGCACATAATTAATGTTAAAGAGGTAAAAAGAGAAGAATGAGACATGCCCATCAAACAACAAAAGAAAAATAAAAAAACGAACGAACTATGATTTTTTAGAAAGAGACAAATATCCTCAAAAGAATGGAGCTCAACTTGTTGAAGATTAGAGAATGATATTCTTCAATTTATGTTTTCTCATAATCCTTTTCTGGTGATGACTTTGTTAATAAAACAGCCGTGCGATGGGCTTGCACCAAGCTGTAGCTCTCTGTATAGACCATTGTTATGAAGCTGAATTAGCAGGTGATGATTCTTGGTTCAAGACGGTAGTTCTATCCGGTGGAAGTGCTTGCTTGCCTGGTCTTGCAGGTGAGGATTTTGATCTATCCCCTTTTCGCTAAATGCAACAGAAGTATCCCATAATGAAAGTTTTTTTTTTTTTGCACTAAAAGTTTATACATCCGTAGTAAATAATACACAATTGTAAGAAGCTATTGATATTATTTTCTATTTCGAGATAGAGAGGTTACAGCAGGAACTTTGCAAACTTCTTCCTCCAGCTGTTAGCAATGGTTTAAGAGTCATTCCTCCTCCATACGGTGCTGAATCTGCATGGTTTGGCGGGAAACTCATAAGCAATGTGAGTAATCTGACTACCTAGTAACCAAAAGGGAATTATATATCATGACTCAATAAATATTTTGAACTAACTTTTTTCTTGACTGTTCAAAGAGATTTATTTCAACAATTTTGTTCCATTTTTTTCCTGTGTTAATGCAGCTAAGCGTCTTTCCTGGTTCCTGGTGTACAACGAAAAAGCAATTCCGGCAGCAATCACGACAAAACATTGTATGGTGACTACGGAATCGACCAACCTAATAAGGCAATGGAAGGTTGGACTAGTTTCAATTGCTCTACAACTTCGTCTTAGGTGAAATAATAGACACATTATGAATAGCTGTTCTTGATAAAGAAGGAAAACTCAGAAATAAGGGAACGTATTAATTTTTATTCTCTATACCAGGCTCTATCAAAGTATATATATATATTGGTGTATATTGTTTGTTTTTTGTAATTTATTGACTTATGCTAGTGAGTTCTCAAATGGAGGGCATGTTCTTCTACTCTGTCTAGACTCGTGCGCATCTTCAATCCTTTTCCTTCCATGAATGATACCCAAGTTTCTTTATTCCATCCATGTAAAATTAACTTACAACAAATGTTTTACGTCTTTAAGCACGCATACAACCATTGAAGTCTCCGTGTATTCTGAGTGTTGTGAATAACAATGTCACTTTGTTTTGTTGACAGCGATAGGTTTATGACTATTTGTCATATTAATTACTATTCTGAGAGTAAAAATTACTAGTTTCGTACTAGTACCCACGATTGGGATCTGAGTTTATTTTGGAATGTTATATTTTTCTAGGCGAAGATCGAAAAACAAGATAGCTTGTTGTATATCTCATAATTTCTTTGATTAGCAATGATTAAATCTGAATTTTATAAGCTTTCTAAGCTAAATAATAACTCATAAATTCTAAATTTCGCTTTTGTCGTCTCACACAATGTTATTGATTGGTCTTAGCAATGGATAGATGAAATTGTATACAAGTCTGCGGAGAGGATAAACTCAACCAGTTAGAAACATGGAAATAGGGTCGCTAAATGTAAAAGCAGATTCATGTCTAAATTGTCACACAAGAAGAACATAATTCATGTCTAAAAATTAAATTGTTTGGTGCAACTCACTGCATGAACAATTCGACACAAAGTTTTCATAAATAAACGAATAAACGCTATAAACAGATACCAATACGCAAAAACTACACGACAAATTTGGATTGCTGAAAAGAAATTACAAATTACGAAAAAACAGTGACTCCCACCTTCACAATTGACGAAACAACATTACAAAACAAGCTACGAGAATCAGCCGTGAAGAGACGGAAGTACCACTTTTTCATTAGCAGACATGAATAGAAACCCTGCACGGCAAGTAAGGCCTTGCTTCCCCGCCCTGCACTCATTGGCAAATAGGCCAGGGGGGTATTTTCCATAGAGGTTAATGTAACTGAACATTGTATAAGCACAAGCATTTGATAAATCATTGATCTCCTTTGCATATGGGCAGGCAAATTTCTTAAACGCGGAACAACAAAGATTAGCCGGGTAGTAGGGCCCTTTGCTTGTAGTTCTTAAGCTGCATACAATGGAAACCTTAAGAAAACAAAAACATTAAATTAATCGTATATATTCCATTTCAATTTCCATTCAACATTACAAAGATAACTCTGGAAGTAGTCAACAACGGCGATGAACATAATTTCTTGATATTGCATACTATATCCGGTCAGAGGTGATAAAATAGTTGGAAAATGTCTACTAAATTTCTTCATGAAAGCAGGTCTTAACCAATCCTGAGCCTCAATGGAACTAAGGTTCATCTAGATTACAGTAATTATGAACATCTACACAGAATGATCTAGCTGATATGAAATGATCCTGTCCAAAGAAGGATCTTCCCTTCCTAAATACTTCAATTTTGGATACCTAATAATTCTAATTTCAAGGAGTTTGATGTATGCAGAGTAGAATTGATACCACATTCAGTAAACCCAAGAAGATGGATAGACGTAGATGAAATTTCAACGCCAAATATTAGGAACCCTAAATGAAAAGATTTAAGAAGTAAATTGTGAAAGGGGCATCAAAGAAGAAACAAACGTTTCTTAGCCTGAAGGAGGCTCCGACCAGTGTAAGCCTGAGATTCAAAAACACCATCTGAAATCACATGAAGATAACACAATCATTAGAAGCTGTGAAAAAAGTACAGTGAAAAAAATAAACTGAATCTGAAATAAACCTTAAATGAACATAGACGAAGAAGAAGCAGAAGAGAGAGTCGAGAAAAGAAGAATTCCCAATCACACACAGAAGCATCCACTCAAATCCACAATTTTTTTCTGGGTTCGAAGCTTCAGAAACAAAAAGTTGTCCAAGACATAGTTTTATCTGGTGGAAGTGCTTTATTGCTCGGGTTTGTAGGTGAGGACCAAGGCAAAAAGAAAGGCCACCGCAGGAAAAAAGGCCACAACTAACCACTTGAGAAATTCTATCTCGCCACCTCCTCCCCCTCCGCGTCCACCACCAGGCGGGCCCTTGAACTCTCTGTAAGCTAGCTTGGACGGAGTCTTTTTCATGGCTTTGAAGAATGACGAAGCAAGGGAGTGGGAATGAGTCTCGGAAACTGCTTTCTTGGAAAGAAGAGAAGAATAATTTTGCTGGTTTTATAGAAAGGGCGGGAAGGTAACCGTTTCGATAGAGACAATGTGCGAGCTGTGAGAGGGAAAGCCACTGCTTAACTTTAATTTTAAGCTCTGGTAAGTAGCGCAAGAAAGATTAGCCCGAGGCTTTGTGGATCTGTTTAAGCATTTGAATAAAGCCAACTTTTCTAATCGCCGTCACAGTTTCAGGCGTCTCGTTTGGGACGGCGATGCTGCTAATGAATCCTCATTAACTGGGGGTAGAGGTATGAATAATCATCATCATCGCTCCTAGTTCTTTGTGTTGGCTGGTGGTGGTGTTAAGGACAAGGTTTGATGGTTGCCTATGCCGCGCTGCGGAGTTTTTCCCCCATTTTATGTTAGGTTTCTTTTCTGACCCGACTGTGTCTGTATGAGTTTGAATGTGGGATAAATTTTTAGTTGCGAAGTAAATCTTGAGACCTAAGCCAAGTGTAAGTAAATTTCATATTTGAGTATTATAGATAAATCTCGAGTCGTAAAAAAAATTATCGTCATAATTTCACATCGATTGAGAGGTATATGAAAGATAAGCATATGTAAAAAAATCTTCGCAAAATAATAAAATGTATTTTCGAGTACAATTGGCAACAAGAACTCCGAAGTTAAAAATGCTTTGACGAGAGCAGTACCATGTTGGCTGACCGACTGAGAAGTACTCGCCAAACAAGTCCGAAAGAAGAGAATATTAAGATACGGTCAAATCTCAAAACAGACAATATCTTGCTAGTAAAATGAGTCATTATAACAAAAGTATGCTACAACTCGCTAAGTTACTTTTATGAAAACAAAGTATGAAATTGGTTAATAATATGATCAAAACTTTTTAAACTCTTGAGTGTCATCGTCCTTGTATTATTATTACTATTATATACGGATATAACTCATGTGCGTTAGTTTAGGTTGAACAGGATTTTTCCAAAAATAAATAAAACAGTAAGTACAGTTCTACCAAGCAAGAGAAGAAAGTTGAAAGGACAGGAGTGAGATTACTGAATCTAATTGTAAGACCTCCTTTCTTACGTTTCAGTCTCTCTCTCTCTCTCTCTCTTCCCCATACCACACAACTTTCCAATTTCCCTCTATCTCCCTTCAAAATTTCTTTTGCTAGATTCCGCATTTGGTTCAACGATTCCACCATTGACGAATACGAGCCGACTAATCCTCTTAGATTGAATTCGTGTTGTCAAACAATCGACATGCAATGAAATAAAGTAATATTGAATTCGTGTTGTCACTGTGGTAATGAGTATTTCAAAAGATCATTCTCTCCCTCGAGTGAGGTGATCAAATCAATCAACTGAGCTAAAGCAGTTTTGAATTCATCCTTCGTAAACATTACATTAGTCGATTACAGGTTTTAACCAATAATCTATCATTTCCAGTTTGGAAAAACAAACTACCTCGTTGAATAAATCCAGCAAATCAACTTAATATGGTTTTCCTCTAACATGGGTTTTGAGAATCCTAGGTACGTGATTCCTAAGTATTACTCCATCGTACACGGCAATCAAAGCTACCTATAATAACATACTTAAACATTGTAAACTATGTTGGATAATTCTATGATGTTCTTAAATTTCCATACATTGGGTACCCTGAACCAACAACGTTGACCACGTCTCGTTACAGAGTTGTCCATTAGGTCGTCGTGGACGAGAAAATAACCTGGAAACTGCAAAAGCATGTCAGCAGAAACGATTATACGACAAAAACCAGAATAACTGCTCCATAAGTTAAATATGGAATAATTACCCCTTCAACGCACCAACCAAGAACACATGCAAGAAAAACTTCATCGCTGCTCAACTCTTTCCCTTCTTTCAGTAACTTATAGCTGTCGACGACTGAAAGTCCTCGGTTCAGCTTTCCTGCAATCTATCGAGATGAATGAGCTTTTGTACGTTGAGATGCTGAGCTCATGCTATTAACTTTCTCTTCATGCGGTTTCTCAAGCAAAAAGGGTTCGTAAAAGATAGGGAAGAATTTTCATTTTTTCTCACCTCCTCGGACATTGTAATCCAGCATCTGTAACAAAAGTAGATCTCAATTAGTTTTTATTGAGGCGTTGGGGAAAGAGATAACATGGATTGATTACAAATTGTAAGCCTTTCCCCATTATAATCCACCCATCAGCCACTGATCTCTAAAACATAACTTAAAATACAAGTTTCTTACCAAGAAAACATCAGTTTTAACTAAATTAAACCAGTCCCAACGCTGTAAAGCTGATCTCCAGTGCTACAGTGCCCATTATTGGCAAAAGATTCACCAAGAAAACAGCAAATCTTTTGTCTGAAAAAGTTCAAAATCTTAAGAGACAGAAACAGATATATAACCGGTCCACCCACTGACGGCAACCATCGGTGAATGCTAAAGCAGGGTCACCGAGGAGCTCCGATTTCAACACCGAGTGTAGCCCCCGAAAACTTGGACCCACCTGATCACACTCATTTTCCACTGGTTTTCTTCCAAAGAAATGATGAGATCGAAGAAGAAGAAAGCAACCTAGATTTTCACGAGTACCCAGAAGCGATAGTCCATTCAAAATGTTCGATCATCATAAGCGACTGATAACGAACGCCTGCTACTGTCTAATGGGGAAACTCATGTTTTGAGTTTCAAAAATTACCTTTGTATCAGACTCTTATTTCGAAATTGCCATTAACTCTATTCTTTTATTTAACGTTTATATATAACAAATTCTTTATAATTATTTCAAAATCTTTACCTATAAATATAAAAATCCTCCTAATCTGTAAAGATGGATTTATTAAATTTTTTTCTTTCTAAAATTGAACGTGGGTCCGAGAATTAACCCTCCAATCGCGGAACAAGAAACAAATTAGGAAATAAACAACAAAGGGTTAAAAGAAAAGAAATCAAAAACTTAAATTAAGATGGAAGACGAGATTAGATTAAAGCGAGTCAGGAAGAGACTAGACAACGTCACCTCTCTCTCTCTCTCTTCGTCTCAATTCACCCCAACACGAAGTCATCTTCTCATTTTTTCAGCCCTAACTTACAGTTGACGTGGCTAGTCTCCTAAAAGCAAACATTCGTCGATTGCTTAGCGAATTACCTATGTGCCTCTAAGAAGGGCGTCTATTAATCAATTCATGAAATCACAAAAAAAAAAAGAAGCAAGTATTCAAAGAAGGTAAAAAAAAGGGTTCCTAAATCTACCTAAATATTATGCTACTTAAAATAAATAAGTTAAGTGGCATTTATATTCATCAATTCCTTAGTAAATGAAAGTTTTGAGGATTAGACAGAGGTAAATGGCATTGAAATTCAAGGGCAAAAAGAGAAAAACAAAGCAAGGAGACTCCAGTTTGTTTAGATCAAACAATTTTTTTTAATAAAAGCAGTTTCCTAATTCCTTTTAAATTGAATTTATTTATTTTTTAATTTGGATTATAAATAAATTGTTGCTTAAACAAATAAAAAAAAATAAGTTTAAATTGTTTGATTACTTAAAAAACAAAATCAAGGAAAATCAATGGGCATGGAAGATAAATATGGTAAAATTATTCATAAGATTTTACCATATAAATTCAACAAGCATGACTTTTATACCCTCTTTCTTTGACCTACCCTTGAAACCTTAGGCCTCGAGGAAGATTTTTGGTTGTATTTGAATAAGGAAAACAAAAATCATAGAGAAGATGTTAATTAACAACATCCGATAATAATTAAATATTATTTTAAAAAATATTAAATAAGAAGTTTAACTTTCAATCGAGGACATAAAATAAACTAAGTAGACTAGTCTACATCCATGTTCTCCGTCAGCAAATTGTAAATCACGACATCTATTATACAAAAGTACCTCCTGAAGTGAAAAGCTAATGCCAAGGCAAATAACATGAATATATCAACCTCGTCGCCTCGTGTTAAGTGCTTCGTAAAGAAAGATATCAACATACAAGCCAATTCGACGACCAAAAACATTGACCAGTACAAGAACAAGTTAGCTTCAATTGTCTTTTCAATCAAGTCCGTTCGATACCACTCCTTTTCGAT
>CM039519.1:27441734-27453928 GCA_022433055.1 Begonia peltatifolia | reverse complement strand
CAACTAATCTCATTTTCTTACCCTTCTTTTTCAGTAGCTTTCTTCTGACCATATTAAGCTCTGGTTTCTCATCTTGTATTTTCTCTGAAATCTGTTTAGCTGAGATGTTTTTGCGCCTGTCTGAATCGTCTTCCCCGTCTCCGTAAACCCAACTAGCCTCAGCCCCTGAGCTGGCATCTTTGTCTTTTCGATTGGGCTGAGATTCACTTCTATTGGCTGGACTTTTCTTCTTTGGGGTTAACGCTTAGTCTCGGCTTCAATGAGCTGGATTGTCAATGGTGGTGTGAGCTGGGCTTTTCTTATCTTTCTGAGCTGGGCTTCCTTCATTTCTAAGCTTTCCGGGCTTTCTTCACTTTCTGGGCGGGTTAGTAGCATCTATCAATGGCTTTTCTTGAATGTGCAGCTATTGCCTCGCAGCAGGCTGGGCTCATCTTGGGTTTGGGTGGGAGGTTTAATTGGCTGCGCTTTTTGACTATCTGGGCATGGCTTTTCTTAACAGCTTGGGTGGGGTTAGTAGTCATAGATTGGGCTAACCTCTTCATCTCAGGCTAGGTTTTTTTAAATATGTGCTTTTCTTGAAGATAATGGGTTGGCTGGGTTTCTCCATGGGCAGCGTGGTTTATAAGAGCTGCTTCCTCTTTGTCTTGTCTGGGCTTCATTCACTGCATGCTAGGCTTGTGGTGCTGAGTCCGGGCTAGACGGGACTGCCTTGAAAACAGTAATGCGCTGGGGCTGTTCTTCTCTTGGATAAAACTGTCCAACGTGGAACTCTAGTATTTATTATTTTAAAAATAATTTTTTTTTTTTGTGTAATTCATATAATAAATTATTAATTATTAATTATATAAATTAACGACCATCCTAATATAATTAGATAATATAAACTTAGAATGTTGTAACATTGTTATAAAATAATATATTTTTCCGGCATCATCAACATACCATGTAAATAACATTTGAACGTGAAACTCTCTTATTTATTATTTTAGAAATAATTAAAATTAAAAATACTCGGTCAAAATATTCATCTTTTCGACAACATGAAATGTCCAAAAGAGTGGTTCAAATTCGGATTTGTTCCAACATATTTAAATTTTTTAAAAAATATTATAATAATTATTTAGTTAAACGTACCTTAAAATCTCCGACAACATTGATTGAGTTAAATATATATTTTATTTCATTATTTTAATTTAAATGCATTATAAATTATTGTTAGTAATATTAAGGTCTCTATAGACTATTTTAAATAATATAGTAATTTATGTATCACTTAAGTTGTGATGGATCATAATTAATATTTTGATTTTTTTAAATATCTGAAAATACGAACCAAATTATAAAAATTCTCGTTCTAACATGTTTATTTAGTTGTAGAATAGCACAATATTATCTTCTTTACTCACAAACGTTTTTTAATTTTCTGCATTAAACAGAAACAAAAAATTGCAGGGGCTTTTATATCATAACTTTACACTTTAATATTAATTCTTAGATTTTACACATAGTTAATTACTGATAAAATACTTATAATTTTATATTATAAATAACTAAAATTAATAAAATAATTAGTTGATTTATTCGTGAGGAATAATAAAATCACAAAACAGAAATAAATGATTAGTTTATGTCAAATCATGTGTTGGGTTAGCTTGCTGACGACATACACAGATGGAAATGGTGATTTTTGTTAAACAAAGCTTTCATCTCTCTCTCTTCATTTTGCTTCTCGTTCTTCGTTTGATATGGTGAGATCTGTATTTGTTTTTCCAAATACAGTATCGCTCTTTTAGTAGGTTTCTCAAACAGCATCATCGTTGCATATCCATCTACCAAAGATGGTTTAAAACCAGAAAGAGGGAGAGAGAGACGATGAGAGCTTTTTGCATATCCAGCTAACCATCCTAAGTAGTCGAAACCCTCAAGGCGATGTCAATGAACAGCAGCAGAGTGGTGAAAATGATTTATTCTTGGCAAGCCAGCAAAAAGGGTCAGCAGCCAGAGCTCCTGATCGAAGGCACGACAACCTCGAGTAGACGTCATCGGCTTTGGTTGGTTCTGAATACATTAACCAATCCACCTTCAAAATGGCTCTCGCACTGAACACGGCGATGCAGTTGAGGCCTCCTCCACATTTTCTGACGCAAAAGATGAAAGAGGATCGAGGAACTCATTGTAGCAAATCGTTGGGATATGGCAGGGAAGACGATGAATTTGAGTTGAAGAGAAGGTCTGCCACGGAGAGACCTTAATGCAATCAGATCCATAATTTATAATTCCTTAGAAAGAATTGGCTTTGATCATTCCTCTGTCTTGGTTGATTTCTTAGGGTAATCGAAGTTTTTGCGACTCAATCAACCGGAGCATCAAGAGTCACTTGAGAGCCACGAGTTGTCGTTCAGATGAAAACAACACGGACAGCATAAAAATAATAACAAAATGAAACACCGAAACATGAAAATGTAACGAAAACAACATCATAGTTAGTTAATATTACAAATTTAAATTAAAAATTACGTAACTAAAATTTTCATGTTCTTTCTCTTTCCCATGATTCTATAAAACCACACATACAACATGTTCACCATTCTCATGCTATTTCCAGTTTCTTACTCTTGCAACAATGAAAAGAACTCCTTCAATAATATATTACAGAGAGTTCAAAGAAAGACAAGGTGGAAGACACTAACGGCAACGCAGAGGCGGAGGTCCCTCCATGATGCACTATCTTTGATTGCTCGGTTGCCGAATCCAACTATCTCTATGTTTCAACTATGACACCACAGATTAGGTCACTCCTCTCCCCCTGTTTTGAAGTATGTCTTAGATTCATGCAATCTTTCTTTTACTAAAACAGACATGTCGAAAGTGTGTACATACTGATGTTTGGGTCAATCTCCTATAAATCAATGTTAACATTAGATATTCTACACAACATTCGAGGATAATTAAATTTTTTTCCTGATCACAAAGGAAAGATATAAAGTTCAACCCATTGATGAAATTATTTTAGCCAAAATTATAAATATATGAGCAATTAGAATCATTCAGTGGGGGACAAAATTAAGGGAATCAATTCGTCAATCAGAATATCAGTTGATCTATTTTCCTTCATATTAACCGATGGAGAAAGAAATACTAAAATACAAAATGAGTATATGCTTAACCTTCTACCTTTTGGTGATGAGCTTCTTCCTCTTATCCACCCCAGTTGGCATGGTATGACAGTAACGTTAGCCACTGAAAAAAAAAGACTAACACAAGAAAAATAATTATAACAAACCACATGAGAAATTCAACATCGCCACCTCCTCCGCCTCCACCCCACCTCCTCTGTCTTTGCAGATATTCAATTGTTATGAATTAACAAACAGAGAGCTAAAAAGAAACTCAACAACCCTAACAAATGAAACATCAATAGAGAAAACAGAAACTCAACAATATTTACAAATGAAGTATCGACCGAGAAACAAAAACCATGGGAAAGGGAAAAAGCCAGAAATTTTAGTTACGTAATTTTTAATTTAAATATATAATATTAAATAACTAGGATGTAGTTTTCGTTGCATTTTCATGTTTTGGTGTTTCATTTTGCTGTTCATTTTATCGACGTTTAAATGTTTAAATATGTTTCGATGAGTATCTTAGAACCTTCTATCTTTTGGCGGTGAGTTTTTTCCTCTTACCCCGGTCCAGTTGGCGAGGTGTGTAACAGTAACGTTAGCCACGGGGAAAACAAGACCAACACAAGAAAAATGGCTATAACAAATCACATCAGAAATTCAACATCACCACCTCCTCTCCTTACGCCTCCTCCGCCACTGTAGATATTTAACTGTTATGGATTAAAAAGAGAAGAACTATGGAGAAACAAAAACTCAATAATCTTTACAAATGAATTGTCGACGGAGAAAACATAAACTCAACAATCTTTATAAATGAAGCATCAACAAAGAAACAAATACTCAACAATCTTTACAAATGAAGTATCGATGTACAAAAAAGAAATTCAATAATATTTACAAATGAAGTATCCACGGAGAAACAAAAACGCAACAATCTTTACAAATGAAGCATTAATGGAGAAAACAGAAATTCAATCATCTTTACAAAAGAAATATCGATGAGAATAATAAACATAACAATATTTACAAATGAAGTATCGACGAAGAAAAAGAAACTCAACAATCTTTATAAAGATGAAGAAAACAAAAACTCAACAATCTTTATAGTTAAATATCGACTGTAAAATAAAAACTCAACAATCTTTACAAATGAAGTATCGACGAATAAAACAAAAACTCAAAAAATTTTACAAATAAAGCATCGACAGAGAAAACAAAAACTCAACAATCTTTACAAATAAAGTATTGATGGAGAAAAAGAAACTAAACAATATTTACAAATGAAATATCGACCGAGAAACAAAAACTCAACAATCTTTACAAATGAAGCATGGATGAAGGAAAAAAAAACTCAACAATCTTTATAAATGAAATATCGACCGAGAAATAAAAACTCAACAATCTTTATAAATAAAATATCGACGAACGAAACAAAATCTCAACAATCTTTACAAATGAAATATCGACCAAAAAATAAAAACTAGACAATCTGTACAAATGAAATATCAATCGAGAAACAGAAACTCAACAATCTTTACAAATAAAGTATGAGAAGGTCTGGCACTGAGAAACATTAATGCAATCTTATCCATAATTTATGATTCTTTAAAAAGAAATGGTCTTGATGATTCCTCTATCTTGGTTGATCCTAAGAAAATCGAAGTTTATGCAACTGAATCAACCGAAGCATCAAGAGCCATTCGAGAGCCACGAATCGTCGTCCAGACGAAAATAACGTGGACAACATAAAAATAATAGCAAAATGAAACACCGAAACATGAAAATACAACGAAAACAACATCCTAGTCAGTTAATGTTACAAATTTAAATTAAAAATTACGTAACTAAAATTTTACGTTCTTTCTCATTCCCAAGGTTCTATAAAACCACACAGACAACATGTTCAGCATTGTCATACTATTTCTAGTTTCTTACTCTTGCAACAATGAGAAGCACCTCTTTCGTAATAAATTACAGAGAGTTCAAAGAAAGACATGGTGGAAGACACCAAGGGTGACACGGAGGCGGAGGTCCCTCCATGATGGACTATATTAAATTCCTTTGACTGCCATTGCACTATCTTTGATTGCGCGGTGGCCAAATCCAACTATCTCTATGTTTCAACTATGGCACCACCGATTAGATCACCCCTCTCCCCCAATTTTGAAGTATGTATTAGATTCACGTAATCTTTCTTTTGCTAAAACAGACATGTCGAAAGTGTGTACATACTGATGTTTGGGTCAATCTCTTATAAATCAATGTTAACATTAGATATTCTACACAACATCCGAGAATAATTAAATTTTTTTCTTGACCACAAAGGAGAGATATAAAATTCAGCCCATTGATGAAATTATTTTAGCCAAAATTAGAAGTATGAGAGCAATTAGAATCATTTAGTGGGGGACAAAATTAAGGGAATCAATTTGTCGATCAGAATATCAGTTAATCTATTTTCCTTCCTACTAACCTATGGAGGAAGAAATACTACAACTAAAAATGAGTATCTGCATAACCTCTACATTTTGGTGGTGAGCTTCTTTCTCTTACAACGCCCCAGTTGATGAGATGTGTAACAGTAATGTTAGCCACAAGAAAAACAAGACAAATGCAAGAAAAATAGTTATAACAAACCACATCAGAAATTCAACGTCGTCACCTCCTTCCCCTCTGCCTCTTTAGCATCTCTGTAGATATTCAACTATTATGAATTAACAAGGGAAAAACTACGAAGAAACAGAAACTAAACTATCTTTACAAAATAAGTATCAACAGATAAAAAAAAACCTCAACAATATTTACAACTGAAGTATCAACGGAGATATAGAAACTCAACAATGTTTATAAATGAAGCATAATGAAGAAAACAGAACTCAACAATCTTTACAAATAAAATATCGACTGAGAAACAGAAACTCGACAATCTTTACAAATGAAGTATCGATGAAGAAAAAAAAAATTCAACAATCTTTACAAATGAAGTGTCGACAGAGTAAACAAAAACTCAATAATCTTTACAAATAAAATATCGATCAATAAACAAAAACTCAATAATATTTACAAATGAAATATCAACCGAGAAACAAAAACTCAACAATCTTTACAAATGAAATATCGATGGATAAAATAGAAACTTGACAATCTTTACAAATGAAGTATTGACTATTAACAAGATTTAGAGAGTTAAGGTGGATGTCTTCTCCCTCGCAACTAAATTTATACAAAAGAAGTAATATCATCACCCTTGGCGAAGAAGAATAATGACAGTAGCCTGTAATTTTATTTTCCTTCCTACTAACTAATGGAGAAAGAAATACTAAAACCTAAAATGAGTATCTGCAGAACCTTGTACCTTTTGGTGGTGAGCTTATTCCTCTTAACTCACCCCAGTTTGCGAGGTGTGTGATAGTAACGTTAGCCATAGGGAAAACAAGACCAACGCAAGAAAAATAGCTATAACAAACCACATCAGAAATTCAACGTTGCCACCTCCTACCCCTACGCCTCCTTCATCTATGCAGATATTCAACTGTTATGGATTAACAATGGAAGAACTTTTCGTCACATTTATAGCAGAGCCATAGCTTCCGTTTGAGTTGTAAATCGGCCTGTGAAATTGTTAGAAATCGTTAGAGACATGCAAAATCTAAAGGTAGAGACCTTGTTGAAGGCTTGTCTGGCCACTTTGAGGCGACAAAGTCTTTAGAAAATTTTGGAAGACATTGCAATGTTTGGATAGCAGATTCCTAGAGAAGAGCGACTTCGAAGGTTTGAGAAAGGAATCTTGGCCGATGAAGTTTGACAGTTGCTTTAATTAATTAATTCTAATTTGAGATTATTCTCACACGATTGTAAGAAGTTAGTGATATACAATTAATGAATTTCTCAAAAAGCTGATGCGAAAAACAATATTCACTTTGAATCAATGTGGGACTAATTGCAAGGTCATGGATGCTATACAATCACACATCTTAGTGGATATCAAAACTTACATCTTTCTATGATAAATTTTACCCTTTAATTTTACACATTACGTTTAATCTTATAATATTTATTAATTAGTGCAATTAGATATCTTACTTCAACTATTTGAAAGTGATCTTAATTATCACATCAATTAGAGAGCTCATATTGTAATTTTAAATGATAAATCAAGGATTAGTCTTTATATATATATTGACAATTGATAGAAAATTTATGATAAATATCATCTTTTATTAGTATAAGTTTTTATATTTTTAAGGAATTTTTGTTACATTGTAGTGAAATATTATACAATTAAAGTGGTCACTTATCGTGCTTGAAGTTGTCATTTCAATTTTTAGTATAATAATTAGAGAAAAGATAATTAACAAAAAAATCTTAATTTTTGTTACATTGTAGTGAAATATTACACAATTAAAGTGGCCTCTTAATGTGCTTGAAGTTGTCATTTCAGTTCCTCGTATCATAATTAGAGAAATAATAATTAATAACAAAAATATTAAACCATTGGGTGATTAACAAATTCACCCTTAAAGTATGTTCGTTAATAAATTCGTCATTAAACTATACTCTGTTAACAAAATAACTATTGTTGTGCTTATATCCGTTAAAAATGTTCGTGCAGGAGCCAAGTTTTAGAGAGCATGATTTCGCTCCATGAATTATTGTGTTGGAGTGGGAGCCCGCTCTTCAACGACGGGATTCTGCTTTTTTTTTTTTTTTAAAGCGGGATCCCGCTATTCAACAATGAGATCTCGTTCTTAGACACTGTCTTTGAAGCAAAATTTCGTTCTCTACAATAGATTATTTCTTTATAATTAGTATATACACTGTCTCTGCAGCGGGAGCCCACTGTTTAAGAGCAAGCTCCCGCTCCATGGACAATACATAAATAACGTGATCAAAATATTTCCTACGCTTGATTTCATCTATCTAAGCGAAACTCTAACACCTTCACCACCTCTTCTTCGACGTCAAAATAAATTTCTCGAAAAAGGAAGAATTTTACGTTGTTAATCTTTAATCTCTTGAAACAATATTAGACTTCTATTTAGAAATTTTGGATCATGGGTACCCACCGAAATTGCATAATTTCAATGTTTTCGTCAATAAATATTGTAAAGTGGGTAAGATAATAGAAGCCAAGTTGGTTTTTGATGAAATTGTGAAGTGAGATTTGAGTCCTACATAGTGGAGTGTTTCCTGTGTGTGCAGAGGGAAGATTTTGACCGTATACTGTCCATAGTCAATAGTAGGCTCCTGCTCTAGAGAAAGTGTATATATTAATTCTAGAGCGAGAGCCTGTTGTAGAAAGCAGAATCCCACTCCAAGTACAGTGTCTAAGAGCGGGATCCCGCTCCAGAAAGAAAAAAAGAGCAGGTTCAGCTATCGAAAAGGGACTCCCGCTCCAACACAATAATTCACGGAACGAGATCCCTCTCTCCAAGAGTGGGCTCGAGCATGGACATTTTCTAACGAAAATAGGCACGATAAGAGTTGTTTTGTTAATGGAACATAATTTAAAAATGAGTTTGTAAACAAATATAATTTAGATTTTTTTTTAAATTTAAATCCTAAACTATAAGTTTTTTTTTTAAATAGTCAAAGTTTACCATTCATCGGTTCAAACCTCAAAATTTTAAAAATAAACACAATGAACCTCGCCAAACAGCCCATCCACCATCCGGTCACTATTTACATCCGATCAAATTTTTTTATTTTTTTTAAATATTATAAAAATATCAAATGATATTTAATTTACTAAAATATTTTATCACTTGTTCGCCACACTTCTCACGAAGTGTTGAACAAATGATAAAATATTTTAGTAAATTCAATGTCGTATGATATTTTTATAAAATTAATTTGTTATAATGTGTAATGTACGTATATTTTATGATTTAATTTGCTAAAATGATAATAATCGTACAAGTGTTAGAAACTGATAAAAATTTATAGATTATCTTTTCATGGTATGGTGAAGATTCGGTAAAAGTTTCAAATAAATCTAAAATCATTTGTTATTTTTATAAAATAAATTTTTTATAATGTGTAATGTACATCTATTTTATGATTTAATTTTCTAAAATAGTAATAAATCGTATAAGTGTTATAAAATGACGAAAATTTATCCATTATCTTTTCATGGTGTGCTAAACATGCGGTAAAATTTTCAAGTAAATCCAATATCGTTTGGTATCTTTATAAAATTAATTTGTTATAATTTGTAATGTACGTCTGTTTTATGATTTAATTCACTAAAATAATAATAAATTGTACAAGTATTAGAAAATGACAAAAATTTATAAATTATCTTCCCATGGTATGGTGAATATGCGGTAAAATTTTCAGATAAATCCAACATCGTTTGGTATTTTTATAAAATTAAATTATTATAATGTTTTAAAAAAATAAAGGACAAGACGGCCGATCGAATAGACCGGTCGTTCGGTCTGTATATGAACAGTGACTAGACAGTGGACCGACAGTCCGACAAGATTCATTTTGCCTATTTTTAAAACTTCAAGATTTGAACTAATAAATGGTAAACTTTGAGTGTTAGTAGGATTTAAATTTTTTTAAAAAAATTATAATTTAAGGATAAATTGAATTATAAATTTTTTAAGTAGATCATAGTTTAAATTTTTTTTTTATTAATTATTTTTAAAAAATTAAGATGAATTCCCCGTGAGATCACAAGCCATCCCACGATGTCGATGGCTCGCCACAATATGTTTTAAATGCATGTACTTTTATGGTCATTCTTCACAGAAGTAATTGTGTACTAATTAGTATTTAATTATCCAATTAGTGTGCAAATGGGATCTTATTACATTGTACAACATAATTTGCACCCTCTATGAGCTAAAAGAACAAAAATGTTTCCAAATTCTATGTAGGCTGACCTTTTCTTTAAATACTCTAACAAGAAGGCTGTTCGATCTCAATACTTGTTTTTCTTCAATCAGAGTTATTATAATTCATGACCCGAAGATGAACCTAGACATAAATGCATAGTCAACGCACTCTTTTATTTCTTATGTATTTACATATGTTGAAATTTGTTGCACAGTTAATTTATTTAACGCTCAATTATTTGTAATCGATCATCTCTAAAAATTGAGTCGTTCAATTAAAAGGTTATGTGTAAACTTACTCACCGGTCGTGACATATAATATATCAAAATCATGACTAAATACTAAATGTTTTTAAATTTAAAGTTATTGTTTGAATACTTACAAATAATTGTAATAATTGACATGCTATTAAATTTGAAAACGACTCACGAGAAATAAAATAAAAAGATTTAGTTCGCTCTAAATTAAGAGTACTCGAAGATCTAATTCGAGATTTGAATTATTCAAGTTGATCCCCTATCAATAAAACTACTGACATAACTTCTTAACCTACTTTGTAGTTTCAATTGGTTCGGATGATTCTGTTCGAAGAGTCGTTTGAGTAAAAAGGAGGAATATGTTGAACAATTAGAGAAAATAACAATAGTTTGACATATAATTTAAGATAAAATGGAATGGAGACTTTAAAGCCAAATTTTAAAGCAATGAGGCAAAGCTTTCATTTTTTTTCCTTTTATTAATACCTACCACACTTCCTACTCTCCTTCTCCTCTCCCAGTCTCACCCTTTCCATTCCACACCCATTATTTAATTTCTTTTTTATTTTATTATTTATGATAGTTTTGTTTTTCCTTTTTGTGAACGATTTCAAGCTTTTATTCCCATATTTCATCGAGTGATCTCCGGTCTCAAATCAGAAACTTGAGATAGTGTTAACCAGAGAGAGAGAGGAGTGGAGAGAGAGAGAGAGAGGCTGAAATTTGAAGGAGCGAAGTTTGAGAGTTTGGAGAGTTTCAAAGTTCCAACACTGCTTCTTAAGACCCTCTTCTCTTTCTTCGCTATTACAATTTTCTTATTCTTTTTTTTTTTTTTTCTGTTCTGATTGTCTGTTATTTTACTTGATCAAGATTCTGCGTCAGCAAAAGCTGGCTTTTTTCTTTCCTTCTTCGATTTCTTAATTGAAGGGATTCCAGATTTGGAGAGAATATTTCGATTCTTCTTCAATTTCCCAATAACTAAGCCTCGGTGGGTTCTTTCTTCTCTTTTGTAGAGTGAAGTCTGCAGTAAGAGCTGTGTTTTTTTGTTTGTCATCCATGGCTAAGGACACCTCCGGACTATGCATAAAGCTCAAAATACCGAATAGGCTGAAACCACCTGAAAATCTTCCAGAAGATGAAGATTTGTCGCAGAAATTACAAGTTTTTTCCCGAGTCTGCCATATCTGCAACAAAGGGTTCAGCTCCGGAAAAGCTTTGGGAGGCCATATGAAAATGCACATGCAGGCCCAGAAAAAGATCGCTGACGACCAAGAAACCTGCGGCGAACTCTACAATAATGGTGGTCGGAGTGGAAAACATGTTTGTTTTTCTTGCCGGAAAATTTTTCCGTCGAGGAAGTCGCTGTTTGGACATATGCGATCTCATCCCGAAAGACCGTGGAGGGGAATTCAGCCGCCGGCGGTTGCGAATCGGCACAGTTCTTCATCGACTCTTTCTGATGTGGATTCGCCAGAGTTTAAATTCGATGATCGGATTGATACAGCTGGTACTACAAGAGCTCCTGCGATGCACTTGCCGAGGTCACTTTTGGGTTGGTCAATCAAGGCCAAAAGAGGCCGGAGAAGCATTTCTTCCGCAGCCTCTTCTCATTCCAGCTCCAGTTTGGAGGATCAGATGTACGACGCTGTCAACGATCTCATGCTTTTCGCCGCCAATAGCGAAACATCGCCAAATAATGACCAATATTCCGGCGATCCCGATTGTTTACAGCAGAAGAAGATGAGAAAAGCATCTCCGGGAGACTATACCGGGAACTCTGAGCTTTTAAAACCAGAAAATTCGGCTGAGACTAGTTGGGTTTACGGAGACGGAGAAGACGATTCAGACAGGAGCAAAAAGATCTCCGCTAAACAGATTTCAGAGAAAATACAAGATGAGAAACCAGAGCTTAATATGGCCAGAAGAAAGCTACTGAAAAAGAAGGGTAAGAAAATGAGATTAGTTG